>CALSCE010009408.1:2880604-2924121 GCA_943593645.1 Bovichtus variegatus | reverse complement strand
TCTCTCTCTCTCTCTCTCTCTCTCTCTCTCTCTTTCTCTCTCTCTCTGTTGCAAAGTGCTTGCACAGCTGCTCCCGTTGAATAAATGGTCAAACAGTGAGAGGGGGAGGAAAGATTATCCCAATTGTCACACTCCTGGACAAGTTTATATGACTTAGTCAAGATAGAAAACAGTCAATGTTTGTATCAGCTGGAAAGAAATATGAAACCCTTGTGAGAAGTCCTCTATTCACCTCACAGGTAGTGGTCGTGGTGGAGTTAAAAACACCTTCTGCATGTCCTGGGCAGTGGAATGTAACTAAGTACATTTACTCATGTATTTCCACTTTATACTTCTACTCAACCCCATGTTAGAGGTGTCTAACAACTGGCAACTGCAGCTGTCATATATTTGACAGTTGCAGTTGCCAGTTAAGATTTTACTTAAGAAGCATCCGATGATCTCATAAAATATGACGTGTCGTCAAAGATGACACTGCCCGACATCTTACTGTAAAGCAATAAAACCTCTGTCCGTGGGTAAGTGTGTGTGTCCTTCGCATGTCTCCAGAACCATTCATTCCATCGACTTCACACTTGTCTATATAAAGTGTATTTAAGAAGTGAGTTTTTGGTTCCGAAATGTTGACAGACATCTAACGTATCTGTGGTTTTGCAGAAACACCAACGCTTTTTCTGCTGACTGGCTTGTTTATTACTAAGTACTGTTTTACTGATAATACTTTTTTTATAGATTTGTACAGTATACTCTTTACTCCCTTGTATTCCTACTTTAGTAAAGAGTGAAATCTCCACCACTGATCCTAGTCGAGGCTTTAACTACTGAACTCCCGCCAAACATCCTGCACTATAAGCAACATCAATGTTAATAATGATGATGAATGAGGGCTCCTTGCTGTGTACATTTTGTGGAGAATTATTATTTATTTATTTTAAACATTCATTCTTGGTCTATTTCATGATCTCTTGAAGACATTGCTTAGTATGGTAGCCATATTCAGGAAGTTATGGAACTTCCCTTTTCAGTTTCTGAGCAGCAACATGGGTAACTGTGCCAGGTGCTTTTACAGTTTATCTTAGTTAAACATCAGCTTTCCTCAGAACTGCCCTGGTGAAGTAACCACTCACATGCACGGGGCAGACAAACAGGTTGCCGTCACACTGCATGGACTTGTCTCACTTATCTTATTATTAAAGAGGAAAACTGAAGTTGGGGAAAACTGACTTTATGAGCACTCATAACAACCATATAAAAAGTAGATTATTTGCAGGTCAGATCAGGGGAATTTAAAACGGACTGAGCGATGGATCAAAAAATTAATCTGGCTTTAGCAATGCTGAAAACAAAGTCCTTTTGTAAGAGTGACTCAATAGAGGCTGGTTTGTCATTAACTTATTGGGTGTGAAAAGTTTGTGCATGCACTCATATTGATTTGACATCCACATGCAACAAAAAAAATACCTGTTTCATATAATCCAGTCTTCATATTATTACTGATTCAATACCAACAACAAGGAGTTGGCTGTGCTTCTGTTTTCCCATCCAAAAGTTCCATCCACATAATGCTTCAACTCTGAACGCTTGTGTGGTGGTATTTTTGAAAATATTTAAAGATTATTAGTTGCATTTTGGCAACTATAATCACAGAGGGAAGGAATCTAGCAACTAAGGGTGCAGCACTGTGTGGCTTCCCCTCAGTCCCAGAGTCGGAAGGTGCCTTTCAACCGCATGTGGCTCAAAAGCATTGCCGTGAGCTGCAGTGAAAGTATTCATATATACACAGAAACTCATTTAATGAACACTACCTGCACCTCTACACAAGTGAGGGCTTGTACAGTTTCTACAATAGGAAACAAAGTAAACCCTGACTTCAATACTCACACACACACACGCGCACACACACACACACACACACACACACACACTGTGAGTCATGTAGTTAATTTTTATTTGAAAGCATAATGGTGCATACAATGTTCCTTTTTTTTTTTTTTTTCATATTCATCATATTTGTTCTCATATTGATTTGACTAATGTCAGTCATAACTTGCGTTTCATTGTGTGGCGAGGATGTCTGCTGGAGCAAACAATCTATTTAATAATAACCCGATTTAACAGTTTCTATCTATGTACACCGCTGCAAAGACAGGCTGCAACTGCTCTTTGTTGCCCGGCAAAAGTAACAGAGAAAATGAAAGCAAGGTCATTCGGAATAAAGAATAAATAAAAGAGTATCAACATAACTTGCAGTAGCCCCCATCAACAAACCCAAAAGGTGGAGGAACTCAGAAGGGGGAAGTCCCAGCTGCAGAGGGGTGTTCCAGGCTTATACACTACTGCCACCTGGTGGTAAACTCTCGTTACTACGCATCATGCAATTCAAAGGTCTTGTGAGAAGATCATAAAACCCTAGATGGCGCTCGAGGGCTGGAAACAAAGTGTTTGCTTCTGCAGGAAAACAGCATATATCACTTAAACTGGAGCGTGATACAGAAGGTGATGCAAGAGAGGCTGGAAGTTTGGTTGTAGCAGCCACTGGAGACACCGTTTCAAACAGACCATGCTCCACCACGAGCAGTCTAGCAAATAGCACTTTAGAATATTAAAATAAAGACTTGAAAGCTGTTTTTTTCTTCTTTTTTTTTTTAGAGAGAGTTGAAGGATCCTTTTGTTTTTCATTTTCAACCCCAGTTTTCATCTTTAGGTGCTTGGACTTCCATTCTTCTCTCTGTTTTGCAGCTCCTTGGATGTAGTGTGGGCTTTATATTATTATGACAGCACTCATCTTGGGAAAAAAAGGGCAGAGCTGCCTTCGGCAAAGCAAAGCAATCGTTATTTTTTTTTATTTTTTGCATATCCGGGGGAAATGTCAGTGTGCTTTACATGAAGATTAAGACAAAAAGAAAGAAAGAAAATAATGAAAAATATTAACACTAATTATAATAATAACAACTAGAATAAAGGAAACTAAATAAATGAAACATAATGCAAACAAACAAACATATCATCCTGAAATGGCATTACAGTAGTCAGTGTTCTAAATGAAAAGTTTTTCCAGGTCTGGTTTTGATAAGTAGCTGGTATTTTTGCGATGTTTTGAAACTCACTCAATACATCACAGAGGCCTAATGATAGGACTTTAATACTTGAAGAATTTAATACACTTTAGTGTTTAGTACTGTGCTGGGAGGTGAACCTACAGTGTTTTTTATTTTATTTTTAATGACAATAAGGCATATTTAATAGCATTAAATTAACATACATTCATACATTTTAAATCATTAATATAGTAAACAAACTTTTAGATTGTGCATTTAGAAGTGATGCATATTTCTCATAAATGAATGTTTTCTGTCTATAATAAAGGGTAGTTTAACGTTAAGTCTCTCGTCTCACACCGTCTGACTAATCGATAACAGAAATTTAGAGCCAACTAACTGAGCAACACTTATATTTTGTTGCCATGATTAATAGCAGAACGCTAGATAAATGTGGCGGAACAATAACCAGGAATACATGTGACGGATTATTTATTATTCACCATACTTTGAATGAGTACCTGAACAATGGCAGATAGATCATGCCACCATGATAGCAACAAGTACTCTTTCAAAGTATTTATGGTGAATAATTAACATGCCATACGTATGCCTGGTTAATGTTCCGAGACGTGGAATTTTATATAACGTGTTCTAATATTAAACATGTCAAAAATAATACCAACATAATTTAGTTAGTTGCTCTAAATTTCTGTTATTGATTAATCAGACTGGCTACGGTGGCTAGGCTAACAACATCCATCCATGTTAGACCACGCTGCGATATGTTGGGCAACATTGTTAATTAACATAAAAAAATATACATTTATGGGAAATACGCATCAGGGGACGTTACTGGTCTGACAGTGGCATACCAATTTAATATTTGGACCTGCAGGTTGTTTCCCTGACTCATTTAAATGTATTTAAAGCGGGTATAATCACCATTTTTATAATAAAAATGTATCAAATGACAATGTGAAAGGGGTCGCCTGTTACTGATAAACCTACAGAGAATTATCACCTGAATCCGCAGTTTTTCTCAGCTGTACAGAGCATTTTAGCGTCTTTCAGCTCATTGTTTTTGTTGTTTGCTTTCTCTCTCTTTCTCCCTTAGCAGTTGGTGGAGACCAAAAACAGAGCTAAAAGGAGAGTGAATATTGGACATATATTTATATTTATTTGTGACTTTGCCAGAAGCATGACACAAAATGTATGCCAATGTTATCTGCTGGATAATTAGGCAACTGTTTGCCAACTAGTTTACCGTATCAACTTAAAAGGTGGTGATATTTCAAGGTTGTACTCACAGTTAGTGCAGGTTGGAAAAGAAATATCATACAATCCACCAGTTTTTATTCACATTTTCAATATGTGAAAAAAAAAAACCTGAGTGGAAAACAACAGCTGAAACATTGCAAAAAAGTGTTTGCGCTTGACTGAGTAAAATATTGCCTTTTAGAATGCTGACAGAGACAACTGTTGCAATGTGTCCCTCACAATTTGTCAACTTCCATTCCCCCCATAGACATCAGATAGCATTTTGAGCTCTGATATGTGACTGCTTGATTGTAGTTTCTCTGAAGGAGCGAGTGTGTGAGTGTACCTGAGAGACACTTGCATGACAGCCTGAGGTGACATTCTCAGCATAAACTACTTACTTAACACAGTAGCCTGCATCAACAGTTTGGAACTTGTGGCATTTTCCCAGCCATTTTGCGTCTTACCTTTGCAAGAATCAGTGGCATTTTAGGTGGTAAAAAATGGTGACAACTACTTTGGAGAGAGATGTTAAGCAGAAAATTACACAATTTTACAATTGGACAAAATGCGCTATTTCCCATATAGTTTAACACAGGTGATAGTCCGACTGAACACATAATTGTTCTCAACTTGCTGTTATACTATATATATGTATAAATAGCAAATAAATATATAACTGTGGCAGTGGGGTGTGGTGGCTGGGGAGGAGATGGGAGTGGCTCAGCTGGAGGCCAGGCAGTTGGACGGAATCAGGTAATCAGTCGCACAATAAAAGCACGCCGATGACCTGGTTCTGTCTTGCAGTAGGCTGGGTTCATGTCGGAGACAGACGGGACCAGATCGGACGAGACGGAGACGAGACGGAGACGGAGGCGGAGGCGCAGGCGCAGGCGGAGGCGGAGACGAGGCGGAGACGAGGCGGAGACCGAGCCGTCTTCAATAAACTGTGTTGCGCTCCCAAAAGAACACTCCTTCTCTTCATTTCTTCCGCTGTCGTTTCCCTGTGTGAGCGCACCCGCTCACATTTGGTGCCTGAACAGAGACCATGTCGGAGGGAGAATTGACACCCAGTCCGCTGGGGCAAGCACTCCAGCTCCTCGCCGCGATGCAGGAGGGCACAGCCACCCTACAGCGACAGCAGAGCCAGGCTCTCGCGGAGATGGCGGTGGCTCAGCGCGAGGACCGTGCTCTCCTGCGGGAGTTGCTGCAGCGACCGGCCACTCGGGAGGGTGAGTGTTCCACGAGCCCGGCCTGACCGCCGCACGTCGCCATGCTGAGGATGACCTCCGAGGCTGACCCGGAGGCATACCTGGACATTTTCGAGGGCACGGCGGTGGCGTGCGGGTGGCCAAGGGGGGAGTGGGGGATGCGGCTGCTACCCCTGATGTCTGGGGTAGCACAGTTGGCGGCCCACAGTCTGCCGGCGTCCTCTCGCCAGATGTATGACCAGCTGAGGAGGGCCATCCTGGACCAGCTGAGAGGCACGCCGGAGGGACACCGCCACCGGTTCAGGGGGCTCTCCTTCGAGGACGCTGGCCGGCCCTTCCAGCAGCTCTTAGAGGCGGCGAGGCACTGGCTTCAGCCAGGGAGCAACTCCGCAGAGGACGTCGTAGAGAAGGTGGTTCTGGAACAGTTTGTCGCCGGGTTACCCTCCTCCACGGCAAATTGGGTCCAGTGCCACCGGCCCAGCAGTCTAGAGGCTGCCGTCGTCCTCGCGGAGGACCATCTCTCCCTTCCCCGGCGGAGCATGAGGGAGGAAGCTGGGTTACCGAGCGTCCCAGCGGGCCGGCCGACCCCAGCCCCGAGGAGGAGGCTCCCTGCGGGGGCAGCGACGACCGACCCTCTGCACTTCCACGGTGCCGCGGCAGCCGCCAACCCCCCTAATATCCCGTCTGTCTCTCCACAGGGCCCCCAGAGGGGGTCCTCAAACGCCGGGGCAGGATTGCTGGCGGTGCGGGCGACACGGCCACTTCCGGCGTGAGTGCCCACTCATGGAGGTCGGACAGTTGGTCCGGGTTGCGGGACCGCCAGACTCCTCCCCCGGTCCGGAAGGGACATACCGCGTACCGGTATGTATACAGGGGGGTATACACCAGGCTCTGCTGGACACCGGTTGTACACAAACCATGATCCACCAGCGCTTGGTTTGGCCCGGGGCATTGGTGGAAGCGTCGTGGGTGAGGGTGAGGTGTGTTCATGGTGATATTCACGAGTACCCGGTTGTGACTATTACCATTTCGTTCAGGGGAAAAAAACATAGGGTTAAGGCTGGAGTTAGTACTCACCTTACGCACTCCCTAATTCTGGGAACGAATTGGCCGGGGTTCCATAGGCTAGTGGGGAAGGCTATGGGGGTGCGTTCCCGTGCAGTAGGGGCATGTGAGTAGTGTGAGGTGTTGAGTGGGGTTTCGGAGGAGGAGGGGCCCTTCGAGGGGGAGGGCGGGGAGGCTCGGGGCAAAGCTTCCCCGTCCCAGCCTGTGCGTCCAGTGGAGGACTTACCCCTCGAACAGTCCCGGGATGAAACCCTCCGTCATGCTTTCGACCAGGTCGTAAGTATCGATGGTTCCCCACTGCACCCGAACGCACCGCTCACTCACCCGCACTTCATGGTGATTAGGGACAGGTTGTACCGGGTGAGCCGCGATATGCAAACAGGGGAGGACAACACCCAGTTGTTGGTGCCGAGCAGCCACCGGGAAATGATTTTCCAGGCGGCTCATCACAACCCCATGTCCGGTCATCTAGGGTATGACAAAACACTGAACCGGATCATGGCCCGATTTTATTGGCCGGGCATCCGCGCGGACGTGAAGCGGTGGTGTGCATCCTGCAGCGAATGTCAGCTGGTTAACCCGCCGGCCACCCCAAAAGCGCCTTTGCGCCCGTTACCTTTAATTGAGGTACCATTCGAAAGAATTGGCATGGACCTCATCGGGCCATTAGACCGGAGTGCACGGGGATATCGCTTTGTGTTAGTTCTCGTGGATTACGCAACCCGATATCCCGAAGCAGTGCCGCTGCGTACTATCTCGGCCAAGAGTGTGGCGCAGGCACTGTTTCACGTGATCTCCCGAGTTGGGATCCCGAAAGAGATCTTAACTGACCAGGGCACGTCCTTTATGTCACGCACATTACGCGAACTATATGCGCTACTGGGCGTCCACTCCATCCGGAGTAGTGTCTATCATCCACAGACAGACGGGCTGGTGGAGCGGGTTTAACAAAACGCTTAAGTACATGGTGCGTAAGTTCGTTCACGAGGACAGCCGTAATTGGGATAAATGGTTAGACCCTCTGTTGTTTGCAGTGCGGGAGGTTCCCCAGGCCTCCACGGGATTTTCTCCCTTTGAATTGTTGTTTGGCAGGAAGCCACGGGGGGTGTTGGACCTGCTAAAAGAAAACTGGCAGGAGGGTCCAAGCACCAGCAAAAATTCAATACGTGCTGGACCTGAGAGCAAAACTCCATTCACTGGGTCAGGTATCACGGAAGAATTTGCTCCAGGCTCAGGAGCGTCAGCAGCGCCTGTATAACAGAGGGTTGCGACTGCGTCAATTTACACCGGGAGATAAAGTGCTTGTATTGCTCCCGTCCACTAGCTCCAAATTAATCGCAAAGTGGCAAGGGCCCTTTGTGGTCACACGGCGAGTGGGGGACGTCTATTACGAGGTGGCGCGATCGGACAGGGGGGGAGCGGCACAGATTTACCACCTCAATCTCTTAAAAGAATGGAGGGAGGTGGCCTCTGCCTCTCTGGCGACTACGGTGATGGAGAAAGATGAGTTGGGACCGGAGGTAGAAAAGACAGACAAATCAGCCCCGGTCTCTTGTGACAGCCATCTTTCACCGAGTCAGAGGGCAGACGTGGTCGCATTGCAAAGGCTGTTTGCCGATGTGTTCTCCCCCCTGCCCGGGCGCACCACTCTCGCACACCACCACATAGAGACGCCCCCGGCGTGACGGTGCGCTCATGGCCCTATCGGCTGCCTGAACACAAGAGGAAAATTGTTCAGGCAGAGCTTCAGGCTATGCTGGAGATGGGCGTAATAGAAGAGTCCAACAGTGACTGGTGTTGTCCCGTCGTACTGGTGCGCAAGGCCGATGGGTCAGTACGGTTCTGTGTGGACTATCGCAGGGTGAATGAGGTGTCCAAGTTCGATGCTTCCCCGATGCCCCGGGTCGACGAACTCCTGGATCGGCTAGGCACGGCTCGTTTTTACACGACACTGGATTTGACCAAGGGCTACTGGCAGATTCCCCTGTCTCCAGAGTCTAAGGAAAAAACGGCTTTCTCCACACCGTACGGCTTGTACCAGTCGAGTACCAGTACCAGAAGGTGCGGCCGCAGCTGGAGAAGACCGCGGCCATTGCCGCCTGTCCGGCTCCCAAAACAAAAAAGGAGGTCAGGAGGTTTATGGGGCCCCCTGACCGACCTGACCCGAAAGGGTGCCTCAGATCCGGTCCAGTGGACGGAGCAGTGTCAGCTGGCGTTTGAGAGGGTAAAGCAAGCTCTCTGTGGGGAGCCGCTCCTGTTTTCCCTTAACTTTGTTCTCCCGTTTGTTTTACAGACCAACGCCTCGAACAGCGGGCTGGGGGCCGTTTTGTCCCAGGAGGTGGAGGGGGTCGACCGCCCCGTACTGTATATTAGCCGGAAGCTGGCTCAGCGGGAGGTGAACTACAGTACGGTGGAAAAAGAGTGCCTCGCCATACGGTGGGAGGTCGGTGCCCTGCGTTATTATCTCCTGGGACGCTCTTTCACCCTGTGGTCGGACCATGCCCCGCTCCAGTGGCTCCACCGCATGAAGGATGCCAATGCCCGGATCACTCGTTGGTATCTGGCGTTACAGCCGTTTAACTTCAAGGTGATCCACAGGCCGGGTGACCAGATGGTTGTGGCTGACTTTCTCTCACGTTCGGCGGAGGGGGGGGGGGAGTCAGCTTGCGGCCGGTGGGCTCCCGGCCTGAGTCGGGCGGTGGGGGTATGTGGCAGTGGGGTGTGGTGGCTGGGGAGGAGATGGAAGTGGCTCAGCTGGAGGCCAGGCAGCTGGACGGAATCAGGTAATCAGTCGCACAATAAAAGCACGCCGATGACCTGGTTCTGTCTTGCATTAGGCTGGGTTCATGTCGGAGAGAGACGGGACCAGATCGGACGAGACTGAGACGAGACGGAGACGGAGGCGGAGGCGGAGGCGGAGACGAGGCGGAGACCGAGCCGTCTTCAATAAACTGTGTTGCACTCCCAAAAGAACGCTCCCTCTCTTCATTTCTTCTGCTCGTTTCCCTGTGTGAGCGCACCCGCTCACAATAACATTTTTGGAAAAACGATGCAGATTTCACAGAGAAGCAGACTGAAAGGTCTACTATAGTGTATCTGTTTGAAGGATATAGCCAGGATGTCAAGCCAAGGTTAAAAAGATAGGCTAAAGGTAGAAGCTAACTTTAAAGCCCACAGATCACAATGTACGCCAACAGTGAACCGTCACGTCACTTATTGATCGAGATCAACAATGACATTAAGGAGCCACACTGTTCCTGTGAAGCAGGGTAGCTCTTTAATCACTGTTGCCATCACTAAAAAGCAAAAGCATGTTGGCTTATGTGTATATATGTTCCGTATACCTTCAGTAGCTAGCGTAGCACGTGCAAACGTACTCTGCTAATGTTAGCTAATGCTAACTGCGTCAGATAACATCATCGTAAAAAGAGGGACGACTCCCTAGGAACAACGACGTAAACAAACAGTAGCGGCGTGAATGATGCTGGCCATATACCTTGTTGTCTGTACATTTGAAAAAAGTACAAAAAGAAATAGGACTTTATTTGACTGCACCCAGCTGGCCGAACCTTTCTGTCGTACCAATTACGGAAAAAATGCCTTGCATATACGTTTACATGTTTTTTCTCGCTAGCCTGTTGTCTGATTTTGATGTCGGGTTGATCTGGGGGCCAAGCTCTTTGCCAAGTTTTTCCACCCATTGACTTCGAGGCGATGGAACCGGAAGTGCTAAAATGCTAACTCATTTCCAGGTTTTAGGACTCATCTCTGCAATTAAGAACACAAAAGTATGCAGTGCGGAAGCGCCCTGGTTTTGCCAAAGAATAAGGGAAATATTAAATCTCTGAATATCAAATTGAGAACACATATTTATTTTATGTGCTGTAAAGCCAAACAGCAGACTTTGGCAGTCTCCCATACTCTGTAAACAATCAGATTTAGCACTGTTAGCATACAATATCATCTTGTTGGTTTTATTGCTGCATTTACATGCCCCACCACCACCCTCCATCTCCACTGATCTGATCCAGTCCCAGATTATGATTCAGCCTCAGCATTTCTTCACTATAACATATATAAACATTGTAGGTGTGATATAAGTATGAACAACACCATATGGAAGCAAATGTATATTTATGTTAAATCCTGCAATTAAATTTGATCTAAAAAAATGTATTAGTACTCTGCCTGAAGGTTTCTTCGGTCACTAATCTAAGATGTATTTTTTGGCTCACTGTCCAGGTAGTTCAGTACCACTGTGGTGGGAAAATGTCCTGTATATAATGATGGACAACGCGTGTCCACTTCCTTTAACTGTACAAAAGTGAAGCCAAAATATCAAGAAACAAAAACATCTCATCGTCTCTGCCGCCTGGACACAAGCCAACATACAAACTATCAAAGCGTAAAGTTACACGGAGTGTACAGCCGCCAGTGACACAGGAAACACAGAGATCTTAGCCCCACGTGAAGATTGTAAGATAGCAGAGATATTTAGACTCTCAGAGTTTCAGCAGTCTAATGAACTGACTGACTGACTGAAGAAATACACATAAATATATCAACACTAGAAGAGAGATGTATAGCTGTACAATACACAGTATAAAGAATACATTATAATACTCTAAAACTTAGAATACAACAAATATGACAAGCTACTACAACTAAAATATAAACAGGTCAACATACTCTAGTTGTTTTTTAATAATTTTAGATTGTATGGAGCCAGTTTAGTGAAATAGGTGAAATACTGCCCCCTGTTTATTTACAGCGGGTGGAACTACACATAGCACCTTTAATGACAATTACATCATTTTGTATTTTTTAGTAGGAAAAATGAATGAATGAATGAATGAATGAATGCCTTCTGCTTTTTTATTTATTTTTTTATTTACATTTAAAAAGAATGTATTCGCAATAATCTTAAAAAGACGATTCCACTGAGTTTGCTGTTTTTCTTGCATGTTTGCTTCACATTTGGAAAATCGGTCGTGTCTACGTATTAACGCTGGTCAGGTTCAGCTGTTCCTAAAAAAACATTGCTACATAATTCCAAGTTATTTCTTTCCAGAGACACACAGTGAAGCGTGGGCGTCGACCGCACGTTTCCCCCAAGCAGTGGGCGTGGCCGTCCTCACCCTGGCACAACCAATGGCACGAGGCCAGTTATGATGCACTGACAGAGCTGTAGCCCGGACAAACAGGTGCCGCCTGTCACTGCGTTAGCTTAGCCCCGGAGGTGAGCGGTGAAAACTACGCCCGGCCACGAGAATTGGGTAAGATTATTTTCTTATTTTAAACTTATTTTGAACATTAGAAGGCCACGACCCACCCAACTTTAATATTTTCTTCTCGGTAGTTGTTTTCGAGATGGCAAGACGGTACAAACGAAAGGAGCCAAGAGAAAGAAGTTCTGCAACGACAGACGCAGGGGCTGGGCTCTCTCCTCTGCCAGGGGAAACCGCTGCGGGCTTGGCCGAGCCTCACACACCTGTTCCCGGTGTGGCTGTCCAGGATGTGGGCGGTAGTCAAGAAGGTAGGACAACTTATTTCGGCCAGTTCAGTCAGTCAGCGGGGTTTTTGGCCGGTTTTAACGTGTTGTTGAAACTCCGTAGACATCTTAATGTTACAATAGTGTCATTTAATGCCTCTCTAAAACAGTTAAAATAAATGCTGAACATTCAGTCATAGCCTCCATGGAGGCAGGATGTTGTACCGGATAGATTTACTTACTAAACTGCCAACTGACTGTGTGTTTTTCTATGTAAAATCATCATCTGAGAAGTAACGAGCTGTCAAGTGGTTTTAATTAAAAAAATTCTCAGTCGATAAAGTTGCATAAAATCGAAATACTCAAGTTCATAAAGTAGGCTTCTTAACTTGATATATTTAGTATATAGGGCTACACCTCTGACCAGATATTGACAAATAAGTTTTCATGATCAACATTTGTGACTTCTATCGGGTCACCATTTTTATTTTTATTTTTTGGTAACAGACAGTAAAGATACGGGCAGAGGATTAAAGAAAAGAAAAAAAAAGAATGTGTGCTTGGAAAGTTTTTGATGTCATCCTAACCAAGCTGTTTAAGCTTGTTCAATTCATATTAATCTATTATGTTTACAGCTCAAATCGAGTCAGAGGAAAAACAGAGTAGAGTTTCATATCAATAACTATCTTTTTGACAGCAAGATGGCTGTTCCTGTCATCTTAAGGCTGGTTTTTGACTACATATAGTCTGATTATGACCCTCGTCAAACTTAAATTGTGTGTTTTATATCAAAGGACAGCTAATCCTGTGTTGGCGTGTCAATGTTGCGTAGTCTGATCCTGCTGTATAGGTTCATCGTCCATTGTTTCTTTACCAGGTGCAAAATGTTCAATTTATGGTGGTGAGAAGGTCTACCTTGGAGTCCGTGTCAAAATGCCAGTAAGGGATCTACTGAAAAAAATCCGCATAGACCAAGGCTGGGAACCTCAAGATTTTCAGGTATTTTTTTGTTAAAAGTGGACTCAGCTCAGTGACACAAAATAATAGTTGATATTGGTAAAGATATTCATCAGGATGGGAATTTTCCGTCAAAATCTAGACACAATCGCTAATGCTGAAATAACTTTAACGTTTCCCTTTCTGTATTGCATGTGTCCAAAATGTCCGATTGTATTTGATACACAGAGGACGTGACTTGTGGTATTAAATGATCTTTTATTTTATTTTGACAAAAAAATGCGCCTTCCCATGAATGAATATCCACCGAATGTACAAACGGCAAACTGTGTGAATAAGTTCCCTGATGGTGTCACTACAAAAACCATGTCAACTCTAGTCATAATATGAGGGTAGATTATTGATTATAAATTACATTTACGCTTTCGAAGCATGATAAATATCAAAATGTATATCAAACGTCAACCTCTTCATTGCTCTTCTGAAAGCTCAGATTTTGGAGTCCTTCCCCATGTTCTCTTTACGATGAGCTGCAGTACAGTTTGCTTGAAGGAGAACTAACACTCGTCTCTTCAGTGCATTTATTTGAGTTTAAAATGTTTTTTTTACCTGCCTAAATATACTGAGCCGTAAGAGAAATAACTCCAGAAGTTAAACAAACCCCGACTCCATACCTCGGTTAGACTTAAAAAATCTATTCTATTAAGCCTGCGACCAGGAAACTTATGTTGCATGTAAAAGACAACTACCACTGATGCAACTGCTTGTTGTTGTTTTCTTCTTTTCACGTCACAGGAGATATACAGCAAAACATTCAAAGGTCAGTAACAACCCAGATCTGTGAACGTGAGTAATGTAGGTGTGGTGTCACGTAGATATTTGTTCCTTCTTTAATAGTTAATGAGTTGCACCACCACCTTAACATTTTTGGAAGCCTCTACTACAAAAGCTTGATTGGGTGCAGTGAGATGTTGCAGAGGAAATCTGTTTAAATGGTCTTTTTATGCTTTTGGGATAGAAGTTATTTTGCATGAAGGGTTTGTTTTCTATATGGAGAACAAAGCGCTGTAGAGCGGTTCAGCCAGACTGAGGGTGTAAAGGGCAGAAAGAGACCAAGATCCCTCTGAGCAACGGTGCAATAGGAACAGAAGGAACCAGCAGACGTTGGTAAAAGATACTGGAAGCTTAACATCAAAATATGTGCTGATTTGAATAGAAACGGCTTCCCATTTCAGTGTCGGGTGCACAATAACGCCTCTAGAAAGCTGGAGTAGAGGGTCAGTCTCGGGTTAGCACTATTGGAATATCAGATGAAAATGCAATAGACTGACAAATCACAGTTTAAAGCTCTGCAATCTAACACTGAGTGGACTGCAGAGAGCCCAAAGAACAATGGACTGACTCAATATTTAGAGCCTAATTGTATCCTTGTGGTTCAATAATGATGGAGGGTCGCTAACGCTTTTCTGGACTGGAAAACAAAATCAAAATGCGAGTTCCAACAGCAATCTAATATTAACAGTATTCTATAGAGTAGTAGACGTTTTAATTATTTAATTCTTTTTTGGGGGGGGGGGGGGGGGCAAACTAAGTTAAATGTAAACAATACATTTGGTGTCTGAATTATACAGGTTTTTTTTTCTTCTTCTATCTCTGTTAAAATAGCCATTGTTGAAGGAAAGAAGAAAAAACATCAGTAGAACAGCTGATTCCAAACTTTCTAACCACAGTGTGTATTCTGGATAGATAAAGAGGTTGTGTGGCTAATAAACTAACAGGGAGGAACAGAGCCAGCATGCAAGATGCCAACTAAACCTCTTCTCCCCCTCTACTTTGAGGGAAAACCCCTGTATAGCACTCTCAGCCTTAAACTGGACATTTTCTTCCATAGGACTCAAGCAACGAGTCAAAACTCGCGCAGGGCGGCGGACTACCAAGGTGCGTGTTGAATGTAAAAGGCAGGTAATGCAAAGCTCTAAATCGCGTGTCAGTTTTGAGGGGCTGTTAAAATAACTCTGCATACCTCGGCTGTCTCTGACCCGCAGAGAAAACGCTCCACAAAAAGCCTGGAGGAGCTCGCAATCATCGTGGAGGTGCTGGAGGAGGATCTCAGGGCCGGTAAAACCTGCCGCTCCCCTGCCCAACCTTTATCCTCTCCAGTGTTTCCTGAACGCTCTCCAACTGGTAAGTCCATGGGTACCAGCTTCACGTTTATATAGTTAACCTTGAAAACTATGCGAGCCGCAACTGCTACCACCCCTCGCATACCTTTTTTTTATCTTCTCACTAAGGTTCGGAGTACAACAGTGATGAGTCCGATGAAATGATCCCCAGCCCCCAGTTCTACATGACCTGCTCACCAGGCACAGCAGAGTACCAGCAGGCCCTGTCCCCTCCTGACTTCATACACACCAGCCTCCAGGCGTCCAGCATCTGGGACGTTGGAAGAATGGCGGAGTGGCCTAATCCCCAGAACCACGACTGGAACCTGAACAACTCCACGTTCTTCTGGACACAGCTGGAGAAAGAGGAGAGCCAGCTTAGGGATGTCTCAGACGCTGCACTGCTGGCCCCCCATGGACACGGCAGGACGTAAGTTTGGTGCCAATGTGTGTGTGGAAAGGATGCAGTACATCCACTTAGTGAAGGGGAACTTCAGGGGTTTTACACATCAAAGTGTTTAGAGTAGGGCTGTGTGTTGGTGGGACTCTGGTGATACGATACATATCATGATACAGGGGCTTTAAAAAAAAAAAATGAAAGGAAAACTGTCTCTATTTAGAACACAACATCATATGTGTACAATCTGAGTAGAACAAGTTCACTTTAAAAAATAAAAAAATGTTATGCATTCAGAATAGTGGGATGTGCAGTGGAATCTTTATCACCTGTAACATCCAACATCGCAGCACTATGAGAGGGCGCATATCTTTACAAATGATGTATAACGTTTTTACTGAGTTAATCTTTGCATTTAATCTATTAATCAAAAATCCATGCAGTGTTTTTGAGAATCGATGCAGTATGACATAACATACACATCTTGTTACATCCTTAGTTTAAAGGTCTTTGGGAGTTCTTTTGCATATGTGAAAACAAGTTGTTTCAAGCCTTCTATGGCTCCAGAGGGACCTGCACGAATTATGATAAATGTCCTCAAGCGATGTTACCTGAGACCTCGTCGGTGGTCGCTGAAGGCTAAAGTTTGAAAAGGAAAACCGGCGCATACATTTTTGATGCTTGTTTATTTTTTTTTACTTTCCATCGTGAGTCCAACAATGTTACAAGTTCATCGGTGAATCGGTAGAGAACTCTCTCCAGTAAGGCACCAAAAAAATGACCCCAAAAAGCTGTGCAAACAGGCGAGATCAGCAGCGTCAGTATATGGTGCCGACTATTTGCTCATGGTAGTGCTTTTGTCTGATTTTAGTTGAACTTGTGTGTCTTCTTCTTAATGAATAGCTGATGTGTGGTTTATAGCCAGGCCTGAACAAGTCTGATCCTAGTTGCTCTTTTAATGATATAACCGTAATTAATGATGCAAATGAAGGAAGGCTGAGTTCTGGTTAGCTGCTTCCGCTGCTGGCAGTGTGTGTGCTTGTCACGGTCACGTTGTCATGAGCTGCTGGGACACTTGAATACATTGGGATTAGTAACACCTGCTGTCAGCTGTGAAACAGCTCTATTGTGGTTCAGTTTGTTGATCTCACTCGAACCTGCAGGCTTCTTGCAATTAGAAGAAAATAATCCTTTGAAATGCCTCTACCTCTAACTGCACGGTATAGAACCCAGGTTCAGACCTGTTATCCTCTCACACGATGGAATGCTGCATGTTTGTGTCCGTGGATACCTTGTTTTTGTTTTAGTGTGAAGTCCTTTTCTTTTTCTAAATATGTTTTTGATTGTTCTTGTCCCTCCCAGAGCTCTCCATAAAGTGGCGTGTGTCGGGAAGAGGGCCCTGAGTTACGCTATCGCCAAAAGGATGGCCGCGCTCAACAGCCTGGACCTCAAAGACTCTGATGGGATGGTACAGTGCAAAGACCAACAGATGCATTTCTTGTCAGTGTGGGAAATTAAAAAAAGAAATGGGGGGGCGGGGTCCAAGAAAATGTACTATTAACGTGGCACAAAGGCTTACAGTATCTAATGACCTCCTGTGGTTTTACAAAGCATATTATAAGAAATTCTGGACATGCAGTACTTTAATGCTCAACCTTTTTGCAAAATGTATATTTGAGATGAGGTCTTACAAAAGTATTACATGCATATCTTCAACCCTCTGCAATGCATGCTAACATAGTCTGCCTCTCAATGAATCTGTGCCACAGGTGGTCTGTTCAGATCGGTTGGATCATATTGCATCCTCAATTAGTACGTACATACTGAACAATTATGGCAGGTGTATTTGAACTTATATCAGGATGATATTTATTCCTTTTACAGCTACATGTTCTTTAGCTTTGGTAAAATGTTTAAATGTTTGATGGATACTATTAGCACCTTTTACCACAGATGTAGGAAAACATTCATTTTGTCAGAGTGGTGTGTGTCACTTTGTGTCACATTATGTGCACAATCCTTACTTTAATGTAATTGGCTATGTGTTCACAGACCGCCCTCCTCTATGCAGCCATGCACAACCACCACCTGATTGTAGCAGACCTGATCCATTTGGGGGCCAACGTCAATGAGACAAACAACTCCGGAAAGACCTGCCTCCACCTCAGTGCTGAGAAAGGCTACATCAGAGTCCTGGAGGTGAGAGCAGCCTTTCATCTCTACTGATTAAAATGTCATGTGAGACACCACTGTTGGGTTTTGGGCAAAACATGAGTGAACAATGTTCATTATTGGGTTCCAGGATTTAAAAATAATAATAATTACACTGATAGGCTGCAAATGCCACTTCAAATTAGAGAAAATGTCACCTGTCAATGACTGCATGTGGGACAGCCTGTCTACTTTTTCCCTCATTCATAACATTTCTGCGGCTCACGGTTCACAAGCATTACTCAAATACCAGATAATATGTTCTTTTAACCAGCAGCATGTGACACAATTTGTCAGAAGTTATTGGATGCAACAGTTTCCTTTGAGCCGAACGAACAAGTTATTCAGGTTTTCATGTCATCTTTCAACAATCCTCCCTCCCACGCATGTTCTGATTCCAAAGAGAGGAGCGGCTGTTCACACACCGGTCCGCCGTCAATGTGAGCGAAAGATGGAAAGCAAGAGTGGGAGCGCTGAGCCCCTAATTTTACCCATTTTAAATGGTAAAGAAAAATGGTTTTCAATATTTGTCGGTCAATGATGACGTAGTGGGCCGCCACAAATAAATCGACGTATAGGAAACACTGCTTCAAAGTACTTTTTTTTTTTTTTTTTTTCTTCCAGCTGTATTCACTTTTAAAGCACAACACATTCACACTGCAGATGTTGTTCGACATGACGAGTGTGTTCTCCACAGACGGTAGAAAAAGGTTTCAAAGGACAACACACACACAGCGAAGGCACAGGTTTTTTTTTTTTCCTTTTTCTGTATTTCGGTGACTCGCCATGTTTCCCGGTGGAGTGGAAACCCAGTGGTGTCAAAGAGTTTTCATACCGTCTGCCTCTCACTTTCTTGGACCATGTATGCAAGAACCTGCAACAGTTAGTTGATTTGAAATGTTTAAAAATTACTGAAACTTTTGCTGCTTGAAGCTTCTCAAATGTGAGGATTTCTTTGTTTTACTGAATATCTTCTGGGTTTTGTTCGAAACCAGCGTTTTAACTTCTGGGCCAGGGAAAACGTGCCATTTTATAGACTAAATGATAAATCATTAATAGTCAGATTAATTGATAATGAAAACAATGCATTAGACCATGCAGTGATCAGATGCATCTAACTGCAGAGCAAGAGTACACCGTCAGTTGTCTGCCTACAGCCATCTGAAGGTGGCAGGTTTGCGTTCCTTGAATTCCACACATTGCCAAAGCATGCTAAATGAAGTGGGTGTAACTCGATTGAATGGTGCGCAGCCTCCACCCACCATACAAAACATCTGCGGTCTTGTTTACACCAAAATGTACACGGCGTTTCTTGTTTATGTGTTTTTAAATCATCAGCAGTTATTAGGTGTGTGTGGTTGTGTGTGTGTTCATATCTTTAACCAGTGTGTACGTGTTCTTTAGGTTCTAAAACACACGATGATGGGTGGTGTGTATGTTGATGTTGAAGCCACTGATAACTCTGGTGAGTACTGTCACCTTCTAAATAATGATGATGTCTAATTGTGTTTTATATACTAAAAAGCATTACAGTAAACCCTGAGTATCAGACATCCAGCATCTGTGTGGAGTGTAATAACTGACTCAAAACAATCCTCAGTTTTTAGATTGTTCAGTTGATTTGTTTTTCTTTGTCAGTTAAAATGTCACGTTTAGGTTTAGGCGAGGTTGGATGTAAAAGAGTATGGGAGTAGATGTAGTGAATGAAAGCGCCTCAGAAGTCTAATCATCCAAACGCTTGTGTGTGTTCTCAGGAATGAGCGTCATCCAGTGTGCTTCCGTGGCTCTGAAAGCCACAGTACGTCAGCTGGAAAGCAGTAAATCCCACAATCACACCAGACTCCACACACTGCGCCAAGAGCAGATGATGGAGACCCTGGAGTGTCTGCTGCAGATGGGCAGCTACCTTCATACCATGGTATGACACTCACACTCTCCGAGAGCGACGCTTATGGTCTCTTTTCATCAGAGACCCGCTATTTCTACACAGGACTAGGCTACACTAATATTATTAGTATTATTATACTGTTTGTAGAATTTAGATTCTACATTTCCAATAACTCCAGAGCATCGCCAAGTCCAAAAGTCAACATCAATGAAAAAAATAACGTTTTGCTCTCTGCTTGCATGCACAGGGAACACGCAGGGGGGCAGTCAGCAGCATTTTATTTATTTAACCACAATAACTCTTTTTTTTTTTTTTATAAAGGGTGATTACGTGATTTAAAAACCTCAATAGAAGCTTTGAATGTTAAAAAAAAAAAAGACATTCAGCACAGCCCTAGTTACAATGTAAGAGCTCTATTTGAAATGGTATTGAATGAGATGTGATCATGTTATGGGAAAACGGATCACTTTTGAAAGCCAAGCAGCTCTGTTGTCTGGCAGGAGACGTTCGCACTGATTAAACAGTGTGGAACACACTAAGCACAGTTGTTACTTGTTTGTAGTGGGAAACAAATGTACCTAGCCTCTGTTGATGAACCTAAATGTCTTTTTTAAATTTAGTATTCAAGGTCGAGATGCTCTGTCGATCCTCCGGGCGTGGTTTCAACCCTTAGCATCGGTATCGGCCGATATTTGCCTTGTTGACTGCCATCAGCCTATCGCCAAGAAAGATGACATTCGCCGATGTTTGTCTGTTGTGTCTCGTCAATTTTGCGCCGGCTCAATGTTGTTTTTAGTTGATTCGCGCTCTGACTCGGACAAGGCTGGCTTACCCAGCTTCTGGAATGTCGGCTGTGTGGCAGTATTGCACGCCCTCAAAGAAACATCAGCGACATGCAGTTTGTAAGACTCAGATATTTGTGAGGCAGTTGCCTCCATTTTCCAGCACGCCATGCACGGACACTGAGCGGCTGTCCAGTTCTGAGTCTTGCATCTTGGATGAGAAGAAAAATTAAACTGAGCTGCAACAAGGCAGAGATGCTCACTGTATCTTTAGTGGGCATAGGTAGTTGTATAGCCATTTATATCAGCTAGTTATATTGAAGCATTTATTTAAAAATAAAAAACAAAGGAAAAAAAATCATCTTTTTCATGTGAAAGAAGTCTAAATTAAAGATTGAATTTGTGCGTGTTCTAGTGTGATGAAGTGCTGAATGACTTTAAAGTTATTTTTCCAATAAGGATGTTTTTGTTTCCCTGGCACAGAAGGGGGATGATTCCTTTTGCCACAGTAATAGTATTGTTTTTCTGCTTTTTTAGAAGTATTAAAAAGGTCTTAAGTCCTTGCGTGTGTACTTAAAGATGTGCAGATACCCGGAGGCCTTGTGGAGCCCGCTGTTGTCTACTGTAAAGTGTTCTGGTATGTTTTTGAAGTGTCATACAGAGGCATTTACATCATAAAGATGAGTAGACTCTTAAGGCTGGAGCCATTTTACTCAACTTTGCTTTTAACTTGACTGGTCTATTTTTAGATGTACTTGCTGTCATGCCTTTAGGGGCTGAAGTGTCTCTCCTGCAGAGGAACACGCAGTTAAGAGTGAAAAGTTTTGAGACCATGAGAGGACAAAAGAGGCTGCGAGTGACTAAAAGTCAACGTTCCCGTTTGTGCAACACAACATCTCATGACCTGAAACCTAATGACCGAATTGCTGTCAGCATCAACTAGAGTTCACTTTGAGCTTAATGATAATATTTAACTTATGGAGCAAAGTGTGGAGCCGAGTCTGACACGCTATAAAGACCACTGTACAGAGAATAAACCCCTTTCTGCGAAAGAGTTGTGTAACCGGTCAAAAAACACATCCGTACAAGTTCACGGGTGCGGGCACGTGTCAAAAAGAAGTAAATGCGGGCAGGCAGTGGGGGAGAAATAATTACTAATAACTTCCAGAAACATTGCGTGCAATAGTATATAACGGTATATAAAGATAATTGTGCAACAATTTCTGCACACTTGCTTTTTATTTCTGTTTTCTCCAGAAAAAAGCGACAACATATTTTTGTCCGCCCGCCTTAAGTTCCGTTTCACCTGCCTTTTTAATACCTGTGAATTTAAAGAGACAGTTCACAATATAACTAGAGGGGGAGAGGGTCATGGCGAGATGTAAACATAAGCTTTAAGCCCAACAAGCCGGTGCCATTTAGTTCCACATGTGTAGAGGAGGCAGACATCTCTCACACCAAAACAATCTAGATTGATAAATAGCACTACAGGTAAGAGGACAAATGTGTATTTTGGATTTTGGGGTGAACTGTCCCTATTTTTTATTTTTATTTTTTTTAATGGTTGCGTAAATACCATTACAAATTTTATGTTTACTCCGAAGTCTCTGCAAACGACCGTATTCCAAAATACATTGTGTTTTACAAGTTTCTGTTGCACTTAATTGAAAGAAACTTGGACTTGCTGTTCCAATAAAATGAACTCTATAATAACTTTTTTTGTTTTTGGAGTTATAGGTATCGCACTTATTTATGCCTCTAGAGACTCTTATACAGAGACGCTCACTTCTGACTTCTGATGACAAACTAATGTTTTCTCTCTTTCTCAGGGGAGCCGGAGTGTGCAATCTAGAATTGGCTGATTCCTCCGGCACTTCCGCCCGGCAGGGCTTACGGAGACCCGACAGTAATGTTCTGAGTTGGTTCAGGCTTGAATTTGAATGGAGAGAGTTTTCTTTCTGCTCTAAACTTGAGTTCAGGCCTTTGTAGGTAAAGCATCTGGAGTTTTGTGTGTGGTAAAAATGCCTGACTTGCAATCCGGTATTTATTGTAACCTGCACAGAAACGTTAGGTGCCTCGTTAAATGGTTTCTGTGAAACTTCCATTGTTTGTTACATTAGAGTAACAAGTTGTCCTCAGTTAGTGTGTCTGTGGAGATCAAAATGTAAAATCCTATGAGAATATCTTTTTGAAATATGATAAAGAATTGGCTTTTTTTTTTTTTTTTTTTTTTTTTTTTTTTGGACAGTTTTAAGGCTCCAGTAGTGTTTTTTTTTTTGTTTTTTTTTGTTTTTTTTTTTAAAAAGCTGGCCCATCAAATACAAAAAGGTCCAGCGGGGAGGGGAAAGTGACCTAAAACAAGGCTTTCTGTCGTATTGTAATATTAAGACAGCAGTGCCACAGTGTGTAGTTCAGTGCTGTATACAGTACGTTACAAAACGTCTGGGATTCCAATAACGAGTGATAAAGACTTTTAATTGTTTTTCTTCGAGAACTGCCTGATTGATATGTGAATGAGATCATTCTCTTTGAAGAGCGGGACATTTTCCCTCCCCACAGGGGTCCAGCCTGATTTGTAGAGAGATTTAGAGCCATATCATGTCAGATCTTTTTAAAGGACATTTATACTAGAGGACATTTAAGTAAGTATTGTATGGTGATGGGGAGTAAATCCACTTTCATTCACTGTCATGTGTAAGGAGTTTTGGTTCTGTTTTATGCATTACCTCATAGCACATTGTCAGCTGTTTGTCTATACATGTAAACTGTACTTTGTCAAATGTAATGAAATGTGGTCTGCCTGTGAGCTGTTACCTAAAGGAATTATTTGTTGTTTTCTTACTGAGAGGAGGCAGTTTAGTCTCTTTCGTGTTCATTCAAAACGCATTTAGCCGAGCACGCTTAGCTCAATGACTGGCAGCAGGGGAACAATCCAGGCTAGCAAAGTCAAAGATGCCTTATCAGAAAAAGTACGCATTGTATGCTCTGTATTTAATATGTGCAGAAGTAGAAAACAATGCTCACGCATTGAAGCTATCAAACAAACAAACTAGTTGCAGTGACACAGCATTTGGATGTCTCGCCCTCATAGTCGGCAGCTTTCTCCGAACAAACCCCAGGTAGTTCTTGGACGTACTGGTGGTTGGCCGGTTGGCTTACAAGACACAACGTGTAAACAAGATTTTACACATTGTGTCCACATCAGTACCCTGCATTCAGTCTCTGTGCTAAGCTACGCTAAACATGTCTTTGCCGAAGGCATGACCCGCCCTACTGTGCGCCTGATTGGCTCACCGTTATACTCTTACTCTAACCGCCCTAAACCTATCCACGAAGGCGCCGAGTACTAGCCAATCAGAGGCAGAGTAGGGTGGGTCATGCCTTCGTCATAGTAGTAATTTAGTGTCCCGGGCTATCTCAACAAAACCCGGAGATGAAAGTATAAATATACAAAGTGTCGGGACACTGCTGTAGTCCACGTACAAGTAAAAATAATAATTATTAGTATTATTACTTTCTCCCATATTGTAGGTGTTGTTGGGAACGGTGCCTCGGTTGGTTGAAGCCATATCATCTATGCAGTGACGAGTTTACTTTGTTGTTATTTTAAGTATCATGAGTATCTTTTCTGGGTTGAACTTCTAGAGAGTTCTAATTGATGACCTATTCTTTCTGTTGATAAAGATGTGCGTATTTTGAAGTGATAGATGGTCACTAAGTGTTAGACCACAGCTAGTATAAAAGTTTTGACTTGGAACCAAACCGTAGTGCTGTATAGCACTTTCTTATTAGCTTTGTATGTGTATTGCTAATCAACAGGGCAGCTTTTATTGCTGATTAACGAGCTGTAAAATAGTAAGAGCAGCCTACAAAAATATAATCAAAAAACGTATTTGCTTTATAATTGTGTTAAATGACAGTATCTCACGTATTCATTTATATACTTATAAAATGTGGGGGATTATGTGATGAGGAATCAATTGTCTTCTGAAGTTGCTTTGATCACTTATAGGTGCTTATTTTACCTTGCAGGGGTGTCATAGTTTATTCACCTCGTGGACAATGAATAACTTGTGTGTGCAGAGGGGTCGGGATTCTGGTTCCTGTTTCTATTCGAGTATTTTTCTATTTTCAAAGCTGAAAATGTGAGAACATTTTGGGTGTTCTGTAGAAAACGAACGAGCAGTCATTGTGTGATTCTGCTTTCAGTTTTCAAGATGTAGTATTTTATAAATCATTTGATGAATTGAATGGCCGAAATTGACCATCATGTCACTCATCTTCAAAGATGAATGTGCGAGCCTAGTTATACAAATAATACGTCTATTTCCAGCTGCTAATTGCAGTGTGACACGACCGTAGATATCCAGCAGTTTAAGTTTTGACCAAAGATAATGTGTAAAACTGCATTTGTTTTAAACAAACGGTGATTACCATTGGTGGTGGGCACAATCCATGCTTCTGTAACAGGGTGTGCATTGTCATCTTAAATATCTCAATAAACAACTGTTTAGTAAACATTGTCTTTCAACTTATTTATTGCTGGACTTGAAAGTATAAATGAATTGAAAAATAAATACATTGCCTATAATGTACCTACAGGAAGCATAACAGGATTTTCGATGGGTAAACTTATATTGTTATATTATATCTACTGTTACACAAGCACATCATTCAGGGTGAGCGCTTTAATAACTTATCAGATGTTAAAGCAGTGGAGCAGCACACTCCTCAAGCTGTCTGGCTTCTTCATGCGTCTCACAGGTATTACCCAGATGTGTTGGGGCCTGTTGGGCCAGCGTGGGTAGATGACTAGTTGCAGCGGCTGTGAGCTTTTTTTTTTTTTTCTTCATGCAAACGTTTGATGGAAGATCCTAATGACTTCAGCACAACAAATATATTCAGAGATTACGGGTGGAAAGGTGTCCTGAGGGTAGAAATGGAAAAAATGTCCTTACAAAAAATAATGAAACATGACCATTTACAAAACGTTTTTAAATAAAAATATTTCGTCAGTGATCATTTTAGTGTAGAATCTTTTTTTATGCTTTGGCTTTGACTTTATTGACATATGTATGTGTTCGTCCTCTTTCATTCATATTTCTATTTCTATATTTTATTATGTCATCAGTGAGTTTAATCTCCATCTGTGTACTATGTTCCACACTTAAAAAGAAATAAATTGTTTTTTTTATTATTTATTTGCAATTCTTTAGTTCAACTTGTTAATGAATTGCTTTAAATGCAGCACAGGTGATTCAATGTGCAATAGATGCCAATGAGTAGCAATAATCACACCCAACCCAAAATCCACTCAATCAAAACTGGATGACGTTCAAGCAGCTGAGGGAAAAATACCTGCTGTGACATCAACGATATGGGTGCAGCCAGAGGTGCAACACGCTTGTAGGTTTAAATCCAGAGAGCTGTGATGCAGTAGTTTTCCATCCTTTAGACGTGTGCAGACGCTCCTTAGTGTGGATCATGTGCTAGCTATCTGTCCAGCCTCTCCGTAAGGATGGCGAACCGATACCAGGCAATGGAGAGATTAACGGGTTGGTTCACCCGATGACAAAACAAACATTTTCTCATTTACCTCTAGAGATACTGTATCTAGTCATACCTACAGTAGATTCATAGTTACATGTCTGATGTTATGTTTAAGTTAACACCAGACACCCTTATTTAAAGCTGATTTTACTAATTCAAATGCTCATTCTTTGTCTTGATAAGTTAGGCTGACTTTGTCCATTTGCTTAAGAAAGCTCCATATTAAATGTGACATCACGGTCCACGTGATCACAAAGGACAGGGAGCGAGGTCATTGGACGAATTAGCATTACCCAGCGTGCCTTCTTCCTTCCTAACTTTTGAGAAGAAAGCCACGGAAGGAAATATGTGACGGGTAGGAATAATTCTTATTTCTATTGAAATATGCAGTTTTTGGAACTTTTTTAAATATAAGGAAATCAAGGAAAAAAATATGCGGGCGACGGTCACTCGCCCGCATTCACGCACTGCGGTGGCGGTGCCATTTCAACACGTGCCTCCTTCCGTTTAATTGACACCTGGCTTTGATCATTTTTTGCCCCAACTGAGCCAATTAACTCCCACAATTATTGTACAGTGACAAAGCCTAAGCTACTGGTAGAAATCAGAGTTGTACCACTTGTTCGGTCTTCTATATGTCCGTCTAGACTAGCCTCCTACCCCCCACCCCACCCCTCCTTCCACCCCCACCAACTCACCCGGCAGCTTTAACCTCAGCCCCCACCCGCATACTGTACCTCCCCCGCTGGCTGCATATGCTGCTCATAACATATTTAAAACCTTCTTGCTGGTATACACACAGCCTCCAACAGAGCTGCAGGCCATTCTGCTACACTGAGCTCCACCTAATCCTCTGCTCTCCACCATTACTGGAGTCTAACTGTGCCCCCCCCCCACCCTTCTCCCCTTCTTGCATCACATACCCTCTCCCACATCGTCCTCCCCTACTGGCTCTAACATGATCCTGTGTTGCCTTCGTCTTACCTCTTATTTCTTAAGCCAGTCTCTATACGACCACTCACAAGAATATCAATACCTCACTGAGCATGTAAATGTGTTGTTGCTGTTTGTTACCGGTGATGGAATTTGTCATGTCTTCATCGTGGCCTGGAACGTCTCATGCTATTGGTCATTAACTGGTTATGTGCCCCAGTTCTGTGCTGAATACTGATTCTATGCAGATTAGTTTTTTTGCCTGCATTCACACTTGCCAAAACCCAGAGGTCAAACGATTTCCACATGCGGATCTCCTTGTTTTTGAGAGTGCCGTTGTTGGACACCGAATGCAATACAGTAAATCGAGAAGTTGCTCACAGCAGGGATGAAATGAAAACAAATTGGTTGACGGTAAAATACAAAGTCTTGACCTTGAGGTGAGATTACTGTATCAACTTTTGTTTACGAGGTCAGGAATGAGCTGTGGAGCTTTATTAACCTTTTCTTCTCAGAGTTTAATTAGTAGCAGTGTTCCAAGGTTACCATGAGGTTTGCATCCATCTGTGCATGTATTGCATCATTTCCAGTAATTCCATTTTGTTTGTGTACTAACTGCAAAAAAAACACAGTATACTATGTCAACGTGAATATGGCTTTTGTTGAAGGTCAAGCTTTCCGTTGCGTCGCTGGTCATGTTACGGCCTCATCATATTCATCATGGTCGTTTGTATGGTGTCTACTTACTCGAAAATGATGTTGATCTAGGAAATGAGGCTTAAACTTCTTTCATTACGATTGTTCTCTCAATAAAATAAATAAATTTAATAATAAATGCAAAACTAATGACACTCCCATCATCCTCGGCTGTACTTTTAGTTTAGTGGGAATTTGAAAATGTTAGCATGCTAACACGCTAAACAAAGATGGTGAGCATGGTAAACATTATACCTGCTAACCATCCAAACGTTAGTATTGTTAGCATGCTGGCATTAGCATTTCGGTCAATCTGCAACCTCAGGGTCTAAAAAAAAGGGGATAGACGATAAAACAGGGTATGCTTTAGGGCGTGGCAACCTTGTGATTGACAGGTCGTTACTACAATGTTGTCCAGTTTGGGTGTTGTCGTCTTACAACTTTAACCCCCTCACAGAGTGTTTTCAGTTCATTAAAGTTAATTGTAGCATTTTAGTCACAAGAAATGTCTTGTTCAGCGTTCTGTTGTACGTAACACCACCTCTCATGTCATTTCTGGTTACAAAAAAACAAGACGGCCAAGGCCAAAAACTAAGATGTCGACAGTCAAAATGCCAACTCAAGGCTTCAAAAACCTTAGTCCACAAACCAATGGGGTGGCATCACAGACAACGTCTACTTATTATACGCAGTATATGATTTCACTCCAAGCACCGCTGCTAGCATGGCTGCAGACTCTTAGTCGGATAAAGCACAATATACTACAAGTAACTGCTACCCACAGACAACACTTGACATTCTTTTTTTTCTAGCGTCAGGGGTCTGAGAATACCGAAATCCTGTGTGTAGTTTGTCGTATCCAGCACATTGGCTGGGGTTTTAGACTTTGTACCAACAATGGAATCTAGTTTGAGAGTATGTATTACTTTACTCTGGAACCATGTACAATTCCTGATAAACATCTCTGTTGCCTCCAGTGTTTAAAAAAACCAAACTGGTTTTTCTTAGGAGAGGACAACATCAACAGTTCCTTGGAAGACGCTCGACGTGCACATAAACACACACTACTACATTTATTTGACAGCTGCAGTTACCACTATAGTCGCACTGCTGATTAAGATCTTACCTTCAAAAAACATGGCAGGCTTATGAAATCATTATTTTTGTATAAAGTAGTAGTTCCATGAAAACCAACAGTAAAACTTTTTTTTGTTACACATAATATATAAAAACCTAAACACTCAATTCTAAAAATGTTTGGTAACACTTCATTTGGATAGTCTGCCTACACATTTTACTTTTAGAGTATTTGTAACATTTCAACAGTTTATTAGTTGAGATTCAACCAATCACCTGTTTCGCATTTGCAGATTATCTATTTATCTATAGTCTGTGACAATTCACGAATATATTTACTCGAATAACTCGCTCAACATATGCAGCACAAAATAGCAAAGGTTGAGTCAGTAGTTCAAGTTCAACAAAAATGTTCTGAGAGTATCACATATACTCTATGTACATACACATATAAAACGATGTGAAATATCTGCAGGCAAAGCAAAAAAGTTGAATTGTTGAATCTCAACTAATAAGCTGTTGAAATGTTACAAATGTTCCATAAACTATTCATAGGCCACTTCTTTAGTTAAGTAAGATTTTGAATGTAAGACTTTTACTTGTATTGGAGAATTTTTTATACTACTTTTACTTACATAAAAGTGTGGCTCAGCAGGTGGAGGTCATCACCAGTTGGAGGGTATTTGGCTCAATCCCCAGCCTCTGCAGTCAGCATGTCAGTGTCCTCAGGCAAGATACTGAACTTGAAATTGCTCCCAATGGCCAACAGTGTGTGAGTGTGAGTGTGTTTGTGAATGGTTATCACTGATGAGCATGTGGCACCTTGTAGCCTCTGACTCTGTATGAATGTGTGAATGATGTCATGTGTTGTAAAGTGCTTTGAGTGATCACAAAGATAGGAAAAGTGCTATATAAATGCAGAACATTTACGTAAAGGATCTGAATACTTCTTCCACCACTGGTATTATTATACTACATGCATCTGTTCTTGTACTTCTTTTTGCTGCTGTGACACTTCAATGGCCGTGAATGTGATGAATAACATTCATCTTATCTTCATGTGATGCTCTTTAGAAAGCAAACTGTGCTAAGCTCAGCATCTGGAGTGGAATATAGTTCCTTTACAATACACTGTGTTGCAGGGTCACCGTGAAACACAACCCGACACGGCTTTCTCTCAGTTTAGAGGGACACCTGGTGGTGAGAGAGATCCCCGCACAGCAACTGTAACTGGATTCCCTTTCTCCCCGTAGTATCCTCACATTCATGTGAAATTAATTCAAACGTGCACATCAAGCATGTTAGGTATCCACATAGATATGGATGTTCATACCCTGTTTATTTTTAACAATTTTTATTTGATCCTACCCTGGCCGTTCAGGGTGATACGGATTTGGATTCCTAGTATCAATAAGGCGAAGAAATGTGAACCGATAAGACTGTGGAATCATGTGCTGGATATGTCAGAATACAAGGTCAACAAGAAGATGTTTCTGTGGAGTAAATCGCACAATTCTCCACAGGCTACAGAGCGTCATGCTGTTTGTGAGGATGCAGAATGACAATACATGTGCAGTAATCACTTATCATGAACACAATTAGACGAAAGGTTCTTTGAGAGGTTCAAACACATCTTGTTAAAGCCTAAATGATTTGGCATGTAATTAAATGAAGCACAATGACGGCTCTGAATCCTATGTTCCAGCAAACGTATGCAGGAGTGCAATGTCTTGAGATGAGAACGGGAATCCTTTCTCTGGCCCCTGAACTTGGCAGAGGTGTAAACCTCCAGGAGGACTACAGGTCACATTTTTCTTCTGTACTGTTGTGCTGATTATGAGTGAAGAATGTCTTTATTCGGTGAAATGTCTGTTCAAAATCCAGATTTCGGTGATCCGACGATGACAGGATGGACTGGTTGTTTAATTTTAACGCTTGGAAGTTGTTTCTGAAGCTGGGAAGAAATGTCAGGACGGTTTGTTTGTAATGCATGTCGCTGCTCTGGTTTCTGGTATTGTTGTGTATGCATCACACAATACTAATGACAGTCAAATCAAAAATATTTGACATGTGTTCTCCATTAAAAGTTAGTCCTATCCTTTTGTCCTTACGCGTGCTTTTATCCTAACATTATGCTTGATGTCTATGTTATTATGATACTATACATTTCTCATTAGTAGTGTTTTTACAACTTGTACATATCATTTAGTTGGATCAGTATTGGTGTGTCTTTCATTCATACATTTTCACTCAACATGTAGTATTTGAAATGTTGGTAAATTCCTTAAAGAGCTTGATTTGCTGTATATATATATATATATATATATATATATAGAAATGTATATAAATATAATTTAATATATATATATAGATATATAAATATATTTATATATACCGTATATATATTTATGTATATATATAAATAATTATTTATGCATACATATATATATACACACACAGGTATATGCTGTTTGCATTTATTAGCTTTTTTTTGGACTGTAATTGAGCTCATTTGGATGAGTTTCGTAATATATTCATGTTATTGTATCATGCATCTAATGAATGAATGGATGTCAACTCATCTGAAAATGTTCAATAAGTAAATATGTTATAGTGAAGAACTTTATTGAACACGCTGCAAAATCCCATTATAAATCTTATATCAGCATTACAATCCGTTTTCACATTGCATCTGTATCAAACAAAACAACAAACAGAAAGAAGACTGAATCAATAGACTTAACGGCATTCTCTGTCAACCCACTGCTTTCTTATTCTGATAGTTCACTTGCATCTCTCTCCTCCTCCTGCAAGTATTGTGTGATATTGCCTCATGCACTTGAAAGGCCTACGACTGCTGGGAGATACCAAGAGATTTCACACGCACGCACACACGCACACACACACTCTCAAACAGAGGCACACGCACCCTCCACGAGCTGGGAGATGATAGGCAACTTATGTTGTCTGTTGACTGCCGGGGCTTGATATCACTCGGCTCAGCCCCGGGGCTCAATCATAGGACGGAAATATTGGAAACAATAACGTGAGAAGTGCCTGTTAGTATTCCTCTAAAAAATAAATAAATAATTGTCTCAATCCTAGCTCCTCAATCTTAAAACAAAACAGGTTGTTTTGATGCAGAATGCTCAGGTGTCAATCAAAGCCCGCCGCCTCGTTGTGCTGCCGTCCAGTGGTGAATCCTGGGAAATGACTTGACTGCATTGCAGCCAAAAAAAAAAAAAAAGAGGGCTGGAAGCAGCAGTTATGATGGGTCCGGGCACAGAGCAGATGGGAGGAGCATCTCTATCTCTTACCCCCCCCCCTCTCGTTATACTGTGTGTGTGGTTCTGGGTGCAGTTCTTGAGATTTGGACAGTTGTTGAAAGGCGTTTTAATGGCTGCAGAATGAATGATCAGCATGCAGTGAAAAACAGTCCAAAGGCAGAGATCAATGATACTACATAACTGGTTTATTTGGCTGTAATTTACCTGATGTATAATTTCCTGACATTGACATCGGTTATTATTAAAAGGACCTGAATTTCAGATACATCAAATTGATCAATTGAAAACAAAATTCCCATGAAGTCGTGCCGTTACCCAACAACGATTTATTGTTGCGTCAACAGGTGATTGTTTGTTCGCAAAATACAGCCGAAAGAGAGAAAGAGAAGAAGAAAGGAGAAGAAAAAAAAGAAAAAGAAAAAAAAGCCAGGGAATGTTTCTGTGTTTCTCAGAGCGGGAAACCAAAAACCTAAGCGGGAATCACACTGGCAGGGGGGGAACTCAGGGAAAAGTCGTCAGCTGATGAGAAGAATAAAGTCAACTCAGTTAAATTATCGCGGTGGAGATCTTGAAGCCATGCAGTTAACAGAATATTGCCTTCAAATAACACTCGCACATGCTTTTCCAAAATCAAACATGCATTGGGTATTTCAGTGGGGGTAAAGGAGTGTAAATACTCAACATTTTAGCAATACAAATTTCTAAATGTTTCTGATAATGGATATTTGTAGAGCATGTTACACACTTTTTTTTCCTTCCAGCAATCCCTTTATTTCAGTTGTTTAAAGCAAATGATAAATGAACATTATTAAAGTAAAAATAAAATATAAAATAAAATATATATTCAGCATGGATCTGCCTTGATTCTGTCAATGTGTGTCACAAAAAAAAAACAAAAAAAAAAAACACAAGCATATTCCATCACTACTACTAATTCAAAGAGCATTTTGTAAACGATCAATCATCGCAAGCACAAACTCAGTCATCAGAAGGCTGTGAGTGCAGTTCGGATCACAGTGGTCACGGACAAGTTCAGCATCTCCTCCTGGAGCCACCTTACTAAGGCTTCTTATAGTTAGTCACCCATTTGGAAACTTCTCCTTTTCGGAAAGGTGTGTGTTTGTTCGGCCATCCTCTTGGATCAATTTTTTATTTATTTATTTATTTTTTGAAAAGAACTATCAAAATCATGCAACTACCATTTTCATTCCTGCGAGACAAAAACCGGTTGGTGCTCTTGACTTGATTTTTCTCGTGGTGCTGGTTGGGAGCTTTCGGAGGTGAAGTTTTTTTATTTATTGTTATTATTATTAATTTTTTTTTTATTTATTTATTTTTTTTTTTTAGGCACTGCCATCCTGTTTGAGCCGCTGACTGCGAGCCTTGTAGACCTCGATCAGTAAATCTTTGACGTACTGGATTTCTCGCTCCACCGACTCCGCCTTGTCACGGAGCTCCCGGTTCTGCCCCTCGAGGCCGTGCAGCTCCTCCTCCAGAGAGTCCAGCTCCGCCCTCTTACGCAGCCTGTACCTGCAACACAAGGGACTGCGTTTGGTAGCTTTTAGAGGTTTCTGCTGCCTTGCATCTTTATTAGAGTCAAGAAAGCGTGACCTCTGAGCTACATCGGGTGGATTCCTCACACAGCTCAGACATCCCTCCCCTGAGATAACATCATACAGTGTTAATTTCACCCAACTGCACGGATCATGACTGACATTTTCTTAATCCAAACTTTTCACTAACATTATTAAGACTCTTTTTTTTTACATTGATGTGACTGAATGAAACTCACATACAGACAAAGCAGACTTAAAGAAATGGTTAGGTGGGGCTGAATTTGGCAGGCAGTGAGGGACTTTCCATTTCCCTCCTCCACTCTGCAGGACATTTAAAGCCGTGTTTATGCAACACTCCTGCCATGTTAAAGTTACAAATCATCAATTGATTGATAAGCTAAAAAAAAAAAAAGCAAGAATATAAAATCAGACATGATCCCCAGCAACATTGAAAGGAAAACTCAAGACTTCTGACTACAAGACCCATTTTTAGATGAAGGTTCAAGCATGCTTTTAAAAAAAAGAAGAGTAAAAAGACGAAGGGGGCTAGAAATTTAAAAAAAAAAAAACTTTTAAAAACACAATGAGTCAATTGTTTACCTGTGAGCAGCAGTTTTGTTCTGGTCTCTCTTCTTCTGCTTCCTCTCTCCACTGCCCCCCTCCATAGACACTGTGCCCATCACCAGAGCTGGTTTGATGGAGCAGTGCTCATCCTTTAGCCTCTGGGTGGGGCGGTGGATGGGGGCACCCATCAGCGTCCCCTCGCCCTCCCCTCTGGACAGACATTCGTAGCTTTGGTCTGCAAGGCATTCTGGATAGAGGTAGTGGCCATGTTGGGGCTCGACAGCCTGTGCTTGTGACGGCTGATCTAGGTCACCTATAAAGCTATGGTAAGGCTCTGTGCTGGCCATGGCCTGGTGGAAGTAGCCATCACCGGCCACCATTGTCTCTTGGGGAATACTCCCGGAAAGTCCTCCATCTTTACTGCAGTGCAAAACCTCGAGCCCCGTGCTGTCGTAACTTACATTGACCTTCACATTGTGCATTAACTGTCCCTCGCGCTTGTGGTGGCCGTCGTACGAGCCGCCCAGACAAAAACCTCGAGCAATCTCTTCGCTGCAAAACATTCCTTCTGAAAAACAATAACTCTCCTCTTCCTTCAACGATAAAGCACATTCTCTCACCTTCTTCACGCTACTGAGGCTGTTCTTGCTCACTGTCTTCAGTGTGGAGTAGTGGTTCACAGACAACTCTGTGCTTCCTGAGTAACTTCCCCTCGAGCCCCACGTATCAAGTCCAACTTCCTCCCCGACTTTCACAGCCTCGCTGAGGATTCTTCTCCCGTTGTTGTGGTGGTACCGGTGGTGGTAGTTGTATGGAGCAGGTCGCGCAATTTTGGTTCTGCTGATGGGGCCGCCACAGAAGCTGGCCAGGTCCAGTTCCCCTGTTGCCAAGGTAACAACCACAGGGCTGGTTTCTGATTGGCTGCTCCCATACGAGCCATAGGGTAACTGATAATAAGACTGGGAGCCCATGGCTTGAGCACCCTTGTCACATTTTGAGGATTTCTCCAACTTGTTTGTTGTGGTTGTGGACTCGGAGCGGAAGTAGTCCTCCAGCTGAGCCAGCTCCTCCTGCAGTAGAGAGGTCATGACCTCCAGATCTGAGGGCACCTTGACATCTTGTTCTAACGGCGAGGGTGGAAGGGATGAGCTGGGAGAAGACTCGGTCGTCGACACAAATGAAGACAAATCAACTTTTTCCGTCATCCAATCTGAGTGACCATCACCTATGAAAATAAATAAATAAATAAATCATAGAATCAGTAAAGCAATCCATATTTTTCATTCACCAGTTGTAAAATAACTGAAACAAAAAGTACAAATTCAGGAAAAAAATCTTAAAATCACGCAAGGTAGAGGATAAGTGTAAAAAAAAAAAAATGAAAATGAAAAAAAGAAAAGAAGCTTATAATAAAGCAATACATCCGAAAAATCCAAGTGAACAACTAACCGATCATCTGAAAATGATTGAACAGCATCGTCTGCATTCGATAAATATCCACTTAGCTGTACTCACTGTACGACATTAGCCCCGTGCTGCACTGCGGCTCCGACCTCGGGATGTGGAAAAATAAAAAAGCGTCTTGGCAAAACTCACCAATTAAGTGCTGCCTCTCCGCTGGCTCCGCCCCCGTCCTGGGCCGTGATTGGCTATGGCTAGCCTGTCGGTGAGGGGGAGCGCCAAGCTCGCCTGTGGAAATGGGAGGAATTTTCCTGCGAAGGATCGATGCCGCCATTGTGTCTTCTGCTTCGATTAAATTGTTCAAAAGCACAAACCGTGCACTGGTTGGATGAAATAATTGTGGAAACACCTGAAGACCTGTGGGAAAAAATTAAGAAAATAAACAAATGTGCCCATTTTTTATTTAGCATTTAAATTTCCCATTTCATCCTCTAAAGCACTTAATAGTTCCCCAAAATGTAGAAAATTATATTTATAGTTAATATTGGTTTGTAAAACTACAAAATAATTTTAAAAAAATGTAAGTTTATTGAGTTCAAATTAACCCTTCACGTTTCTAATCACTTGTAACCTCCTGCTGTGAAGCCATTACTGATTAATGTGGAAACAATATTAGTATCAAGCAAAAACATGCAAAACAGTAACATGACATCATTTTAGAAACAATACACCATCAGATGATAATAAACAACATAGAATTTTTTTTAATTTTTTTTTTAAAATAAAACAAGACTTTAACATTATGTATGACACAATTACAGACTTTAAAATACACACACATACATATTTATAAAGCAATTTTCCAGAATGTAAGTTGTAGTTGTGAACTTAAAAACTGTATCAAGAAACAGAAATCCAATAAAAATCACCTTTTAACACCATGTCACAGTAACTTTGACATGGTTACTTCAAAAGAGTGATAATGGCTACAATAGTGCTGGAAGTGAAGTAAATGAGCAACTTGGTTCATCTTACACTGCGACGTTAGTTCAAACTGCGTCTAAAGTGATTTGTTAGTTAATGGAAAACATCATTCTGACAACTTTCCGCTGTTCCCCAAAGCTAGAAAGCACTTTTACTCACCCCATAGTTTCTGAATAGTCTCGTGAGAGCGTTGCAGGAGCAAAGCACGCGGAGCTTTACGGTGAGGAGGAAGACGGTCGCAGTTTTAAAAAGCCATATTTCCCCTTTTCACAGTCAGGGACTCTTCATGAAGCGCTATTTCGACGAACAGACTTGCAGACAGAAAGTTTTTAAATCCGCTACTTCTGCAACTCCTGATGCCCGGACCGGATCACGGCAGACGGAATTAATCCGCAGTTTACAGAGTTCAGCCGGCCGTTACGTCATGAACCTGGGGACTTTCCCATTACCCGGAGACACTCACAGAATCCCTCCTCATGTATTCAATGTATCATCATCATCATCATCACCGTGATCTCATTTCACTTTACAGTTGTATTCATGGCGATAATGATGGAAAAAAATAAACAAATAAACACACATTTAAAATGACATATTGACAAAGTGGTCGCTTGGATAACATGCGCTTTCTTTAGATTGCAATAATTTCCTTATTGAAACTTAAAAATGTACATAAGTAGTCGGCAGCCTGCTGGAAAAAAAGTAAAAAAAAATAATAATAATAAAAGAAACATGAACTCTGCCTTACCCAACAGCCCAGTCGTGCCCGCAATAATATAACACAACACGTTAAATACATAATAAAAAACCCTAAACACACTTTTTTAACAGTTGAACAGAGACCGTGCGTAAAGCATTGAGGGAGAATTAAGCAGACGGTGGAGCCGGCACTAGTTTCCGTGTAGCGCCGGAGCGGAAGGACATCATGTTGCAGTTCGAAGGTGTAACTTTAGTTGCAGCCCTGTTGCATCAGATCCGCAGGGGATTCGCTGAGCGCTGTAACAATGTGGCCACACCATTGGTTTATCTGAGGGAACTTTTTTATTTCTATTGGCCTGCCATCATCGCTCTTCCACTGATTGCTGATCATTACACATTAGCAGCAACCTGGGACTGGTTTACTGTAAATTATCACTAGGGAAGAAAACAGCCTGACCCCCAGCTGGGATCATAACTGGACAAAAACAGCCACTTAAAATAAGTTACAATCCCAGATGTTAATTTTTTTTCCTTCTGAATGGTCCTCTCTTTTAACATCACTTCTATCAGTTAACTCGGTTAATCCTCCTTTGTGGGTTTACTTCAGAAAGACTAAAACATTTTACTGACATAAATACTTTGTACGCTAAACCCATGTAAAGTCCCTTTATCTAACTTTTTTATGGAAGTAATAAAGTGTTCCTCTTTTTCCACTGCACTCTGTGAAGCTTCTGTTCATGTTTCTATTCATATTACTGACTTTAGAAGTTAGATATGTTTTTAAAGTCCTTTAAGTGTGAATAATAATCCAGTGTTTTCAAAAACAAATTTAGTGAAATTAGGAGAAATTTACAGACATGATGTCACTGTCTGGATAGTTGAGCCGAGGAGAAAAGTCAAGCTGTTTTTCTTTCAAAATTCTTTTAGAGGTGAAATGACCAACACAATATATCTCTTCATCATAAACATATTGAATAAAAAGTATTTCAATTTCATTAGTCCCCATGGGTAAATCCCCCCTCTGCATTGACCCATCCTAACTATTTAGGAGTATATTTTTACCTGACATGTATTCCTATAACAGTCATGTCTTTGCTTAGAAATGTAAAAGAAACACTTGCAAACACAGAGAGAATATACAAACTCCACGCAGAAAATAGTCCCGAAACGCAGACACAAGTTTGAAATGCTTTAGATCTGAATCTGCAAGTGTCCTTATAGGAGTGTGAAGGAGTCACACATTTAGAGAGGTTGAATACGTTCTTCGACAACACTTTTACAGCTGGAACATCACCTAGCTGCTTCTTGATAAGCCTGCCGGTCGTACGAGTCAGCTTGTGAACCTGCATCTCCATCTGCATCTGCATCCAGCTCGCTGAGATTTGCAAAAAGGGGCCGATCAGTTCATCGGGAAAATCTTCATCGACAAACACAGAGTATACAGAGGATTAAAACATCTCCCCGGACAACAACACTAGTGCAGTATAAAGCCCTTCATGATCTCAAAGCTGTTCACACTATATGCTACTGACTCTAAGTGTCAATCAGAGTGACAGTGCATCAAACAATAAGCACATGGCACGAGTCGCCGAGTAGTCAGCAATGTCAAGAGCACACACACACACACACACAGAAGAAATTGAAAGATATCATTATAAACAAAAAAAAAAAAATCTAATTTCTAACCATTAAGCATCTTAAGTAGAAGTGAAACCAATAAACTAATATTTTTGGCTTTTAATGAAATAGAATAATAGTTCGTACAATGGTCTGTGAAGTTGGAAAGGTATATAAGGAAAACAGAGCAATAATAATTATATTTGTTTTGTTTACAAAACTGTTTCCACTCCTGTGGAAACCCATACATGGAGGCTGATGTGTAAACAAATAATGAATGAAAATAGAATAAAAACACTTGTAATAATATAAAATATGTCTTAATGTCAATAAATACTGTAAATACTTAATATATCCTAATATCTGCTTACAACGACATACTAGTGTGTTATAAACCATTTATCAAACGTGTATATATTGATTATTTAGGGGAACAAGGTTAAAGTAAAGTGTTATGTTATAAAAGATGTGCTCATTAGGTAACTCTGGCACATTTACATTGAAGGTGGAAATTGAAATGTTGATTAATGTGCACTGTCCCCGGTTAAAAAAAAAAAAAGAAGAAAAGAAGAACGATTCAAAATGATTAAAAATAGCAAAAGCTCAAATCTTATGTATAGTCACGTGTAGTTTTGTCACACACACACACACACACACTCACACACACACACACACACACACACACTCACACAAAATATGCCTCCCGTGCACTTTCACCTGCCGCTTCACTCTCTGATTCTAAATCTCCTCTCCGTCACAACCACTTAATTTAACAGGCTTCTCCAAACAGGATCTTTATTTAATCATGAGGTTCAACGAACCATAGAAAAACAATAAATATGCTGCAACTACAATGACTGCAAGCATAAGACGTGTAAGTTAATACGCAAGATGTTCGAGGGTTTTGAATGTTTCTCTTAAGGACAGACTTTGATCTCAAATCGAGTAAAAACAGACGGATGAAGTCAAGTTCACAGACAGTGGCACTGTAGAGCCGCTGCTCTCCGGTGAAAGGGATTCCAACGACAATAAGAAATGCGTGGCGTTAGTGTCTGATGAGCCATCTGTCATGTGATGTTTGTTAGAAGCGGTCGTCGTCTCAGTTTGTGTTCCTCGCCGCTGACCTCTGCAGGCAGGCTGCGTGACGGGCAGTGACAGGTACACTGTAGGATGTGTGGAGGCCCTCATTAGTAAAAGCGGGACGACTCTGCATGGCTCCCTGGCTGGAGCTCCTCTGCCTATCCTCTGCCTCCCCGACGAACCAAAAGCTGATTGAAGCAGCCAGGTCTTCTTGTTGCTATAGTAATAGGCAACACTGGCTCACCCCTCTCGAAAACATGTTTTTGGCATCCCTGTAGCCGTGGGTTTTCTACGGCCTCCCCCTCAGAGCTCTTACACCCCCATTGTTTACACTGTTGCTTTTGCTATTTTTGCAGACAGTGCAGTTTTTTTTTTATTATGCATGATGCACCTCCTAAAACTCGCATTAATTTGTAATCAACCGAGGTCGCGGGGATCAGAGAGAAGTTGTGGTGATATGTGCAATGCCCGTGCAAGAATTATATATTCTATTTTATATATCTGTTTTGTAACCTCCAACAAATAACTTGTTTAGATCAGGTATGAATGTATATAGCACATTTATTCATACACACAATGTTTTTGTAACACCAACTGAAAACTTTAAGATTTAAGACTAATTATTACACAAGGAAATAGTGTATTTATTTATTACATTTTCAAGAATCATGAACGATAACTGTATCAATATACAGGCATACACAAGACAAAAAAATTTAAAAAATAATAAATTATTTAAAAAATGCATACATAAATAAAAATAAATGTTACTCCTACAGCTAGACATCAACAATGTCCAACTTTATCCCACCATACCGTTAACATAAAGCAATTTTTTAATTATTAAGTCAATCATATTTTAAATTAAAATACAGGTAAGTGCTATTTCATTGACCTAATGTCCAAAATCAGATTATTAACTGCAGATTTGTAGAAATAATATATAAATAATAGCATCTTAAAAATGTAAAATCTCAGTGACCTTGGCACAAAAATAATCTGTTTAATATTAGCCTCCCATACTGTATATATATATATATACAGTAGAGTCCACAGATTTCAGTGTTGTGTGCAATAGTAAATCCACAATGAATTCCTTAACTTGCAGGCGTTTTTCTGTATTGCGGCAACACGATTGCCTGCTTTTTGTGCAGTATTGCCCTCCATCTGTCCGTTTGTACTGTACAACCATACAGGAGCCCTCTCCAGCGGTGCATCGTGGGATGGGAAGAGCCTCCTTCAAAGACGAAGGCGGCCATGCACTCCTCTACTATGGCACGTTGGTATCAGTTACACCATAATTTCATCACCAGCAGCTCCCTGTGAATCCTGCTTACATTAACTTTTTACAGGGATTGGCAACACAGACGCAGAGATGCATGGCAGTGCCAGCACTTGAACCCATTTAGATTTCTGCCTCCTATTCAATAGTTGCTCTCAAACATATTGTTATTTGTCGATGAAGTGTTGTATTTGTGTGGACAAATGGTTGTGAATTGTGAAGAATCCCTGCAGTTACAGTGGGATTACATTGAGAGAAAAGACGAAAAGGGGATTAAAAAAAAAAGAACAAGAGAATGGGGGAGACTTCAAAGTGGAAAAGTATGCAGGGCTGTGTTTGAATGATGGCTGGCGTATTGTTTTGATAAGTGTTCCCTGAGGAGAACATGTGAGGGGAGCGTGTCACTTTCTCCTCTCATCTCCACAAAAAGGGAGCCGGGCACCGAGGGAACGTCAAAACCAGCCGTAATTACAGCAGTCATACAACAATACTGCGGAGCGGCTGCTTCACACACACACACACACATGCAAATGAATTAATTTGAAATTAAACATGAAGCTAAATGAACATGTTAGTCCCTGAGATGATAATGATGATAATACTGGCGCACAGGGAGCAAAGAAGAATGTCAAATGTAGACAATTTAATCTAATCCCCACGACACAAACATGTGCTTTCTCACTGCTCATTGTGATTGTATCAGTTACTGTAAAACACTAACGTCAAATACACTGTACGTTCCTATATGTGTTTTACGATGAGACTGAAACTTAAATCAACATCACGCTGTTGGGAAGAGAATGCAAATGAAAGCGCCATGAATAAAGATGAGTTCGATAACCCGTTACTCTGGCCGTGAACATCTTTAGGATGATGAAATGACGATTGCTGTCTCATTATGAAATCTCTTTTATTGTGACATTTTGACCTAATTTGCAGATTTGTAGAGTTAAAGACTGCAAGCAAATACACACACCCTCTATATCTACATGAAAAGAGACACCACACGGCGCAGGAAGCACCACACACGATGTTGAAGAATCATTATTATTTGCATATCAAAATGTGACATTTCTTTAAAAAGCAACCTGTTTTTGTGTAACTGCAGTGAAATCATTTTTATTCTCAAACAGCTTCACATTTAGATGGAGAGCAACTGAAAGTCACACTTTATTCAATGCAAGCTTTTTCACAACAAATGTAAATATTCATACAAATGACTGAAGGAATGGGCCCTGACCACAATAGAAAGTTGAATATCATTCAACCTTTAGTATTCTGTTAATTCACTGTCAGTCTATTACAGTGGTCCCCAACATAAGGGTTAGGTCCCCCACAAGGAAAAATAAGAAAAATAAATGTAGCTACATAATATATATATATATATATATATATATATATATATATATATATATTTTAAGCTCTTTTTCAGAATCCGTGCTTTTTTTGTGAAATACTACATAGTTTAATGTCCTCAGGCCTCAAAAAAAAAAAAATTAAACAGGGAATAAGGGAAAGAATCCCGTTTCGATTGAGCTGCTCACAATTCAGAAACATGCACCCTTTGATGAAAGGCTGCAAGCTTTGCATTAGGGAGGTCACAACCGAGTCAAGTCAAATCTATTTGACTTATATTTATAGTGCAAAACCACAATTCGGATAAATTTGAAAAAAATAACCTTTAATGGGGAAGAAAGTGAAGAGCAAAAGAGCAGGGATCCCTCTCCCAGGATGACAAACGAGCAAAAAAAAGAAAAAACACAACATTATTCCATTAGATAGAATAGTGTATATTTACTAAAATCAGATGTTTGTTTTATTACATATTTATTTTAGAGATGTTGGTGGAGCCGATCAGTGATATGCTGTTGTCTACCACAGCCCCGAACAAAAACATTTTGGGGCAACATTTGAATTAAATTCCACGTAAATGAGCACTTAACTGAGAGTGAAGGCAAAGCTTTTTAAATCATCCAATTCAATGATTATCAGTACTGGAGGACATCCTGAGGGTTAGTGGTATGGTCTGTCTCCGTCAGTCCTCTCTCTGTCTGTCTCTCTCTCTCGGTCTCTCCCTCTCTGTCTCTCTCTCTCTGTCTCTCCCTCTCTCTCTCTCTCTCTGTCTCTCTCTGTCTGTCTCTCCCTCTCTGTCTCTCTCTCTCTCTGTCTCTCCCTCTCTGTCTCTCTCTCTCTCTCTGTCTCTCCCTCTCTCTCTCTCTCTCTCTCTCTCTCTCTGTGTCTCTCCCTCTCTGTCTCTCTCTCTGTCTGTCTCTCCCTCTCTGTCTCTCTCTCTCTCTGTCTCTCTCTGTCTGTCTCTCCCTCTCTGTCT
>CALSCE010009408.1:2861852-2880504 GCA_943593645.1 Bovichtus variegatus | reverse complement strand
TCTCTCTCTCTCTCTCTCTCTCTCTGTCTCTCTCTGCATTTCCTGTCTGTGTCTCTAGTGTCACTATTAAAATAAAGGCAAAATGCCCAAAACACACTGTTAAGAAGAAAAATAATATCTGAACTAGCCTTCAAACAACAATCAAAACCTACTGACACAGAACTGAATTGATGATTCACACACACACACACACACACACACACACACACACACACACACAGTGTCTTCGACTGTAAGTAAGTTGGTACGTCAGACAGGTAAGGAGGTTTATTGACTGAGATGTGACTGCTAAACAACATTATTTATGTGCAGCGCACTTCTTTTTATAGCAGAAATACACATTCTATCATTATAACGCCGGGTATTTATTGAAGCTCAGATTTTAAACTGCACTTCAGTTTTCGTGCAGGACCCCCCCCCCCCCCACACACACACACACACAGAGAATCCAGCAGAGCAGATGAGTTTACATCCAGAGATACCCACATTACTAGATTACTGTTGTCTTTCTCAGGGTGTTACACTGCAGTAAGGATGCTGGGGTTGGGAGAGTGTACCAAGCCATCCCAGCGATTTCAAGTCATCGCGGTCTCATTACAGCAGGCTGTTGGTAATCCTCTGCCTTTGATGTGGGAGCTGAAGGGAGCTGTGTTTTACTGTAGTTTAAACAAGGTTCTGCCTGCTCCCTCAGCTCCTCCACCAGGAGCCCTGTGGTGGCTGAGGAGCAGCGGCCCGACACTGTGAGCGAGAGACACGCAAAGTTAGCGGGCGGTTTGTTTTTCAGCTGAATGCAGGTGAGACAGAAACACAGATGGAGGTTTGTTGGTGGTGTGTAAATGAATCTGAGATTATTCCTTTTGGAGGGCACGATGATGGGCTCAGATGAAGCATGCTTTCAATTCAAGTCAATTCAGAATACTTTATTTATGCCTTAAGGGAGGATTCAAGACAGGCGGTCCACAAATAACAAGAACACGGAGTATTATTCATAAACACATAGACCCATGAAGAAGGCGAGAGATGGAACAACAGCTTCATCATTGTACAAAACAATAACAATTTATTCATAAGGTTCAGCCTGGTCTCTTTAAAATGACGTTCCCGTTCACCCCGCAGTACTTAACTTACATCACATACGTAACATACTTAGCATACTTAACCCTATGTACGTAACGTAAGTTACACAACAAATGTACTTTTTTTCTTTTTACCCCAAACCATGATATTTTATAACCCTAAACTAAAATAAGTACATCCGACCTTCTTCTCTTACAGCTTTAAAAGCACATCAGTACTTTCGTATAAAAGACCCATAGTGAATATTTTAAGGATATTTGAAAACAGGCTTCTTCTTCGTCTTCTTCTTCTTCTTCTTCTTCTTCTTTCCAATTGAATTCAATGCTAGGATTACTGTAAAGGATGTAAACTAACTAAATAAGTGAAACGGCTAACCTTTTCTCAATAAAAAAGTCTGAAAAATATTTTTTTCCTAAACAAAATAAGAGTCACAATGACATCATCTTCACTTCACTAAAACAATACAGGAAATCCCGTCCTAAAGCAAGTTGCTGTTTGTTGAAGTCACATCAATGTAGCAATTTAAAAACTCCTACAGGGACTCATGAAGCAACTGCTACCGGTCAATATAAAGTGTAGAAAAGATAAGGATGGACCCCCTGTAAAATCACAACTTGTTTGTGTGCTTCAATCTTTGCATGTATAAAACAAAGATAAAACGTGTTACCTAGTGAGCTTTAATGGTACTGGTAGGAGGACTTTTACTCATCTTGGGCAGAACCAGGCTAGCTGACCCCCCCTCTTTCTCGTCTCTATGCTAAGCTAAGCTAGACGACTGCTGATTGTAGCTTCATGTTGAACAAAAAGACACGAGGGCTGCGGGTAAAAAAAAAAGAAGCTGATGAGAGTGGTGAGAATGAACTAAAGCAGCAAAGTTGTTGGCAAACAATGAGCTGAAAGATGCTGAACTGCTCTGCCGAGCCGAGGGGAAGTGAAGAGTTGAGCGACGATGCTCCGTGGATTTGTCACGACAAGCGATACCTTTCACATACAAGTGGTCATGTGATTCCTTGGGACTGGAAGTGAGGTCTGGTTTGTTCCTGAACCTTCGTTTTAATAACTTTAGGATGTGAGTTGGTTCAAAAAATATGCTCCATGGTGCCCTGGCAGCTCTTCGGAGCACTGTAGTGTTTCTGCACTTCATTGCTCCACTGGGCTTTCACCATGGATGCTCATGTCATCATCCCAGACAAAAGCAACCAATCAGGAACAAGCCTTTGCAACAATAAACAACAATTGCAACATGAATTGTTACAGTGTTTTTCTTGTTGAAAACATTGTAATATTTCCTGCATTGAATGACAATATGTTTCATTGTTTGTACATCAACCCCTGAATTTCAGTTTACACGCCTTTCTCACAAGCTGTCAAAAGGCATTCTGGGAAATGTAATGTATAAGCATTCTTTTTCTTAAAACACAAACTCTGCTAGTGTTGTGAGAATATTTAAACTTTCACGTAAATAAACAGATGTTTTATTTTTGCTTGTTTCTCCTTTATCCTTGAGTCAAGTGCAGTCTTATTCATTCTGATTTCAAGAAACACGCAGTTCAAAACACAAGTTGATTTCTATTCATTAGGTTGCAGATTCTTTTTAAGTTATTTTAATAAATATAAGGTTTTTTAGCCAGGTTTTATTGTGGCTCTAGGGTCTAAAATCCATCACCAACAGGATGGATTTAAAATAACTTTGGAGATCGTCAAAGGTCAAAGTATTCATTTGTCCAATACTTTGGTTTATGACCAAATACTGCAAAATACTGACATTCTATCAGTCTCAGCTGTGATGTATTTAGTGCTAGGTATCCAATGTCAGTATGCTAACACACAAATCTAGAAAAAGGTGACCATGGGAAACTGTATAACTGCTTAGCATCAGCATGTTAGCAATTTCATTGTGAGCGTGTTAGCATGCTGACGTTAGCATTTAGCTCAAAGCACCGGTAGTTGGTGAGCGTGTTGAATATTAGCTACTAAATATTGGCACGTTAGCATTGTCACTTTATGTTAACACATGTAAGCATGCTGATGTTAGCATTTAGCTCAGAGCCTCTCTGTGCCTAAGTGCAGCCTCAGAGAGTTGCAAACATGGCTGTAGACTCTGATGCTGTCTTATATTTTTGAGTGCATAAATCCGTGAACAGAGATAAGTATGGCAAAATGCAGCGAACTATGATCACCCAGATGCTGTTGAAAGTGGAACGCTGGACACTACTCGCCCTCAGCAGTCGTCATCTTGGCTACATAGCGGAAGGGAAGGAACCAGCAGCGGTTGCGGTTACAGTTGCTACGATGAACACCGCACTATACAAAAGTAAATTATACATGTGGGGGTTTTTCACTATGTGCCACTATACTGCTGTCAGATTGAAGCCATCAGCATGTTTATTGGGCTCATTTAGCAGTCTGTAATGATTGGCTACCTAGCTAATCGCGGCAATCGTCAGCAGCTGTGTTTGATCCAAGACAACACTACCCTGTTGATCTCTACTCGGAAGTTTACCGGCAGTATCCGAATTGAGGCAAGCATTCGTCGTGTTGGGAATTAATGATGGTAAGAAATTATACAGTGCTTAATTAAAAAAATAATAATAATCTTACTTGACACAATAAGATGTAAATGACTCTTCAGAAAAGTGGCTACAATTTCAAATTAAAACAATAAGCGCGTTTTTGATTTCACAAAATACAGAAATCTACCAACGTAAGAGGATAGGATGGGGAGTTTTCCTTTAAATCCTAAGTCACACAAAAGCACATCACACTAAAGCTAAAAGGCAGTGTCCGGGTCTCATGAGCACCCATGGGACTCTTGAAACAAACCAAGGCGGTGCTTAATAAACCTCTAGAAACTACATAGCCAAAAGAACTGAGGGAACCAAAGGCAACCAGCTCTCTGCTATATCCACCACCTGAAGCTCAACATATCCCTGCTCAAGCTCTGTACACACACTCACACACAGACAAACACACGCAACCCGTGGATTTTGTTATACCAATATGGGAATCATACGGTCTTATATGGCCTCACTGACAAAAATTCTCCAGGATTGTGCTCATCGCTGGCTCATGTACCGCCACTGTGCGCTTCTGTTTGTCCCTGATCTTCAACATTTTGGTAGAAGTGTGGATTCCAATAAAGGCTTGTTAAACAACAGATTTCATTCTCCGACTCAAGAGGGCCCTGCATGGCCCAGAGGCGTAAGCTGCTCCTTTGAACATCTAAATCCCCATGCAGCGTCTGACTTCCCTTTGTTATTCGCTGGTGGATGTTCCTTCACTGTTTTTCTGTGTGTACTATTGCTCTGGTAAGGCTCCAGCAGACCGTGTGTAGAGGGAGCTTTTAGCTGTAAAAGATCATCTCATTGAGATCATCAAGCCCCGGTAATTGAACTTTTATATGATACAGTATCTTTGTAGGAGCACCAGGGTGAACATATTGTATTAATAAAGAATTCATCAGCCAGAGATCGGGGGAGCGAGATTTAATGAGCCCCTCCCTGGATTGGAGATGAGAGACATGAAACAAACAGTCTGCTCTCAGCCTGAATGTCTGCTGCCCTCTCCTGCCTGCTGCTGTGAACACACACACACACACGCACACACACACATGCACACACCTTCTACTCCACTACATCTCAGAGGGAAATATTGTACGTAATACTTCTGTACATTTATTTGAACAACACTTTGAATTCAAGACTTTTCCTTTGTAATAGAGTATTTTAAGACTATGGTATTTCTACTTTTACTAAAGGGTCTGTGTACCGCTGGGTTTCAGTGGATATCAGTAGATCGTTATCTAATAACTGCTGATGATTTCAACCACATAAACAAGAAACGCTGTGTACATTTTGGTGTATCACACACACACACACACACACACACACACACACACACACACACACACTCTCACACACACACACACACACACACACACACACACACACATCACACACACATCACATCACATTCAGGTGCCTCGTATAGCAACTGTGCTGCCTTATGAAGCCGGTGCAGTGAACGTGTTCATGTGCCAAAGTGTATGTTGCTCATCTGCATTTATTCACACGCAGACAGGCTGGTGTTGGTCATTTTATCAATTTGAGAATTAGAGTTCAGTACTAATCAATACAGGTGTCCTTTATTAAGAACTAATGTTATGGTCCTGTGTCAAAATTTAGTTTTGTTAATGTTATTGTGCGTACATGGTGCATTTAAAACAAAAACATTTAAGATTAAAATTTAATTAAAGTTGTATTTAAGGAAATTACTGCAAACTAACTCATAAATAGAAAACCTGTGGCCGGGTACTATTCCATCGTGTAGAAGTACTGGTTTGTATGGGGGTACAAAAAAGTATGCCCCCCCCCCCGACATTAATCTGGCCATGGTAACATCTTGATGCATTTAGATTTGAATCTAAATCAGTATACTAGTTGTATTGTATGTCTACGTTTATTTAGACTTTGATGGTTTCCAGTAGCTCCCAAATACTTATACACAGTATCAAAAACAAACATGTACAGTATATAAAGTACAGCCTGCTTAAATGTAGTTTGACAGTTAATTGATATTTTTGTAGCATTCAAACTGTGTCAGTTTAAAGGATACAATTTTTTTTTTTTTTTAAATAAAGCTACCAATAGGTATTAAGTTTTTTCCTTAGACACTGGGTTTCTCCATAAGTCACACTGATGAAATACTTTCATGATGGCATCTCCTGAAGGCAGGAAGGATTTATTTATATATATATATATATATATATATATATATATATATTTGAATAAGGTTTCTGCTACAACACACTGGAATAAGTGGAATTGAGTGATGCATAGATGGCCTCCTATGATTGAAAGCAGTATTACATCTTTCCCTTTGGGGCTGTCAAAAGGCATTCTGGGAAATGTGATGTATAATACTGCAGTAATGTCATTCTTTTGACTCTTATGGTTCTTGAGTCTTTTTTGTCTAAATCTACTAGTGCCATCAGAACATTTAATCTTGCAAAGTTATCTTTCGATTCGGTTTGTTGGTCTTTTTGTAACATTCTTCAGCCGATCCGCATCACAGGGCAGACACACGCATTATTTTTTACTTATGGAAACAGCCTCTGAGTGCCCTTCTAGTTCCGCTCTGTTTTAAGACACAGACACTAATTTAGAGGAAATTCTTGTACAAGTTCCTTTATGTTGGAGGCAGGTCGAAATATTATTGTGGCCGATATTGGTGACTGCAACTCTACATTATTACAGAACATTCAGATTTCTGTATGAGGACAGACCAGCAAAAACTGAAGGAACAATATTAAGCTACGAACTGCTCAAGTTTACGACCGCATCCCCCTTTTATGTCCATCACACATTCCTGACCAGAGACAAGGAGCAGACACACAGAGACAAACCCAACGTGATGTTAAACGCAAAATAAAATCTACTTTAATTGATTTGTTTTGCTGAGCTAATATGTTTTAATAACAGGAAGTTTTGCTTTAACATGATGAGTTTGATGAAGGACATTAGGGTTTGTCAAGGTGTCACCTCTCCTCCTCTTTCTCATCTTTCTCCTCTTCTCCACATGCAGGAGCCCTGGCGCTCATCCATACTGACCTGCATTAATTTAATGTTATTTCACTTGTTTCCTTTGCATACAAGTATACATATGCACATACTGTATGTATAAGTGTTTGCCATAGGAACACAGGTTGGCATCTGTTGTGTTGTGACTGATCAGGTTGTATTCAGCGGTTGATATCAAGTGTTTGGTACCGTTCTGCACCTCAGATAGCCCGACCTTCAAATATGAAAGAATGAAACGTGTGAAGTCAGCAATATCACCTGTAATCCTATGAGAAGGACAAACTAATGGAATGAGAGACGTTTACAGATGGGAGGGGTCAGCGCTTCACAACCAGTGACACTGGAGTTGATCGACTTTAGAGCAAAACAAAGGTCTCCCTAAAGTTAGAAACTAATATTTGAGTTGCGCCACAATCTTCCCTGGTGCTTCTTAAACTCTCAACTGCTGCATTAATCTATTCCAGTTCAGTTTCATGGGTAAACCTGTAACAAAGACATCAGTCACTGATTCTAGCTGGTCACACGTGCTCCGCTTTCACTCGTTCATTGTTCATTCCTTGTACTCGTTTATTCGTCATTTATTAATAATTTATTAATCATTTTCCTTTCTGGTTTAGTAGTTTAGCTGTTAGTAGGTTATTGGTTCAATAATAATTTCATTTATAAAGAACTTGATACTGTGATTTGTGTGTGTGTGAATGTCAGGTCCCTGTGCACCGGGCCAGAACTCAGCAGCATCCTTCAAATTTTTTTGAGACGACGATTAATTATGACCATCGATCTTTCTTTATGATGTGTGCTGCTCCGAGGTATTTCAATTCTGTTGTTCAATAGAAAATGTACGTAGTGTTGCTGAGAGTCGAAGTTGAGTCCCATCTCTGTCCTCCACCTTTTGGACCAATTCAGATGTTTATGATACAAACTCTTGAGTTATTAGTTATAAATATATATTTTGGAATAATTATTAAATATTTTACAAGCAATTCACGCTACATTATTTAGAGTATCTTATCACCTTCTTAAACTAATGGCCTAAGTCATATTTTAAAGTAAAAAAAAAAAACAGAAAAAACTGAACCAAATATAGAATAGAATATATTCTATATTTGATTCAGTTTTTTTAAAAGAAAAAACTGAAAAAGAAAGCTGATATATTCTATTCTATATTTGGTTCAGTTTTTTCTGTTTTTTGAAAAACTTTAAAATATGACTTTATTGCCATTAGTTTAAGAAGGTGTCGTTATTTAACAAGCAGATATTTTATACTTGTTTAAAAAGGTCACGGTCTTAGTTATTGACAGAAATGACTGCGATGGAGATTGTTTTGCAGTGAGTAATGTGAACAACCTACTGGATGATGGACGGATGTGTCAAACAAATGTATGACTTTCATCCAGGAGATGAAACGAAAAGTCAACGTTGACTTTTTTTTAACTTCAGCAACTCGTGTAACGTTCTTAACTTACGTTCGCAACTTAAGTTGCATAACAGATGTACTTATTTAAACTCAAACCGTGATATTTTCCCAGACCTCACAAAGTAGTTTTGTTTCAATTCACGACGTTAACCTCGTGTTCAAATCTGCCACTGTAATGCTGGAGAAAATATGTTTCCCCTGAAACATAATGGAGAATGCAGTTTCGCTGTACGGAACGTCATTTTTAGGAGACAGGTTTGGGTCAAAGACTGATGTTCGCTGTTCAGTTTTTTTTAGGGGAACTGTCCATTGCAGTCTATTCAGCTTAACACTACCTGCGATTGATACATGTGAGGAATAACCTGAGACCTGAGGGATCACTCAGTGGTGAAAGGTGGAACTCAAGTGGGAAAATACTCAGGTGCAGGAGAAAATGTTGCCTCCAAAAGTAAAAAGTAAACATGTAGGAGTAAAATGTACTCAAGTGTACAAAGTAAACACGTAGGAGTAAAATGTACTCAAGTGTACAAAGTAAACACGTAGGAGTAAAATGTACTCAAGTGTACAAAGTAAACACATTGAAGGAGAATAGACTTTTAGTCTCATTATGTTGAATATCCGGAAAGGAAGGAGGGGAGAAGATAGGAAGGGAAGAAAGAATAGATGATAAAACAGGCTCATTTGAAAAATTACCCATAAAAGTTTAAAAGCTATTGCCAGTGGTATTTGGACTGCAATGAAGCCACTATTGGAAGCGATACGATGAGCCCACACACTGCTGCTAATGGCCAACTTGATTACTCTGAATTGCTTCCACATAGGCCAAAGCTCTCCTCTTCTTCGTTATGCTCCATTATGTCCCGAAATAATCTCCCCAGTGGACACATAAAGTCCTAATCTTGCTTTCTGAGTACTACCTTGCTCCCAGACCCCGGATTTGTGCAAGATTTCGTGCACTTTAATTGCCCTGAGTCATGTGTCTGACCTCTGTCTTCACTGAGACGAAAACCTCTCTAACAACAAATGAATCTCTCAGCGGCGTAAGAATAGCGCTGCACACAGTCAGCACGAAACATTGTTCGTTGTTATCATCTCTGTTTCCTTCAGTCCTATCTTTGATTGATTTTTTTTCTTTTTTTTTGTAGCAGCAGAGATCAAAGGCAGGAGGAGACAAAAGACGATAAAAAGACGAGCTGGAGGACAGACATCTCAGAAACACTGTCACCGTGTCACCTCCAGGATCCCGGCAAACCTGAAATGAATGAACAACTCGACACAATACACCTTCAGCACTTGCCGTACAGTATGTATTGTATCTATGCGGGCTTCTCATGGTATCTGCAAACTGGGAAAAAAAAGTCATGTCTGTTTTGTGGAAATGAATGTCTCCACTCTGTGTTCTGTGTTCGGCTTCCTGTCCTCACTGGGGAATGACCAGAGGAAGTGTGGCGAGTCAGAGAGAAGATTTTTAATATCCTGCCGGTGAGAATTTCCCCCTCATGGTTTACCCTCTCCTGTGTGTCAGAGGATTGTGGGCCAGGCCTCATCGGAGTTGTCCTTGACACACAATGTCTTGTGCAAGAGATTACTCAGCTGTTTGTATAAGTGACTCACCTCCCTCTGGTTATAGGTTGGCTCTTGTTGTTGCCAAAAAACACAGGTAGGAGCACATTAGCACATCCGCCTACAGGATCCCAATGTTGGTAGAGGGAGGTCATATGAGGATGATGATGTTGGTCCAGAGCAAGCCGCTTCAAGTGTTTTGAATCTTGAAATGAGTCTTCTATCCAGATATAGGCCATTTCATATCTCGATAATGACGTATATAACCCATATAGGCCTTTTTTTTAATACTCCTGCCTGTGTGAATTCAATACAAAACTCTCGACAAGTGATAAGCAGTATTATCTCATTTAATTAAGAAGTTTAGTGCAAAATGAACATAAAACAGTTTCAAGTGAAGTTACGGAGAAAAAATAAAGAAATACAGGCCTAGCCCACAATATGAAAATGTAAAATATCAAAAAAGTAAACAAACGGCTTCAAGTACAGTATGTATTGCATATTATATTGTATAGCAGCAACACAAAAACAAAGAGGCATAGCCTTCGATATAAAATGTATCAAAGATTCAAAGTGAAAAATAACAATGTGCAGCAGTAAACCATATAGATACGTTACACACATATACACTCATGACAGACAGGTCACAGCCAGCTGCTGCAGCAAGAGCATCTCCTGAACACAACACCAGCGTCATTCCACCGCCAGCTGGTGGTGTCCAGAGAAGGATGGGGGCTTTGTAGAAAATTGGCAGACTTTTTTCCGGAAAGGCCTACTCTGATTAGGAGAGACTTGCATTCATCCCACTTTGGATGGAGCGGCTCTCATGTCTAGTAACATCACAAAGCTTATTAGTGGACCTAATCCATGATGAGCCGGAGCTGAGACCAGGAGACAGAGTTGCAGATTTACACGTTCCTCTGTGCTTCCATTAGAGCAGTGACATGACATGACATGACATAACATTACAGTTCATTTAGCTGACTCTTTTGTCCAAAGCGACTTACAATAAGTGCAAACAATCATGAGGATACAAACTCCGAATAGCAAGAACATTAACTTCAAAAACGTGAAATCATTTTAAATGCAGAACAATAGCTTCAAATAAGCCAAACTGATGTAAGTGCAACGTACAGAAAAAACATTTAATTATTTGATTATTATTGATCGAGGTGCAGTTAACACAGGTGGGTTTTCAGTCTGCGACGGAGGGTGTGAAGACTTCCTGCTGACCTGACATCAATGTGGAGCTCGTACCACCATTTAGGGGCCAGGATAGCAAACAGACGGGTTTTATTTGAGGGGTCTCTGGGTCCCACTCGCAGTGAGGGAGCAGCGAACTGATTGGCCGGCGCAGAGTGAAGTGAGCGAGCTGGGGTGTGTGTTTGACTGTGGCCTGGATGTAGGAAGGGGCTGATCCACTCACAGCACGGTAGGCCAGCACCAGAGTCTGGAAGCAGATTGGGGCAGCTACTGGTAAACAGTGAAGGGAGGAGGAGAGGTGTAGTGGGAGAACTGGGGAGGTTAAAGACCAGTCGGGCTGCTGCATTCTGGGTGAACTGTAGAGTTATCCCACCCAAAACACATGCTGACTGTGTCTGCCCCATGACCACTGAAATTAATAAATCAAAAGTAAACAGAAGAGGAGTTATTCATAAAAACCTAATAAAATCAACACCCCTGCAATACAATAGTGCAACTAAATATTAAAGTTAAATGTGGACTCTTAAACATCAGATCTCTGTCATCTAAAGCTGGACTAGTGAATGACTTAATATCAGATAATCACATTGATTAATTTTGTCTCACTGAAACCTGACACATGAAGAAGATGTCAGTCGAAATGAATCCACTCCACCCGGTCATATTAATACTCATGTTCCTTAAAGCACGGGCCGAGGAGGCAGCCATCGTCCACTCAACCCTATTAATCCAACCTTAAACCTAAACTATAATTAGGACTTTTGAAAGCCTTGTTCTTAGTCTTTCCGACCAGCCAATGAAAACACTGCATCCAATTTCATTTGTTATAGTGTACCGAGCTCCTGGGCTGTACTTTTATTTAAATTCTCAGAGTTTTTTAGTCCTTAAAAAGACAAAGCAATTATTGTAGGTGATTTTAAATCATCGAGGACGTCGATAACGATAGCCTTAGCAATGCTACATGTATTAGTCCGTCGCCATAATCCTCTTTAATCACTTTTGAAGTCCTGTTACTGGACTATAAGCCAATAGGCCAACATTCTTACACTAAATGTCTATCTGATAGTGCTGTACACATTTAAGGAAGTGATTATATCGGCATTTAATTCAATACCATGTCTAAATATAACAGAGGACTCCTACGCTGACTTTAGTCCCCCCCCATAAAAATTATCATTTTAATTGATCAATAGTGCTGCAGCCTCACTGTGAATGACACTGGACCCTCTCAAAAAGAAAATAACAAAATAAAGAAGAATAGCTCCAAGGTTTAACCCCCAAACCTGCGAACTAAAGCAAACGTCGAGAAAACTTTTTAAAAAAAATGGCGTTCCAAGAAGGCTCTCCGCAATGCCAGAGCAGCGTATTACTCGTCATTAAGAGAAGAACATGAGAACAACCCCAGGTTTCTTTTCAGCCACAGCTCTACTGAGCCTTCTATTCCTGTATCGCTCAGTAGTGACGACTTCATGAGCTTCTTTAACCATAAAATGATCTTTATTAGAGACAAGACGAAGCACCTCCTGCATTCAACCAGTACCAAAGTATCTTCAGCCACAGTACCCTCAGAATCAGCTGTAAAGCCTGAAATATATCTAGACTGCTTCTCTCCCACAGACATTCACCAACTAACGCTTCTTTTTTATAAGCCGTCTGTCTCTTAGACTGGATTTATTCTTATAGTATTATAAATTGTATTCTTAGAGTTGTCATTGTTGCAGTTTCTTTTATTAGTGACATTTTAAAGTTGTTACTATTGCTATATTATTGCTGCTCGACATCCTCCTGGAGCCATCTTCTTTCTATATGATCCCGTTATAATTTTTTTGTCACATGGATTGTCTACGTTGTCATTTTATTATGTTCTTTATTCTGTACACGCGACATCTATCGCACGTCCGTTCGTCCTGGGAGAAGATCCATTCTCAGTCGCTCTCAGTGGTTTCTAACCCCCCCCCCCGCCGTTAATTGGGGCTTTTTGGGGAGTTTTTCCTTGTCCGCTGCCAGGGTGTCGTATGCTGTACGGATTGTAAAGCACCCCTGGACAAATTTGTAATTTGTCATATTGGGCTGTATCAATAAAATTGGATTGATTGATTGATTGATGAAAAAAGGGGAGCAATGGAGAGAAAAAGACGGCTGAAATTCACAGCGGAAGTGTGCAGACACAAACCACCACATCAACTCATCTTTGGTCCGCGTCGTACTTTTTTTTTTTAACCAAACCACATCCACGCGACAAAGTAGCTTCCCTTTTAGCTCCGAGCTACTCTTGTTTTGGTTGGGCTGAGTCAGATGTTGTGCCCTCTCCACGTTAGTGAAACAGTGCCTACAGTAAGTGTCCGGTTTGTTTCAGCTTCACTCCCACGTGCAAGCATGAGGGTGAAAAGCGTCATCCAAATTATGTTAATATTACCGTAACGCAGTTTAGCGTCTGGTGTTTTGATATTGTGATAGAAAAATACATATGTTAGACTTTTTTTTTTATCATTTGGACAATATATGGTAAATGTTCTGCATTTTATATAGCACTTTTCCAATCTTTGTGATCACTCACAGCACTTTACAACACATCAGCATTCACACACATTCACAGGCTACCATGTGCTCATCAGTGATAACCCTTCACACACACTGTTGGTCATTGGGAGCAATTTGGAGTTCAGTATCTTGATCAAGGACACTTTGACATGCTGACTGCAGAGGCTGGGGATTGAACCACCGACCCTCTGACTGGTGGATGACCTCCACCTCCTGAGCCACAGCCGCCCATATATAGTGTTATATCGCCCAACCCCAATTCCAATGTCTGCTATGGCTTTGAAAGAACTCTGTCATGAAAAAAGTATAGCTTGGGCTTGGAAACTAGAATTATACAGAAAAGTGGGGTCTGAAAGATGTGGGCAGAGACAGTCAAAACAAAGACTATGGAATGAAATTTCATTTTAGACACACAGCTTGACAAATATTAAAAGGTGCCCTGCAGAGTTTTCTTTTAAACAAACAAAAGTTGTGTTAAAATTCAGTGTTACTCACCAATAAACCCCTATGTGTGTTTCCTGTGGCTGCATAAAGAGCACTGGATACAGCGCTGGAGGCGAGGCCCCTTTCATTTCTATCAAAAGGTGGCACATGAAGACAAAAAAAGTTTGACTGCCGGGTGTAATATATCTTCCACATCCATGGGGCCCAAAGAGCCCCCCCTCCCAGCCGCTCTGTCTCGAGCTCATTCACATGAACAGCAGTTCATTATGTCGAGGGGAATAATTCTGGATTCAGCTCTTCGTGCATTTTTAGGAGGTAATGATTTAGTGCTATTTAAGTGTTTGTACTTAAAAGTTGATTTGCCTAAAAAAAAAATTAGCGGCTGATTTACAGACTTTCAGAAAGAAAGTCAATGGCATCACTTTAAAAGTTTAGCCTCTTTGAAAATTGTCTTTGAAGCCTGGCGCTGTTGCTGGGGGCTGAGTGTATCCTTGAATGTATCTTTGAGTGCATTTCCCTTCTCATGAAATATAACACATTCGATTCAATTAAAAATTATGTTTAATCTGTACACTACCTGTCCATGTAAGGTGTCCACATTAAGCCAGTTCAATTTAAAAAAAAAAAAGTTTTTCTTTCCATTCCAGCACTTTGTCAACACCCCAAAACAATTAACACATCCTGTCTAAAATCAGGATATCTCTACCTGATTAATTCTGATCACTTTTTATTTATTTTTAAATTAGTCTCATCCCAAACCTTTTGGAAGTGCAATACTAAAATCACCAGAAGTCCCACATACCTACATTTGATTAAAGATTCCTCCACATGCAGCCTACCCTGGTTTAGCTGATTGAGTACGGAGCGGAGCTGTCTGCTTTGTGCATGGAGAATGTACGACTGGCATGATTAAAAGATATTCTTATACGTTTGCTTCGTGGGACTCTAAGCAAAAGTCTCTCTGTATCTCGTTGTAGTTGTTTCAACTCTCATCGTGACCATTTTGAGTGTCTTCCTAGTTGCTGCATGTCTCTTTGAGGTGAAGGCCCCTGAGCCTTTGGGCCCCGGAGCCTAGCTGTGCCCAGGAGGCCTGTTCAATAATCCATCCATAGCAGACAGTGATATGACCTATCTCAGAACAAGTGTTATCTCTGTTGTCTTCCACACTCAGAAAGCCTGTTGCTGTCAGGCCTGTTGTTACTCTACAGGTTTGAAATTGCACGGTCATCGTTTCAGCCCCGTGCTTCTGCAGAAAGCCCACACATTCTTTAGAAAATGGAGTCGAGTGCTGGCTGCAGGCAGAGACTGTGTGATTCAACTTTTGGGAAGTGAAACTCTTTAGGGAATAGGGAGGAGGCTGCAAAGGTCCAACGAATTTGGGGGGGAGTGACTCCAGAAAGGAGGGGGGAGGCGGTGGTTTGGGGGTATAAACAGCAAACCACCGCCTCCGCCCCCTCCGTCAGAGCAACTTGCCCTGCTCATCACTATCCGCCTCGCGCTGCCTACGGCCTGCAGTCAGTGGGGGTAACAGGCTGGAAGGACGTCCTCCTCCGGTGCAGTCCGCTCAAGTTGTCCCGCTGCTCGCAGAGCACCGACTCCGGTGCGCAGCTATGGCACCGCCACCTGTGCTCCAAATGTTTGCTGTCATCATCATCGCATCAGCTCTCCTGCCAACTGCGACATCGGCCCACCTCAATGACACGTAAGTGACACGCGTGTTTTCTTCGCCAAACTGTCGCGTCCTGTGTTTTCGTCCGCAAAAGTTTGCCTGGTGCTTCACGCCACGCTAAAGTGCACGCGCCACTGTTTGAAGGGGAAATGGAAGTTTTTTGAGAGAACCAAAAACAAACAAAAAAAGTTTAACGTGATGTGCTGGTGCTGCATGTTTGGGATCGTCCCATGGAGAGGGCAGAAAGTCCAGTGGTTGGCCTCTGGATACTGTTATGCAATCTGTAGAGGTGTGTGTGCGCGTGCGCATGCGTGTCCCCCCCCCATCTGCTACCAATTACCCCTATTTGAATACTAGGCTGCCCATATCTGCTGAACTCATTGAACAATGCCTGGTGTCCAATCATCGCTTTAAAGGGAAGACTGTTGATGCAAAACACATTGCTTTCTCTTCAATCAAGATTTTGGCTCTTAGTTTTCGTGTGTGTGTGTGTGTGTGTGTGTGTGTGTGTGTGTGTGTGTGTGTGTGTGTGTGTGTGTGTTCAGACTTTTCGTCATCATGCAACTTTTGCTCCGGCTCATCAATGTTGCATCAATATTCTCAGCATCGCCTCCCAAAACTCAATTAAATGTGTCCTTTTTTTAAAATTATTTCTCCTTGGCAGCAGCAGGCCCTGTATGCCAACCAGTCTCAAACACGCCATATCCAGCCGAGTGGTTGTTTCAGTTGGTAGCCAAATGTGTCAATTGGCACTTCAAATGGAACCCATGAGCTCGTGGTTAGGACATGGGACGTTGTGCATGCCACATGCTTGGCGTCCAGGTGGTTAATTTGTGAGAACACCAATGCTAGGCAACTGCTATATTAACGTTACCGTCGGCTTGTAGACGTCACCGAGGCTAACAGTTGCGCACGCTAGTGAGCGGGTAACGCAATGCAGGAAATGCACGTGCACAATGACGGAGGAAAAAGATGAAGCAGTTTGCAATATCAACATTTTCCTTTTTTTTGCAATTAAACTGACTAAATATACTCACCTGGTAGAGCTGGTGCGCCCTTGTCTGTACTAATATAATAAATGGACAAAGCCAAAAAAAAAAAAGAGTAAAAGAGTCTTCACATTTTTAAAAATAATATATTAACTTATTATGCACCAAAAAAAAGCAACTTCCATGACCTTTGCTATTTCTGCTATTTTTCACTGCGTCGGCAAACACGCCACAACCTGTGAAAAATGTCCTCTTTCAAGTTGTGAATACCTAATTTTTTATGGACTCTTCTTTGTGAACATTGGTAAACACAACTCTATTTTAAGGCATCATATGCGCCTTTTGGTGCTGGGCAGGTAGGGTACAGTGGGGTTTCTTACAGATTCAAGTGACAACTCTTCCCGTGTTCACCTCCACCTCATGGCTTTAATTAACTTAACAGTTGTTGTCAATAAGGGCTAATTAATTTCCCCTGCTTGGTCTCAATGGGTACTGGAAAAATTCCAGTCCAATAATTTATATAGGAGCATTATTGCTATCACAAAATGCAAAAGAATGACCACAAACATCTCTGCTTGTCAGAAGTGGTCCATTGTGCATTGTTTTTTTTTCTTCTTAATTTATTTTATTTATTTTTCCTGTTGCACTTTGCGTGATGTTCTTTTACTGTTTTGTTCAAATGTGTAGCACATCATGTCATGATGCCCCCTCTCTACCTGCAGTATCTTTGCCGTGACCGTCAGCTCCCAGGTGAGAGGAGGGAAACAGGAGACCCTGTGTGCGCAGATCCACGGCCCCACAGAACCCGTTTCTCTGACTGTCGCCCTCGAGATGGACTCTGGCAGAACGGCCATCCTGGAGCAGGCTGTCGAACAGGACTTTTACCGATGCTTACAATTCCAGGTCTGACCCGGCATGTGTACAAACAGTTTGGCAATTTGCATAGTGGTGTATCATTTGTTTTCTTCTTCAGTTTAGATAAATATAACATTTGATATTTGCTCTTTGGTAGTTGCTTCTGCACGTTCAGTGGCAAAGTAGAGCAGATCTGAACTTGTTGTTCATAGTTGAGTGCATCCATGAGGTTTCCATGCATAGTCCCCCTCGCCCTCCGTTAAACTAATGGCACAAATACCGAAATTATTATGGACCTAATTATACAGCCGGCGCCATGACTGTGGCTGTCGAGGCCAATGGTTCTCTATAAATCGCTGCTCTGGTTTCTGTCACACCGCTGCTCGCCGTTATGCAACTTATTGCTCCATATTGGTGGGAACGACCCGACGACCCCAATCAGCTCTGTGACAATAGCACTTAGTTTCACTTCGTTCCCCAGTGTTTGGCCCCGCTGCAGGCCTAGTCTGGCATTTGTCTCTCTGCAACTAAACAAAGGCTGCTTTCTGCCAAAGGAAAGCTATGCACCTGCATTCCTCTGGAGCTCGCCCCCCTGCCCCCTGCCCCAGCTACCCTCAGTCCTGCAACACACACGCATGCATACAGAAAACGCCCTTCACACATTTTTCAAGTCCTGGTTATGTAACTGCAGTCCCATTAGCAAGTGAAAACATATGCTACAGTGTGACAACATTTCATAATTAACCTTGTGCTGTGGAAGAGGTCTGTTGCTCAATTTCAGCAGATGGATTTGCTTCCAAGCAGTTCTTGTAAACCATTATAGTTGACACAAAGACCAAATGTACAGTCTGGAAAAGTTCTGGTTCTGCACAGAACTAATTTAACTTTAGTCGTTTTACGAAATGCAAGTCCTCCTTCCCTTCCTTCGTCTCCTCCATGAAGATTCAAATATCCTCTCTCTGCTATTGCAGGTCCCCACAGTGCGCGCCAGAACTGTGGCAACCATTAATGTCACTATTCAGGGTGAGAGCGCTTCCATGAGCAAGAAGACCAAAATCCTCATTGAGCCTCCTGCTTTCATCCACATCATCCAGACTGATAAACCCATCTACAAACCTGGACAGACTGGTTAGTATTACATGTTGTACTCTGACCGTGTCCACTAGGAGGATATGTTAAAGTGTTGGAGCTTCCTGCTGTGTGGTTCAACATTTCTGATGCTCTGCTGCAATCCTACTCCTCATACAGCCCACATGATCCCATGCTTACTCTGTGTGTGTGTGTGTGTGTGTGTGTGTGTGTGTGTGTGTGTGTG
>CALSCE010009408.1:2812898-2831852 GCA_943593645.1 Bovichtus variegatus | reverse complement strand
ATATATATATATATATATATATATATATAATTATTAAAGTCAAAGCTAATGTCAATCATGATTATTTACATTTTTCTCAGCAAAAAAATCCTTCAATTTCTTGAGTTTAAGAAATAGCTAGTTAGAGTTTCTGCATATTGTGCCGTTGCTTTCTCAGTAAACACTACACTCGCTGTCTGTAAAATGATATTGACCTGAAATGCAAAAAATCGGGATGCATTTCTAAAAAGCATCTCTGTATCCTTGTGCTTTTTCCTGCAGATACACTTATGGGAAACCAGTTGTTGGTTCAGTCAAGGCAGTGTTTTGTAGACGCGCCATCCGGTTTTACTGGTACTCAAATACCCAAGAAACTGAACTCTGTCAGACTTATGAGCTGGCGGTGAGTACTCCAGATATAAATCTATGACAATACTGTAATAGCAGTTTTCTTTCAGTTTTATTTATTTATTTATTTTTTGTATCGACTTGTATCTTCTAGACGGACAAAGGTGGTTGTGCAACTCAAACTGTGAACTTGGCAGCGTTTTCCCTCAACAAGACCATGTACCATGACAGCTTTGAGGTGAATGCTGAAATGGAGGAGTACGGCACAGGTAGCTCAACAGAATACACGGGCAGGTTGACTGTTGACATTGAGTGGTCGGCACTATTTCCTGATGCGCTGTGGTCTGTATGTTTACTGCCATCTAGGAGTCGTACTTAAAGGCACTGGGCGGACCACCTTCAGCAGTCACCTCAGAACTGTCACCTTTGAGGATGTACCTGCAGCATACAAGCCCGGCATCCTGATGGAGGGAAAGGTACTCAGTCTTTTGAAATGACCCCTGGGAGCCACAGCATGCTGTCAACGTGGCACAAAATTAATATTTCTTTATATCCATGCTAGTGGCAAGTAGGGATGGAAATGGATACGATTTTATATTGATGCCAAAGCTAGTATCGATTCCGCTTATCGGTCAGATTCTTTATCGAATCCTTTATTGATTCCTAATCAGATTTCTGTGTGGTAACGCAGAGTAGAATGTCTGCCTAATAACATTTTAAAGATGTTACAATAACTTTACAGACTTTACAAGTAGAACAGTTTTTATCTTCCTTCGTAAAAAGGAAGCTAGACTTTGGGCCGTTTCTTCCTCTCTGCCGTTGCAGAGTTTGCATACATTTTTGTAACGTGCAACTGTCAGAAAACCACGTTTGCGTCAATTTTAAAATAAAAATAAATGAATAACATCGGAGGCAAATATTTGTACAGACATTCGTTGTCACCACAGGCTGAATTTAGCAGCCACTATTTTCTGAAGTGTTTTTATTCTTTACACGGAAGACTTCTATTTAAAACTTTTCTTTTAAAATTCTTCGAGTCTCCAGGAAAAACGTAATGATCCATCACTTTTGAAGGTTCTCAATTTGAAATTCAGAGCAGAGGGACTCTGAAAAAGGGCAACCTTTTACCTTGTGGACAGATATCCATCAATTTTGCTGTGAATATTCATGGTCGCCAAAAGGTTGAATGAATTGAACCTTTCTGCTCGTGTTGCCACCTGGCCATCATTTCCAGCAGTACACCTGAAATATCAAAACATAATGGTCAGATAACATAAAACGTATCGGATTCTTGCTCACCACAGGATGAACCCTTAAGACTTTTGACACACCATTAGCTCTTCTACTGTGCCACCTTCAGGCCTTTATCACCACTGCCCAAAGGACATCTCTCACTGTATGAATATTTTACATATTAACGTGAATACTTCTGAGCGCGCTCGCAGAGGGAATAACCCCTCTAGCCTTAAACCTTTTTTAATGACCAGCATCACAGAGTCAACATTTTGAGTACGACCGGAAATGCTAGAGAGTGTCATAATCATCGGTACGTTGAACGAATGATTAACTTTTAAGTCTCATCTTGGAAGTCTGCTGTGGTTAGCGTCTGCCTTCTCACCTGTTTGCAGGTCAAAGTGATCGGTCCAGACAACAAAGCTGTCGCCAATGAGGCAGTGTATCTGTTTGTCAGCGACTCTCAAAATGTAACGCTCACCACTGACACAAAAGGCATGGCTTCATTTTCTTTGGACACCGCCCTCTGGAAGGACACCGTAAATCTAAAGGTTTGTTACTGCTTGTCAGACACCTTTTTTGTTTTTTTTTTCTTCCCTTTTTTTTCCCCCAGAACTATTAATAACCAGTTCAGTATTGATCAATTATACAATCCATATTTAATTAAACTTTCAACCAATTCTTCTTAAATTCTTCTATTTTTGAGATAATGTTGGTTCATATGTAATAATTGGAAGTAAAGTGAAGGCGGTTGAGTGAAAATGTGACCCTTTTTTTGTGGTTGTTGTGTCAACAGGCAAGGTCCAGAAAGACTGAGGAGAATGAGCCATATGTGGCCAACATTCGCAGCCCAGAGTACAGGTCTGCCTACCACCACGTCGCAGCGTTTTACTCCAAGAGCAGTAGTTTTTTGAAGCTCATGCAGGTGAGCGGGAAGCTTGCCTGTGACAAAGACGCAACTGTGCGCGCTCAGTACATCATCCAGGGGGGGGAGCTAAAGAAGGACCAGGAGGTCCTCGACTTCTTTTACCTGGTAAGACTCATGTGATGTGTTTATGAGGCACCGTCAGTATTCCATCCATCATGTTTAAATGACTTTGATCACACATCTTGCTTACGTTACGTGAACGTATAGTTGAACAGTAATCAAACCACTCCGTTGTCACTAAAAGGCTTTTTGCAAAAAAGAGGCGGACGTACTTGTGTTTACACTCACGGGGAAATTAATAAAAGGATTGCGCAGCTTTTGGGGCCACTAAACCTGCACAAATAAGACAAGAACAAATCGTGTAATTCTCAAAGCACCCTCGAGGGGTGAAATGCAGCCATAACTGCGCTGCCAAGCAAATAGCATCTCGCTACCCCTGTGCTATTTGCACATATGTAAATGAGCTAATATGCTACCTTTAGTGCAAAGTTAATAGCTAATAGCCACACCCAGATTAAGTGAAATTATTAGTGTCTTCAGAGAGTTTGTGGTAACTAAAGCGCACTTACAGACTGGGATATTAAATCCCCAATAGAGTTTCTCTCAGTCAAGTTTTAATTCCTTGCCTGAAGTGTAAAAAAAAAAAAAAAGTTTTTAAAAAATAAGAAAATCAACTTTCCAACTAAAAAAGACAGAATTGCACCCAGCCACGAAACTTTATGGGTGTGTTTGCGCCGTTTTATCATTAGAGCAATATCTTTTGTGAATCTTACCTGGACACAGGGCAGATGGCTGTTCAATTCATGGAGCGATCAGCGGTCTTTGTGAATTCAACCATGAGTATATAACAATTAATTCCAGAATTTATAAATGTGAAAAACAAATATTAATTGATCTGCCTGTGTTCTGTTTCTTTGTAGGTAATGTCCAGAGGTGGTATTGTGCAGCATGGCCATGTCGCAATGGCTGTTAAAGTGGGAACTGGTACAAACTAATGTTACTTAAACAAAATGACCAAGGATTTGTCTGGTGACGATCTGTATTTCCATTATTGTCAGCAAATCCCATGAAAGGTTCACAATCTATAATAAACCAACAAAGGCGTTTAAGATAAGAGAAACTCACTCTATACTACTAGACCAGCAACTATCTGGTGAATGTAGTAAAATATATTTAGCTGCTTTAGAGCCAGATATTTCCCTCAGGAGTTGTTGGAGACCAAAAGCGGAGCTAAAAAGATGGGTAGTAATGCGCTCATCATATGAATGCTAAAAATAATTCTACTGCCCACAAGTGGCCAAAGAAATTTGTTAACACAGATTCAAAGATTGACAATTTTAAGAAACACTTTAGATTTTAGACTCTTCTTGGGATTTGTTGACAATAACAAAAACATAGAATATGCCCACCTTTAACTTCAACTGCATGAGGCTAACTTCAAAGAAAAGTGAATGATTTGTGTTTTATTCATTGTAATAGTTCATATGTGACATGTCCTTGTCCCTCTGTGTTTCATGGTTCAGTCAACAAAGGAGAGTTGTCCGTATCACTCCGTCAGGTTACAAACCTGGCACCATTTGCCCAAGTGGTAGTTTATACTGTGATGCCCAGTGGAGAGACTGTGGCCGATAGCAAGGACTTCCCCGTTTGGCTCTGCCTAAATAACAAGGTACCAACTCGCATGTCCAATTTAGTCGTTTTATAACATGAAGCTACACTAAATGAGTCCAAGTTTTGAAAGCAAATTTGATATACAATAAAAATATGCATTTTAGATCATTTTAATTCTATTCTTGTGACCTGACCTCTTCTAATCGGCTGTCAAACTAATGTGTCTACACCTTTTGGTGTCTTCTGCGCAGGTGTCTCTGAAGTTTTCCTCTCTCCAGGAGCTTCCAGCTGAGAAGACCACGCTCAGTCTCCAGGCTCACCCAGGCTCCATGTGCTCAGTCAGAGCCATCGACCAGAGTGTCCTGCTGCTGCAGGCCGAGCAGGAACTCACTGTTGACTATGTAGGACTCGACCCCGTGTTCACATCTGTACCTTTTTTACCAACACCTAAACGTGTTAGAAAAGCACAATGCCTTGATTTCAGAGAAAAGTGGAAATGGTATTTATTTTATTTACACATTATAGTGTGCAGAGTGCCAAAGCCTCACAAACAGCATTTGGTCTAGTTCAAGTGATGATAAGAAAACAAGCTTGGTTATGCAAGGATTAAAGGAACCTTGATTGTCATTCTGCAACACAGGGCAGCACAACAAAATGCCTTTTGTAGCTTAGTCCATTATGCTACACACGAAAACCATGACTGAACAGAGAAAAAACAGTGTAGTTGAAGTGCATTCCTGAGTTTTCAACAGGAAGAATGTAAACGAACAAAAACAATGGCCAATTCTCTGGGCAGATGATATGCCCGGCAGCTTTTAACATAAAAACATTCGTCATCAAGGAAACATTGTCCATCAACGTTGACGTTCGAGCACCAAGCATCATTGATGTAAACGCAGAGTCTGTCTCCTCTCGTCTCACCGGAGTCCTGCGCTCTGGGATGCTACGGAGTGCCATGCCGGCATGGAACGGATATGAGCGGAGACTGTCTGATGGGTTGATCAATAATATTAATACAATATAATAACAATAATTGGGTACTCCTTGATTTGACTGTACGTCAATCTAACAGGCCTATCTCGTTAAAGATAACGTTCAGATCAGTCGTCATTTAAGGAGAAAACTATTATGATTTTTATATGCTAATTGTAGTCTGGGCTAACATACATGGGTTATTGTGACCTCACTTGCTCACACAGGGAGAGGACAGGGAAACTTGAAAGAGAGAGAGTAAATTGTTTATTTAAGGCGGCTCTGCTGCCGCTGTCTCCGGCTCCCTCGCCGACGGGACTTGGTCTCCGCTGGTCTCCGCTTGTCTCCGTCTCTCCGGCATGAACCCAGCCTACTGCAAGACAGAACCAGGTCATCGGCGTGCTTTTATTGTGCGACTCATTACCTGATTCCGTCCAGCTGCCTGGCCTCCAGCTGAGCCACTCCCATCTCCTCCCCAGCAGCCAACCCAGCCTCCACACCCCACTGCCACATACCCCCACCGCCCGACTCAGGCCGGGAGCACACCGGCCGCAAGCAAAGTTAGGGGAAAACAGGAGCGGCTCCCCACAGAGAGCTTGCTTTACCCTCTCAAACACCAGCTGACACTGCTCCGTCCACTGGACCGGATCTGAGGCACCCTTTCGGGTCAGGTCGGTCAGGGGGCTGGTGAGCTCCGAAAACCCCGGAATGAACCGCCGGTAATAGCCCGCCAGCCCCATAAACCTCCTGACCTTTTTGTTTTGGGAGCCGGACAGGCGGCAATGGCCGCGGTCTTCTCCAGCTGCGGCCGCACCTGCCCGCCGCCCAAGTGGTACCCCAGATACCGTACCTCCCTCCGTCCAACCGCACACTTCCTCGGGTTAGCCGTGAGCCCCGCTCTCCTCAGGGACTCGAGCACTGCCCCCACCTGCTGCATATGCTGCTCCCACGTCTCGCTGTGGATGATGATGTCATCCAGGTAGGCAGCAGCATATGCCGAGTGTGGTCGCAGCACCCGGTCCATGAGCCGCTGGAAGGTGGCAGGGGCTCCAGATAACCCGAACGGAAGCGTCACAAGCCGTACGGTGTGGAGAAAGCCGTTTTTTTCTTAGACTCTGGAGACAGGGGAATCTGCCAGTAGCCCTTGGTCAAATCCAGTGTCGTATAAAAATGAGCCGTGCCTAGCCGATCCAGGAGTTCGTCGACCCGGGGCATCGGGTAAGCATCGAATTTGGACACCTCATTCACCCTGCCACAAGGGCCCTTGCCACTTTGCGAGTAATTTGGAGCGAGTGGTCGGGAGCAATACAAGCACTTTATCTCCCGGTGTAAATTGACGCAGTCGCGACCCTCTGTTATACAGGCGCTGCTGACGCTCCTGGGCCTGGAGCAAATTCTCCCGTGATAGCTGACCCAGTGAATGGAGTTTTGCTCTCAGGTCCAGCACGTATTGAATTTCGCTTTTGCTGGTGCTTGGACCCTCCTGCCAGTTTTCCTTTAGCAGGTCCAACACACCTCGTGGCTTCCTGCCAAACAATAATTCAAAGGGAGAAAATCCCGTGGAGGCCTGGGGAACCTCCCGCACTGCGAACAACAGAGGGTGTAACCATTTATCCCAATTACGGCTGTCCTTGTGAACGAACTTACGCACCATGTTCTTAAGCGTTTTGTTAAACCGCTCCACCAGCCCGTCTGTCTGTGGATGATAGACACTAGTCCGGATGGAGCGGGCGCCCAGTAGCGCATACAGTTCGCGTAACGTGCGTGACATAAAGGACGTGCCCTGGTCAGTTAAGATCTCTTTCGGGATCCCAACTCGGGAGATGACGTGAAACAGTACCTGCGCCACGCTCTTAGCCGAGATAATGCGCAGCGGCACTGCTTCGGGATATCGTGTTGCGTAATCCACAAGAACTAACACAAAGCGATATCCCCGTGCACTCCGGTCTAATGGCCCGATGAGGTCCATGCCAATTCTTTTGAATGGTACCTCAATTAATGGTAACGGGCGCAACGGTGCTTTTGGGGTGGCCGGCGGGTTAACCAGCTGACATTCACTGCAGGACGCACACCACCGCTTCACGTCCGCGCGGATGCCCGGCCAATAAAATCGGGCCATGATCCGGTTCAGTGTCTTTTCATACCCTAGGTGACCGGACATGGGGTTGTGATGAGCCGCCTGGAAAATCATTTCCCGACAGCTGCTCGACACCAACAACTGGGTGTTTTCCTCCCCTGTTTGTGTATCGCGGCTCACCCGGTACAACCTGTCCCTAATCGCCGTGAAGTGAGCGGTGCCTTCGGGTGCAGTGGGGAACCATCGATACTTACGACCTGGTCGAAAGCATGACGGAGGGTTTCATCCCGGGACTGTTCGAGGGGGAAGTCCTCCACTGGACACACAGGGTTGGACGGGGAAGCCTCATCCCGAGCCTCCCCCTCGAAGGGCCCCACCTCCTCCGAGTCCCCACTCAACACCTCACACAACTCACATGCCCCTACTGCACGGGAACGTACCCCCATAGCCTTCCCCACTAGCCTATGGAACCCCGGCCAATTCGTTCCCAGAATTAGGGGGTGCGTAAGGCGAGTACTAACTCCAGCCTTAACCCTATGTTTTTTTCCCTTGAATGAAATGGTAATAGTCACCACCGGATACTCGTGAATATCACCATGCACACACCTCACCCTCACCCACGACGCTTCCACCAATGCCCCGGGCCGAACCAAGCGCTGGTGGATCATGGTTTGAGTACAACCAGTGTCCAGCAGAGCCTGGTGTATACCCCCCTGTATACATACCGGTACGCGGTATGTCCCCTCCGGACCGGGGGAGGAGTGTGGCGGTCCCGCAACCCGGACCAACTGTCCGACCTCCTTGAGTGGGCACTCACGCCGGAAGTGGCCGGGTCGCCCGCACCGCCAGCAATCCTGCCCCGTCGTTTGAAGACCCCCTCTGGGTGCCCGAGGACCAGACCCGTCGACTGGGCCCTGTGGAGAGACAGGAGAGATATTAGGGTGGTTGGCGGCGCCGTGGAAGCGCAGGGGGCCAGCAGACGCTGCCCCCGCAGGGAGCCTCCTCCTCGGGGCTGGGGTCGGCCGGCCCGCTGGGACGCTCGGTACCCCGGCTTCCTCCTTCACGCTCCGCCGGGGCAGGGAGAGATGGTCCTCCGCGAGGACGACTGCAGCCTCTAGGCTGGTGGGTCGGTGGCACTGGACCCAATTTGCCGTGGAGGAGGGTAACCTGGCGACAAACTGCTCCAGCACCACCTTCTCTGCGACGTCCTCGCGGAGTTGGTGTCTGGCTGAAGCCATCGCCTCGGAGAGCTGCTGCGCGTAGGAGAAGGGCCGGCCGGCTGGTCATAAGTCTGGCGAGAGGACGCCGGCAGACTGTGAGCCGCCAGCTGTGCCCCCCCAGACAGCAGGGGTAGCAGCCGCAACCCCCCACTCCTCCCTTGGCCACCCGCACGCCGCCGCCGTGCCCTCGAAGATGTCCAGGTATGCCTCTGGGTCATCCTCGGAGGTCATCCTCAGCATGGCGACATGCGGCGGTCGGGCGGGGCTTGTAGCAAACTCCCCCTCCCGAGTGGCCGGTCGCTGCAGCAGCTCCCGCAGGAGGGCACGGTCCTCGCGCTGAGCTCTGTGGCGATTCTCCCTCTGACATGTCTCTGTTCAGGCGCCAATATGTGACCTCACTCGCTCACACAGGGAGAGGACAGGGAAAGAGAGAGAGTAAATTGTTTATTTAAGGCGGCTCTGCTGCCGCTGTCTCTGGCTCCCTCGCCAACGGGACTTGGTCTCCGCTCGTCTCCGCTTGTCTCCGCTGGTCTCCGCTTGTCTCCATCTCTCCGGCATGAACCCAGCCTACTGCAAGACAGAACCAGGTCATCGCCGTGCTTTTATTGTGCGACTGATTACCTGATTCCGTCCAGCTGCCTGGCCTCCAGCTGAGCCACTCCCATCTCATCCCCAGCAGTGAACCCAGCCTCCACACCCCACTGCCACAGTTATCCTTGCATGTTTGACACTGTATATAGCCTGCAGTATTTAACCCACACAAATAACTCCACCCTGCGGGGCTGGCCTGTGATGCAGCTTGTTTTCCTTTCCCTCTACATCCAACTATGATGACTACTTATCTTATCTTATCTATCTCTTATTTTCTCGTGAGTCAACATAAATGAACCAATTATCAGGAGAAAACGAGCTTTGTTAACCGGAGATAACAAAATAATGAACTTGTGATCTCAACATAAAGGCATTAAAAAGATAATTGCAAGTACGGCCGTTCTTGGCTTCCATACTGCAGGTCTTTCAATGAATTATTGTATTTTATTTTGTATTGAGAACATGGTTATGTCGACCTCTACTTATAAGGTCAGTCTATAAGACTGGCCTGTACCTGCTGCCTATACTGATGGCTTACCTTGGCTCATGAATAGTTGTGTGTTTTGTGCAGGTGTACAGCCAGCTGCCTTTACAGAAGCTGTCAGGATACACCTTTGAGGTTGAAGACTTTGAGCCATATCCCTGCTTCCCAGTGCCAATGCCAGAACCAGAGCTAGAACTAGAACCTGAACCAGAACCTGAGATTGCGGTCGACGTGGAGCCAGCTAGTCGAGCGAAGCGCTTTGTCTACTTCGGACCGCCCAATCAGAAGAATGATGTCTACAGCATTTTTAAAGTACAAAATGTGTCATTTTGATTGGCTTTAAAGAATAGGCTGTAGGAGATATTAACATTGATCGTATAAGATGTAGTCATTTGTCTACTTTAAAAGAAAAAAAGTAATCTATCTCTCGATGGATGGATATAAATCTATAGATGGAGATGGATATATATCTATCTAGATATATGGATATAAATCTATAGATGGAGATGGATATATATCTATCTAGATATAGAAGGATATATCTCTATCTATCTATCTCTCTAAACAGCTCTCTCTCTATCTGGGTCATTTAAAATGGTTCACTTGAGACATATATTTAAATTATGTGTGTTTTAATGAGCAGTGACAAAATTATATACACTATTTCTTATTTTCTCCCCCTTCTAGGAAATAGGAATCAAAATTGTGACTAACTCCGATGTGAAAAAACCTTCTAACTGCCATGAAAGAACCTATGACTCATTTTACTACGACGCAGGTATGTTTTATGGTTTGCTACTGGTATTGTCCATTCATATTGACCCTAGAACAAGAAATATAATATACTGTACACTTTAAGTGGCTTATTTAGAGTCATCAGCAGATGGTGAAGGGTATGTTGCAGAGACTGGAATGATGAAGAAGACTGTTAGAACTTACTTCCCTGAGACGTGGATCTGGGAGCTGGTTTTCGTTGGGTAAGTTTTGTTATGTAATTGGATTTTTTTTATATTCGTGCGTTTCTAGATGTTTTAGACTCTCCGGTTCCCATGGCCTTCAACATGATGCCACAGAGTTCAAATGGTGGCGTGAGAGGTAAAGAGGGGGCGGAGAAGAAGAAAGAGACCGTCAGGACATTCTTCCCTGAAACCTGGATCTGGGACCTAGTAACTGTGGGGTAATAGTAATATATCATATGGAAAGGATCAAAACATTATACATCTTTCTTATCTTCAGACTGTTGTGCATTTTAAACACCTATGTGTTCGCAAGAACGTTGACTTTCTTCATATCATTCCAGACACATATTTATTTTCAAACTACAATGAGTTATCTAAAAAATTGTTGATTTAAAAAAAATTAAAAATAAATAAATAAAAAATAATTAAGCATTTAGATTAGACATTTTCTGTCCAAGACTCTAATATATTCAATGAACCCATCCAATAGTTGTTGAGATGTTTCAGTATGGAGCAGATATTCATGGTTCCCAGAGGCAACAATGACTAATCTTCAAGCACCACCAGGAGATTGACATTTTGAGATTTAACTGAAATATCTTGACAACTAATGGATGGATTGCTAAGAATCTTTCTTTCTTCTACTTTCTTTGGTTAAAATGTATCCAATACTTTGGTTAATGACAATATACATGCTAAACTAAGCCTCAGCAGTACTTTGTGTTTTGTTGCTAATTAGCAAATGTTAAGTTTGTACAGACTCTTACGGTACCCAGATGAAACATGTTATTCTGACATTTCTTTTTAGCTCTAGAATGAGGTTAGCATTTGTGGTTTTGACTGAATGTCTTGACAACTACTGGATGTTTTGTCAGGGTGATTTATAATAACCTATATGATCCAGCATGCTAACATGTTAAACTGTGATTGTGAACGTGGTAAACATTATACCTGCTTAACATTAGCAGTTTAGCATTGACATCGTGAGCATGTTAGCATTCTGATGTTGGCATTTACCCCAAAGCACTTCACAGAGCAGTCGCTAGCATGGCTGTAGACCTTCGGTCTTGTTAGAAGTTTTATTTGGGTTCAGGAAAAGTTTCTTTTCATCACGAAGACTGTTTACGATCCCTGCTCGCGGTATCTCCAGCTACAAAATTACTAATTACAATGAAATTTACTGAGCACTCAAACTCCCCAGAGGATGGAGCTTTCTTCTTTCGTCAAACACACAAAATATGTACCAATGCAGATTGTCATGAAATTTGCTTAGCATATTCATGTATTCACCCATTCTAAGGGGTTACTCCATGTGACTTTCATCTGACTCTTGCTTGTATGTTTGTACAGAGAGAGTGGGTCAGTGAATGTGGAGAAGATAGTCCCTGACACCATCACTAAGTGGGCAGCCGGAGCTTTCTGCGTCTCCTCTGTTGGCTTCGGCGTGTCGCCCAACATTGGACTCACGGCCTTCCAGCCATTCTTTGTCAGCCTCACCTTGCCCTACTCTGTCATCCGAGGGGAGGTGTTTACATTCAAAGCCACTGTCTTCAACTATCTCTCCAAGTGCATTATGGTAAATATTTAAGATTTTGCAGATTTAATTTATTTAAATGGATTCACAAGTGTGATGCTGTAGTCTGTGGATCGATAGTTACATTTTCACTTGTTTCTCTTTGCATAAGTATGTTTTATATAGTTTATATATTTAGGGTTTTTCTGAGCTTTCAAACCCTATTGAGTTTGTGCCGGTATGTTCTTTCTCTTATTTGATATCTAATGCCGCTGCGCGTTTCAAACATGAAACTTGCGCCAATAACTGGAAATGATGTGCATTGAGTTCCCAAGAAATATCAACGCAATCGGCCACGTAGTTGCGCTGTTATTAACGATCATAAATGTGATATTTAGAAAAGCCACGCCCCTCACGACTTGAAATTTGCCACACACGTCCAGCTACATGTGCTTTACAAAAAAGCCTCAAGAACCTCTAAAGTGAGCCGAACTAGATATTTTGCTAATCTGCATAATGTGGAAAAACTGTGAAATGACTAGAACTTTAGAAATTGTAACCCTATCAACACAAAATTGTATATACAGCATTTGGGAGGGGGATACGCATTTCTACTATAAATGAGCAACATCGGTGGATAAACATTGTCGCCATTAATCAAAACATCTTTCCAACAGGAAATGCTCATAACTTATTGAACATTTGTCCAATCATCATAAATGTTGGTTGGTTGTTCACTTCTACTTGGAAAATACGGCTAGCAAAGCATTTTGATCCCGACCTATAGGAGGCACCACAAATGTGTACCTCCATAATCCGACGGACAAGATTTCACCAAATTTGGTGCACATACTTTAGGGGCAAGTATTAATCAAGATCTAAAGTGTCATAATGATGGATGAATGGCTTATGTAGCATTATAAGCTATTTTATTACATTAGCTGTGGGCTGGAATGAGCTACAGCCATGGAACTTGCTACCATACCATAATGCTTGCCACAAAATATGATCCCAATCGGTCCGATGGGGGCGCTATAATTAACAGCCAAACTTTGAAAGGCCGCCCAGCCTAAACCGTGAGTCTGATTGACTTGACTTGACATCTTATTTGCTCATTTGCATAATGTGAAAAATGGTTCAATGATAACATTTTTTTAATTTATTTTTTAATTTTTTTTATTTTATTGATATAAGAACATGAGAGAATGAAAGGGGGGGAGAGAGGGGATGACATGCAGCAAAGGGCCACGGGTAGGATTTGAACTGCTTCCTCCCGACCAGCGAACGGAGGGTTTGAACCTGTTCATGGCCGCTTGCAGCTGTGTTTTCATTTCTGATTATGTTCGTCTTCGTTTGTGTCTGCAGGTGAAGATTACACTGGCTGATTCAGACCAGTACACCTTCAGAAACTGTGAAGGCTGCCAGTACAGCGTGTGTTTGTGCGGGGAGGAGAGCAGGACCTTCTCATGGATTGTGACTCCAACTGCCCTGGGTATTGATGGCTGAGCAGAAATACTGCTGGCTCAATTCCATTCCATTTCGAAACTAAATATTTTCAAAATGTTATTGCATAACATGCAAGTCAGTGCTATTCACCTTCGCATTGATTGCATATTATGGGAAAGATGTACATTTTTTGACTGGACATGAAAGCATGAATATGGCCTACATTTAAAGCCCCGAAAAATTTGGTTTCAAAGTATTTCTAAATTCTCAATAAATAAGGATATTTATCCCACAAACATTAACTTCAAGAAACGATAATTTACCAAATCCTGAAGGTGCACAGATATATGTGACATCATCTTTGTCTAAGTGAGCTCAGCCCACTTCAAACGCAGGAAAAAACGCATCCAGAAATCTCCCATGTGAAATAACAAAAACGATTTTGTATTTTATGTTGTGTTCATTTAGGAGCCCATCACTCAAGTAAAAACCTTTTTAAGAATTCTAGATATATTTCCGGACATTGTTGAAAAACAAAACGAACATTCATACAGGAGATAATTATCTAACTTTGACAAAAAATGTGAAATGTAAAGAAATTTGACCGTGTATACAACATGCATTCACAAATCTAAAACACTATGGTGTGCCTTGGAAGTAATATTGTTAATTACTCTAATATGTTAGTCCCAATGCTCTTTTAGAGGCAACTTGCCACTATGAGGCTGGAATTTAGATTTTAATACCCGTGCATTTAGCTTCCATTAAACAATGGAATGAACAGCCTCACAAACAGTCAGCCTGGCACAGCTCTGCCTCCTCATTACGGCAAATAAAATTTCCAAGTGGCTGTTATTACTGTCGCTAATAATATAATGCAATCTTCATAATTAAATACTGATGTTGTTTGTTCCGTCCTACGCCAAACTTCCACTTTCCGTGACAAAGATGAGACAGAACAAGCCAATTAATCTGCATTAAGTGCACTGACAGCTGTTTGCGTCTGCACTGCTGGAAGCAAAGACAGGAGGCTGTTGTTGTAATGCTGCCTGGCCTGAAAGCAGAGGATTTCTATCAGCCCCCATCACCACTGATGGAGACGTGGCTCTGATGAATGTCAAATTACGCTCTTCTAACTCCTCCTTAGAGGAATGCTGACAATCACTTGTACTAACAAGTCAGGTAGTATCTCTGACGAAACACTACGAAACCTCTCCCTTGGGGGGTGATCTGTACTTGTCCTCCGTGTGAAGGATTGTGGGCTGTTGAGGGAGGGAGGGGGTGGGAGATGGAGTGCTATAATAAGGCTGCAAATGGGGATTAATGAGGGTGAATAACATGGGAAGCGGGGAGGAAGGAAAACAGACAGGAGGGATGGAGGAAGAGGGAGGATAATGACTTGGATTGAATAGCAGACTGGAAGCTGTCTTTGCCTCCGCACACAAAAAGTGGCAGTGTGATAGGGAGCGCTAATCAATAAGATAACATGTGCCCACAGGTCAGGTGAATCTGAAGGTCAGCGCAGAGGCCCTGAAGACTGACATACTGTGTGGCAACGAGGTCGCCACGGTCCCCGAAGTGGGCAGAATCGACACAGTGGTCCGCACCCTGCTGGTGGAGGTCAGTGACTGTAAAACACTGCACAACTGAGCACAAAAGGGGACATGAGCAAAATGTCTGAGCACTAATGCGGACATGTATACTTGTGTTTTGTTTTTCTGTGGATATTGGGAAAGTAACATTAATAGGGAGGGTTTGGAGGTTTTGTATGAGGTACTGATCTAAATGTGAGAAGAATGAACAGGCATTTATTTAAATAAAAATGTTAAGTACTTAATGTTGGGATTTTTTAAATATGAAACGACACAAAGATATTATTATTATTATTATTATTATTATTATTATTATTATTATTGGTTGAGTGACTTGGTTGTGGCAAGTCCTTTTTTTTTTTTAATGAATAAAGCTGGCAGTTATGTGTGTATATACCTCATTTGTGGCACATAGCCCATTTTTTTTCCTACTGAAGACGTGCATCTTAAATAAAGTTTTATTGTTTAAAAAGACTTCCTAAAACAGCTGGCTGCTGTAGTTTTTAACCTTAGTCAGGCAGGAAGAAATAGTGCATTTGTTGGGGACTGTTTTCAGTGGCGGATTAATCCACATTTGGTGCACTAGTAAGTATTTGTCTGTTTTCATGGTGAGGAGGGAACATGTCACCCAGTGCCACAGTGTCTCATTGCTATGATTTAATAGTTTTTGGGCAACAATAGTACTCTATGCCACAGAAGGATAACATATCAGACTTTGGATATACACACAGTACTTGTTGCAATCTCATTGTCTCTGTCTCTCTCTACACCAGGCTGAAGGAACCCCACAGATGGTCAGTCACAACGCTCTCCTCTGTCCTGCAGGTGAGCGCTCACAAGCTACGTGTGTATCCGTGTCTGTTAACTGAAGCCTCGGGGTTAACAGCCATCTTCATCCTCTCATTCCATACGTCACTCTGTCAGGTGTCAGGGCCAGAGGGTTGAGTGCGAGGGATGATGGATTTATTGTTCAGAAGCCTTTGTGTTCGTCAGATCGGAGCAGAGTATGTAGGCAACGGAACGGATGGTTGTAGTCATTTCATGTTTGAACAAAAGCATAACAACGGCTGTATTTGGTTGCTATATTGAATACACTGACTCATTGCAATGCCACTTTGTCAGTGTTCACATAAAATCATGAGTGTAATAAAGCCAGGAGACCATTAGCTTAGCTTAGCGTAAAGACTGGAAACATGGGGAAACGGCTGGCCTGGTCGTATCCTCCCCTCTAAAGCTCACTAATTAACATGTTATATTTTGGTTGTTTAATATGTACAAAAACCAAAGTGAAAAAATGCTCAGCTGTTTCATGGGGGGGGGGGTTATATGGTAAGCTAACCAGCTGCTGCTCATATTTACCGTACTGTTGTGTTTTTTTTTAACCTGATTTGTCATGTTGTTTGCTCTCTGTTGCCAGAGGGGCCTGTGGAGAAGAAAATCTCCCTTCTGATGCCTGAGATGTTTGTGGCTGGATCAGCCAGGGCCTCTGTCTCTGTACTGGGTCAGTGACATAGTTTCTCTGCCATTTTAAAAAAATAAAAAAATAAAACAAAAAAATAAATAAATAAAAAATATATATATTTATGTTTTTTACTCTTGCTATCAAGACTCTTGCATGTGATTGACCAGCTAATACTTTCTACTGTATTTTTAACCTCTCAACCTGCGAAGAACATCATGTTGTCAGGGTATCATTTTCTTTTTCTCCCATTGCTTCTGCAGGTGACCTGATGGGCCGCGCCATGAAGAACCTGGACAAGCTGCTGGCCATGCCGTACGGCTGCGGGGAGCAGAACATGGTGCTGTTCGCGCCCAACATCTTCATCCTCAACTACCTGAAAAGCACGGCTCAGCTGACCGAGGACATTCAGGAGAGAGCAACGCGCTTCCTGGAGAGCGGTGAGTTTGTTCTGTCCCGTCTGCGACGGACCGAGAATATAATGGTGCTCAAGCCTCTGTATTGGCCAATCAAACGCATGCAGTAGCACATTCCTGGTAGATCACCAGTAACATGAGTTCCATTTTTCTACTGTTTACCTCACAATCATCGAGATGAAAGATAACTTTCCAAAGGTTTCAAATATTGTCTCATAGTATTATAAATTGCTGTGCAGTGTTCTGACATCTGATGAACCTTCAGTCTCTTGGATCTATTATTTAAAGCAGCCTGCCGGGATTGTATCATCGTCTCACCAGCATGTGAAACAACAGGCCCCCGCCAGCGTAGCCGTCCCCACCACCGCCCCACCCTCCCAGCACTCTTTTTTTCTGTCTGTGTGCAAAGTGTTTTTTTGTGACTGAGGTTTTGTTCATGTTGTAGGATATCAGAGGGAGCTCACCTACAAGCATGATGATGGCTCCTACAGTGCCTTTGGGAAGACCGATGAGTCTGGAAACACCTGGTCAGTAACATCATGATGCTTCGCCTACAGATAACGACGCTGTGTGATAATGATGCCAAACTGGTCACAAGTTTGATTCAATTAAACAAAAAACAAAAAAACTGAGTTAGTTGCAATCAAAGCCAGTATAATATTTTAGTAAAGATGGAGCACAGCACTCGTTTAAATTTTTTTTTTTTTTAATTAGAAGTGTTTTTCTATTAAATACTTATGAATGTTACTTTAAAATACCAGTTCTTCTATTATATTTCACATGTGAAATTATTAATAAGGCAAGGCAGCTGTGCAAGTTAAAAACAACCCAGTACAAAGAGATGACATACAGAGTAAGATAATAAATAAATAAATAAAAAATATTTAAAATAATAATAATGCAAATGATGGCAGTTTGGGCCGAAGTGTCTTCTTCGGCTCTTTATTACGCCAAAGCAGATGGCACATTTTGCTGCAGGAGATGCGAAATGTTGCAGACGGTTTGGGGAAGCCAATCACTGCCATATATTTTGTGAGTGTGCAGATACTATAAGACCTTTTCTGGGCAATGTTTCCCAAAGCACATATACACAAAAATTTCACATTTTAATCTCTGCTTGTGGTGCTGGTCACTTTCTGGTCCCCCCCCCCCCCCCCACAATACAGGAGTGGATGGATATAGTAAATTACATTTATGTTATGGAAAAAAAAAAAAAATTACCTTTTCTTTTTGACTTCAGAAAAGTGTGTTCATTAAATTCTTAAATGCTAATAAGGCCCCGGGTCTTAAAAACATTTAGTTCAAAGTGCGTGGGAACAAAAAAGGTTTTTAGTCTGGATTTTAAAACTGCAATGGTTGGAGAATTACTAAGAAAAGAATAATGCATTTTAGATTCATAAAAAGCCCAAATACTAATAAATATGAGATGGAAGCAGAAATCCCACCCACTTGCACGTACTGTCCCTGAAATGTGATGCTGTGCGTTTTTTTTTTTTTTTTTTTAAAACATGGAAGTACCAAAATAATATGAATAATAAAATATGTTCATGATTATATAACTCATAATATATTGCAGTTGCATCAGTTGTTATAGAACTTTTTAAAACATTTAACTAGAGCTTTGATGTTAAACTGTGTGAATATTTTCAGCTCAAATCTCACACACTACATTTGATGAGAGAATAAAAATGACATGCGGGTACAGTGGGAGGCGTACACACACACACACACACACACACACACACACAGTCCTTTCTGGCGTTTGGCACCGGCAAGCATCCTAATAATTTACTTTATGGGGATCCTGCCAGAAAATATTAATATTTGCATTTAATGGGCTTAAAGCACAGTGCCTCAGGGGATTTAACAAACCCATTGCTGTTTGGAAGGGTGCTGGGCAGTTTGGCAGCTGCTGAGGGTGTGTGGGTGTATGTTTGTTAGCAGAAACTAGGGCTCTCAAGTGTTCAATTGCATTAGAATTCCAACAGGAGATTGGATGGAATTGTCCAAATCAATTGAAATACAGGGACTCACTAAAGTGTTCGCAAATGTATAGAGATTTATTTTTATTTATTTATCTATATCTATATCTATCTCTATCTCTCTCTCTCTATCTATCTATCTAT
>CALSCE010009408.1:2794956-2807512 GCA_943593645.1 Bovichtus variegatus | reverse complement strand
ACACACACACACACACACACACACACACACACACACACACACACACACAGGTGGTTTATGGGAAGCCTTTAAAAACGTTTTTATTTTTAATTTTTTTTAATGACACATGTAACCTCTCTGCTCCTCAGGACACTGTGGTGGCCCTCCAGGCTCTGGCTAAGTACGGAGCTGCCACGTACAGCGCTGAGGGCAGCACTGCGGTGACGGTGACGTCGTTAGGAGGCCTGAACAAAGCGTTCACGGTGGATCAGAGCAACAGGCTGCTGTACCAAGAGGAGAAGCTGAGTGAGGTCCCCGGGGAGTACACGCTCAGAGCCCAGGGGCAGAGCTGTGTGCTAGCACAGGTACAATCCACCACAGGACGAGCCAAAGACCAGCGCAACACCAGAACATGTGATGCAGGGAGTCGAGAATAGGAGGAGAAAAATGACTATTGCTAATTTTGCTGACAAGATGTTTACAGTCCTGAAATTTAGAGCCTGACCAATACATCTGCACGCTGATATCGACAATGTTCCACGTTTATTGGTATCAGCTTGCATGTTGTCAAGTTTGCAATTTAAATCTAGTTTTGTTTTTTAACAATATGTTTATTGAGTTTTCAACATTTTATATAAAAAAAATAAATAAAAAGTAGAAATACTTACAGATATCCAGTATTATAGTAACATACATACATACATACATATTAATGACCAAACAATATTAAACCAATTTTAATTAAAGGGATGATACAGAAATAAAATGAACTCCCATTACAAGACCTTACAACAGGCACATTTACAATACCTGTTCAACACTTAATTAACTTAAATGAACTCTTATTACAGATGCTATAATTATCAGAGCAGACTCGTTTAACATGTGAGAGGAGTCCTTGTCCCTAAGAGCATTTATAAATGGGCCCCAGATATTTTAAAGTATTTCTTGTTACTTTGAATGTGTATTGAATTGACTTGAATTTAATTTAATTTAATTAAAACACAGAGACTTTTCCTTTAGCCACAGCCCAATATTTGGTCTACTTTATAGCTTTTATTCAAAATAATAAAGATTTTAATGATGATCACTCTTGTGTGTGGTCATATTATATTATATTATATTATATTATATTATATTATATTATATCATATTAGGTGTTACTGATATCTTTGACAAAAGCTTATTGTTCCATTGATGTTTGACGTTTCTCCACAGATCTCCATGCATTACAACATCCCCCCTCCCCCCGACTTCTCTGCCTTCAACATCTCCACTAACACCATGGCCAAATGCAACATCAGCAGGCCTCAGCTCATCCTCTTTGTGCTTGTCAGGTACTGTGTGTGTGTGTGCGTGTGTCTGAAGTTACATATGTTTTGTAGAGCTGATCATGATTACATTGTTGACTTTAAATAATTCAATTGAGAAGTTTTAGTTGACCTCAATGCAGGGATCCATAAATAGGTTGTATTACGTTGGTGGAGACTTTTACCGGATAAGGAAACTTATGCATCTGCATAAAATAAACTAAAAGTTTAGTTTAGCTGTTTTTCATTTTCAGCTAATAAGAACCGTGCGTGCGTCATCCTAGATGCTGAACACTCGGGCCTCTTGCATCTACTTTTTTCTTTTCTACTTTATTAACAAAAAATTATTAATTTTAACACAACTTGGTTAACAAGTTGTTTAACAGAACTTGGGTTCAATGAAATGTGTTTAGTTTTCAGGTATGTTAAATGTGTGTGTGCAGGTACCAGGGCAGGAGGGAGGAAACAAACATGGTCATCATCAATGTTAAACTACTGTCCGGATACATTCTGGATAAGAGCTCCCTGCACCTGGTCAGTTCTTCAGCCAGGGACTAGTTCACTATATGGCAAAACATTTTTTATACTTGAGTGCACATGTCAGACATTAAATTTTTTATACTTATACTGATGTATACTGTTCTCTGTGCTTCGGTAGCTGAAGAGAGACCGTTTAGTGAAGCGCGTGGATGTGGATGAAGGACACGTCAACATCTACTTAGACGGGGTAGGAAGCACTGCCTTTGTGCATTTGATGGCGGTAAAATAATGTTGTGCATGTTGGTAAGTAAATAGTAAACTTGGAAAGAATTGATCTCCTCTTGTTTGTGGTTGCAGTTGAGAAGGGATGAGACGAGTATACACAGTCTGACTCTAGAGGAGGATGTGCCTGTCAGAAATCTGAAACCAGCTGTGGTTAAAGTCTATGATTACTACCAGACGAGTAAGAGGCTTCATTGTTGTTCTTTTTTTCTTGATGTATGTGACGCTCTGTTTTCTTTTACTTTTAAGTAAATTCAAAGCTACGGAAGCCCTGAGAGGCGAGTAAAAATTACTACTTGTGATTCATTTTTTTCCAAGTCCGATCTAAATAGTTTTGTCGCCCGTCTTTGTGACTTAAGAGCAGGTGAAAAACAATCTTTCTGAGTTCCTCCAAAGATGTTTTCATCTGTGAAAACGGGTGGGTAAAATAGTTTTGCCAAAGTGTTTGTTATACTCATTTTCTACATGTTCTACATAAAATGAAAAGCATGTTTCTTTCCAGGCGAGTTTTATTTTTTTCCATGCGCCCCGAAATGAGTAAAACAACGAGAACAAACTCATTCTGATGAAAACTTTATCAGCAGAGTGTGAAGAGGTAACAGTGATGACGTCTGTGTGTTGTGTTGCAGAGATGTCTACTGAAGTTAGCATGCTAACAGCTAGCTGCTCCGTCCAGGCTGTAATACCACTTGTTCCTCTAGAGGTGATAGTGAGTCACTGTAGCGCCAGTTTGCCTGAAATACAGAGGTCTATAAGCCCCACGTGAAGTTTGTAAGATAGCAGAGATATTTAGACTCAGAGTTTCAGCAGTCTAATGAACTGACTGACTGACTGAAGAAATACACATAAATATATCAACACTAGAAGAGAGATGTATAGCTGTACAATACACAGTGTAAAGAATACACTATAATACTCTAAAACATAGAATACAACAAATATGACAAACTACTACAACTAAAATATAAACAGGTCAACATACTCTAGTTGTTTTTTAATAACTTTAGATTGTATGGAGCCAGTTTAGAGGTGAAATACTGCCCCCTGTTTATTTAGAGTAGGTGGCTCAGAACTACACATTGAACCTTTAAATGTGTAAACAGTACATTCACATATACCCATCCCAAGTCAGGGGAAAATGTGTGTTATACTGCCCTCTGTTTATTTAGAGTAGGTGGCTCAGAACTACAGATAGCACCTTTTTTTTAAGTCATAAAAACAGGAGAGAAAACAATTTGGTTCAGACTTGGAAAATGGATGACGAGAATTTTAATATTTTCTCACTTTTCACTTTGATGTGTTGGGAGTGACGCAGTACTTCTCTCGTGTGACTCACCGTGACGCTGCCGTCGATCTGATGTTTTGTGGTAATATTTTCAGGTGATGAGGCCGTCACCGACTACACCTCCCCCTGTGCAGAGAGTAAGTAACATTAAGCTGAGTTGATGGGAGTTAATTTTTTCCTTGTGCCATGTTTGATACAAATAATGGCGTCTTCACAGGGTTTCATAACAGTAAGTGTCTGAACCGCTCATTAGGGCCTAAACAGCATGAATTAAAATATCCACAAAGCTGTCACTCGGAAAATCATAGCTGTAAAAGGCTGATTTTTATAATTGTGTCCGAATAAAATACGGCTCATTCATCACACCATATTTTAAAGTATTTTGGATGAGTTTTCAATGTTTCAGTGTGCAAAATAATACCCCTAATTTTCTAAATCTCACATAGCATACGAACTGAAAACATCAAATGAGGTGACGTGTCACACAAAGTTTATCACAGCGCCACAACAACTTATGTTGAGCACTGATTGGTCCGGTCAGTCAATGATGTAAAGTGAGAAGGACTTTGGAAATGTTATTTAATGACTATCAAATGAAGAAAAGAAATGGAAAAAAAGAAATGTTTCTTTTTCATTTTATTTTCCACCGACTGCAAAATGCATGCAGTAATCAATTAATAATTATTTCGTAGTGCTGCTCAGCAGAGCATTATTGTTGAAATTAGGAGAAATGTTGATTCAGTGATCTGCACATTGAATTTTAAACATTTTAACTGATGTGACAAGTCTGTATCGTGAGGAGCATGATGTGTAAAAACTGAGGCAAAGGAATTATAAAATCATGTAAAAGCTAATTTTTAAGGAAAAAGGATTCATGCTAAATACGACATACATTTTATTAATTTTTTTACGCAAATATGACTCATAACAGTGTGAACGACACAAAACACATGGAATCTGATGTTTCGAGCCACTTTCATATGTGGTGCTAAATCAGATACAGGTCTGATTTTATTGCAGGGTGACTTCAGTCCGAACAGACGTATCAGAATTAATGCAACTTTTGATTTATTTTTGCAACTTTTACGTCGTCACAACTCTGTGCTGGCGAGAGTCTTGTGGAAGCTGACAGACGTACTTAAAAGTAGCCCCTGAAATCTGTTTCGCTGAAGCCATTCACGTCACTGTCCCACCACTCCTGCCTCCATCTCGCGCACGCCTCCGCACAGAAGTAAGACACGAAAAGCCATAATAAAAAAAGTAATAATAATAAATGTCTCGTTCTTCGTCCCCGTATCATGTGCTTGCATATTTACTTTCCAGCTTCCGCTGCACATTAACTGAGAAACTGCAGCCTCCATGTTTACTTTCGTACGACACTTCCGTCTTTGTGATGGTTATTTGACGCCTGTGGGTCAGTTCAGGACCGTGACACTGGAATCTGATATTGGCCACATTTAAAAAAAAAAATAAATAAATAAATAAAATTAATAATAATATGAACTAAAGAAAATAATCAGATCTAACCGATAAATCCAAATTGAGCACCAAGACTTGCAATAGGAGGTACACATAGGAGGTACTACTCAGTTACTTCAATTGAATCCACTCTACTCCATGAGGACACTAAGATTTATTTCACTGCCGCGTTTATGAAATTTGAGTTTTCCAAAAACTCACTTTGCGGAAATAAAGCGCCTGTAGAAACAGATAAATCTGTGTCCAATTTATCCTAACTACAAATGAATGTAGCATATAGACTGTAAAACAAAATCCATGTGAATGTTATTTTCTCTCAAACTGGTCATTGAAACGGTGAAATGTATGCAGGTAGTTTACAAGTAAGTAACCCGGCATGTTTCCCTCCAGGTGACGGCATCAACGCGCTGTAAAATCCACGTGGACAGCTGCCGGGACTTCTTTAAATTGGAAGAAAGAAACTTCTAGGTTTTTTTTTTTTTTTTTTTTTTTTTTTTCTTTTTTTTCTTAGGCTTTTTTTTTTTTTGTTTTTTCTCCTTTTTTTTTAACCCGTGTTTTACTGAGTGAATTCCACTTTTTAGAAAGACATTTTCACTTTCCTTTTTTGATTGTTGTTTTTGGTCCACTTGCTGTTCTATGGTAGGCTCCTCCTTCCGATTATGACTGTTAGTAATGAACCAATAATCAGTCTGCGTTCATGCAGTAGTTACTGCCGTCTCTCAACACTGGAACCTTCATGTTTAACCCGCGCAGTCCAAGAACAGCACACAGATTCTGTAACAGTTCTGTTTTTAATAGATTTGACAAAATCCATATTATTCATACGTGAATGTAACGCATGAGACATACAGGGTACCAATAACACAGTATGGTCCGAGGTGTGTGTGTGTGAAACAGGATCTACTTTCTAGAAAAAAACTGGTGAGTTATTCTGTGAGATGTGTTCTGCTGTACCAGTGTAAAAAAAAAAAAAAAAAAAAAAAGGTAGATTGATACATCACTACCATACAATTTTGAAATGTAACCAACAGACAATAAAATTTCTAAAATCACAAAAATAAGTAAAAATTGTCTTTTCATACAATACTGTTTCATTTCAATAGACATTATTTTTCCATTCAGGCATCCTCTTTACAGTATATTTAGTTTCCTTTCTTGTCAACATGGATTACAACAATAATGTATATCCCAGCTACGATCCACAGACATGATTTAACAGCCTTGCCAGTGTTGAATAGTTTGGTTTGCTCATGTTAACAGTGCAGTGTACGGAAGCTGAGAAGCAAGTGATCCATTTTCCAGTGTGCTCTAAATAGTTTTCTCTCCTGTGTATGACTTAAGAACCGGTGAAAATTAGAGGGATTATTCTGGCAAAAAGTTCCTTAAAATCGGGAAGAAGGAGAAAGGATTTTTTTTTTTTCTTTAATCTGGCTAAACTTTTCCTTCCACCTTCCTCACTGATGACTTCATTTTTTTTTTTAAAGGAACCTTTTCACCTGTTTCTAAACACAGAAAACTATTTAGATCAGACTTAAACGGATCACCAGAATTGTTCTCACTTATTTCGGGGCTTCCGTAGCAGGGAAAGTGAAGGCAAAGGGGGACAGAATATATTAAAGTATTTTCACTAGTCTTCTATTTTTTATTCTTTTAGAAGTAAACGTAACTATCTCAGGCACCACAACCATAAATTACCATCACCGTACCGACACATGAAACTAAAGGAGAGTTCCACATGCTCCGAAAATCACAGCGTAGTTTGTCCTCCGCTTCTACAAAACTGACAACCTCCTCCGCCATCTGTTCACTACAAACCGTCTACAGACTCCCGATGTGATGCTCGACACTCGAGCCCGGCCGGTTCCTGCTAAAGCTGACGACGTGAGATTTCTTTATCCACCCTCCATGCACGCAGGCCTCTGCTCACAGTGAGGATTCAAAGCAGGGAATCGAGACTTTATCACTGATGTTCTAATTCAGTCGTGTGGTATTAAATTAAAAGTTGAGTAAACAGAATCTTTTTTTTTTTTTTGGTTAAAAGGCAAACTACTACAATCTCTTTCGTGGGGGGGAGGGCAAATTGCCTTCGGCTGCTAAATGTTATGGGAATGTTTGCGCCGTAATATCAGTAGAGCGATTACCTTTTGGAGACGGGGCAGATGGCGGTTGCAAATGATGCACAATTCATGGTGCGATCAGTGGCCACAATCCACCCTCCCGTCATTAATTTAACTCTGATGGGCAAGTTCACAGTGAACAAGCTAATCCCCACTGATCAGGGCCTCCGGTTCCTCTGCCTGTAACACGCAAACATGTCCGCATGCTGCCTTACAGCTCAGCAACACAAACTAAAACGCACACGTGTAGCCTTCCAGCGAGGCAGTGGACTCTGACACGGCACAGTTCAGAATTGCATCGGTCCATATTGTTGAGCCTGTGGGGTCTCCTGGAGCGCTGCACTCTGGTGGCTGCTGCTTCAGCCTGGCAGTGACGACGATGATGATGATGATGAGCCTGTGAAGTTCTGCATCTGGCAGGTAGCTCAGGATACTCTAATGTGCTGCACTTGATAGTGTCAGTTTATAGACGTGGCTTGTTTTACTGTTAGTGTGCTGGACTCCATCGTCTCCTGTTGGCTGACTTCGTTTTTTTCTTCTTCTCATAGTTCATTCTTTCATTTTGAATGAGATTCTTTCAAATATATTTCTAGAGTGATTTAAAGATTATTTTTAAACTCTTTCTGTCTAAACCGAACATAGTCATGGAACACTCAAACGAAACATTGGTATTATGTCATTTGGCAATTTTCTCTAAGTAAAAAAAGAAAAAGAAATAATACAAAACGTTCAAACAGTAACTAAAAGATCTCCATTTGGCAATATAGAAAGGCTTTTTAAAAGTCTTTGACAGGTATACATTTTGGTTTATATACAGATATGCGTGTGTCCTCAGAGGGCTCCCTTTTTCAATCCAAACAGAATCACGTAGAAAATGTGGAGGTGAAAACATCTACATAGTAAAATAAAAGTGAGGTTAAAAATGAAAAATTACAAACAAAGGCTGCTCGCTGTGGACCGGGAACAGGACGGGTCTGACGGGAGAGTCCCTGCCGAAGCCGTCTGCTCGTCCCCTGCGCGCTCTGCCAGTCTCTCAGTTCATGAACTGCGTGTATCCCTCGGCTCCCGTGACTATCACATCCATCCAGATCCTCATGGCCTCTGCTGCGGGGGCCACCATGTAGTAGAGCCGGTCGTGGGTCTTCACACAGAAGGTCAGAGAGGGGTTCGGGCTCTGGAAGAACAGAAGAACCAGAGTCACCTGCTGTGTGTGTGTATATACAGTATATCTATGACATAGATCAATTTCAACGTTTTACAAACGGAAGTACATATTACTGCATTCAGATGGAGGGTTTTGGTGTCCAGTGAACTCTGTGTTCTAGAAGCTGTTCTGCCCGAGCGCTAGTTTGTGCCGCCAATGTATTACTATTAGGTTCAAGGCGAGACGGAGCTTATCGGAAAATATCCACTCGTCGAAGCACATGGGTCTTATGAAGGGATTTCCAGAATCCATAAAGTTGCACTGATTTAAAACAATTTAACAATACATCAATTGCGTAGTGACAAACAAAAGTCCTTACGCTGCAGTTCTGCGAGCGTTTTAGCGACGAGACGTCTTTAGTGCGTTTTGGTTTTCTAGCACGCAGCTTTGCTGGTGTGATTCAGCTTCAGTCTCACCGAGCAAGCTAATTAAAGCAGCTTTAAAGACTCTTTAAAACATCGAAATTTAAACATTCTGTATAATGCACGACAAAAATAGTTTTAATCTGTTTAACAACTTGCAACTCTGTTTCACACAAACATGAGAGCTAGAATGGCACATCTTTACAAAGGGAACCACAATGTTTTATCATCACGTAAATGCATCTTTGTTTCCCAGTTTAAAAATGCCCCTTTATTCTCTACTATATTTGTCTATATTGCTAATTAAAGTCCTTTCCAGATGTTTTTTGAGAAACGATAGCCTAATGTAGATGATGATCGTAGTGATAGGTTGATCATTTGTGTTTCTCAAATTTCACCAGTCATTTTTAAATTTTTTTTTTTTTTAAGAACTGCTCAGCTCTGTGGCTGAATTGAAAGGTAATGTATGAAAGGCAGAAACCGGGATTAGTTCAGCCCTAAGAAATACAAAGAAGAATGTGAGTAGTGAATTAAGCCGTAAATACTGTTTATCTGGAGCACTAATCCAAAAACACTGGTACGGTCAGTGAAGTGGTGTCAAGATCAGAGCTTCCCGATCTATCGGATAGGAGAATCGCAACCGTCCGGAACAAAAAGTTCATGTAAAAAAATTTCGTTTTGCGGATGTTCCCCCCATTAAACTGCTGTTGTGTTTCTGGAAGAGCAGCCATCTTTACACACATGTCCCACTCATCTGCATCCCTTTTCCTCTTCTAAACCATCTTTCTGTCTGCTCAGTGCGTCAGACTCTAAAGTTTGTTCCTCTGTAATGTGACATTGAAAGTGACAAGTAAAATCAAAGTTCCCGAGTTGATCAGAGCCACACAGTGATTCAGAGTGGGGTGCACTGCGACAGGACATCAAACACAACCACGCACACTGAAGATGAGGAGGCAGCTCAGCTTTATGTTGGAGATAAAAAAAAAAGAAAAAGAAAAACTAAACAAATGACAAGACGTGTAAGGCTCAAGTCAAGCAGCACTCAGCGTTGATATATGGCAGAAATATGGCCAAAAAACGACACCTACGGCTCTGCGGAACATTACCACTTCTTCAACAGAGAAATTTCTTTTTGAAAATGAGTAAAAGGCAGAGAGCGCTCAAATGGGGTTGTACTTCTGTCAAATATTATTTATAAATATTTTATGTAATAAGGGTAACTCCTCTGTACGGATGGCAAGTGAGACAATGATCCATTTTCATGTCTGATCTCTCCTGTGTGTGGAAAGACTTAAGAACAGGTGGTTTCACAACAACCTTATGCTGGGATAATCTGTGTTTCCTTTATTTATTCTGGCAATGAAGCCTTTGAATATTTGAATTGTTTTTCTTCTCTTAAACAGGAAACGGAAGAAGAAAAAAAAAGTTACCGCAGGTGAAAACTTTTTTGTTGTGCGTTTGTTGTTGTAATACTTATTTTTGTCACAAGAGGCTGCAGTGCACCACTACCACAGGTTTGTTTGAATTTCTTCTTGCACTATAAACACAAAGTGCATATATTGTGTGTTAGTATGTTACAATATGTAACATTATTGTCGGGCCTTTCTTTTGGCTATAAATATATATTTAATCTGAGGCTTTTAGTTTTATTTCGAACATGGGTTAGTGGTGCACTTCAGCCTCTTGTGGCAGAAATAAGTATTACAACAACTAACACTTGAATGACCCTTTAACACTTTTGTTTTTATTGAGGAAAACTTTTTTTTTCATATGCTTCTTAAGTCATAAACGCAGGAGAGAAAAATATTTAGATCAAACTTTCGGTTTTCCTCACTTTGCCTCTCAGGGCTTCCGTACCTCTGCTATAAGCGGCTTCTTGTTTTTAAAACCGCTTGACTAGTTTACACTGGGAACACTGGGATGGACAGAGGGATCAAGCAGATTAACAAGTCAAGGATCAGTCTAGTGCAGTCTGGGGTCATGAAATCCAAATCTTAACCATGCATCATCAGCCACTGAGCTAGTCTAATCTCGATCAGGACATGCAGTCTATGGTTTGGACACACAGGGTTCAGTGAAGTTAGACGGGGGGAGAGCAGAGAGTGTGATACATACACTGGTCATATTCAAGTTGAAAAATCCCTTCTGTGACAGCAGCCGGCCAAAGCAAAAGCACAACCGAGGAGAAAAGAAGCAAACCACAGAATGTGCAGAGACATGTTTTTAAATGAAAGAGCACAGGATGAAAATAAACAAAGTGTGAAACGGATGAGAGGAAAGGACTGCTGTCGGAGTCCATTCACCACATACCTTGGTGGCACTGCGGAGGTGGTCATAATAGACCTCTTCTATTGCCTGGAAGTAGATCACACCCTTCAGCTTGGTCTCATGTTTGTCTGTGGGAGGGAAAACAACACGAGTTTGGTCCAAGACTAAAACACATTGACAAAGACAGACATCACTTCTATGTCGCCCAGAATAACAGCAGGAGGAGCACATGTTACGGTCATTAAAAAAAAAAAGAAGGAAATGAAACTTTGATCATGACCAATTTATGGTTTGCGATGATGGATGGAAAAAGACAACCACAGCACTTTCTCTCTGTTTTCAAACCAATGGTGCTCTCATTGTATTTTCAGACTTGACTGCATTCTTACGCTACTCTGGTACATCATTGCAGTTTGTTTCATCAGCCACTGCAGAACTGCAGTAAGGAACCGGTGGGGAACTCAACAGCCGTCTCTACCTCCAGGCACAAACACTCCACAAGCCAACTTAAAGAGTAGTAGGTAGGAACACAAGAGCTTCATTTCGAGGAATAACAATTTCCTTTTAATACGCAGCTATTATCTGTTAACGACCTCTTTAGCATTCAAATAGCCCTGCATTTGCATCTCATTTGACTGCATTTAAATTACCAAAACTCCCATTGTGGTCGAGGTTGATTAACGTGAATTAGCGGCGCTCATGACTTATGCTTGTCACCTCTCGTTGTTCAAGGTCAAGAGACAAGGGCAAGTGCTGCATCTCAATCAGCCTCCTCAGAGAGCGCCGTGCGCATTTTAACTACTGCCAGAGTAATTTCAGTACACCTCCTCCACCCTGGCTCACTTTCAACAAGGTACGCTTTAAGCAGCTTTAAGCAGAACCTTCTGAGGACTTCAAAGGCCTGACAGTGTCCCAGAGCTCGCAGCACAAGATCAAATTACACCACGGTGCACGCTACACGCTGCATGTACTGCTGCTCAAGGTCTGGAGGACACGCGCTCTGCCTGTCACTCAGGCACTTTACATGTAACACAAAACAGAAAACTTATTGCAACTACTTTAGAATTTTACAACATTGTTTTTAGTCTTCCTCAGACATTTACTCATATTCCTCAAGATGCTCTGAGTCAATATTAATCAATATCCATTGAAATACAGAGCACCACCTTTTTTTTTTTTTTTTAGAACAATGTCCTCCCATCACTGCATCGTTATTCAACAAAAATCTGAAAAGGGAATTAATTAGCAGAGATGTATAACACTTCATGGATTTCATAGCAATGCATCTCAAATTATAAACATAAAATATGTAAATTGTACATTTCTATAATGTTTAAACAAAAAAGAATATTGCTTAGTCTTGAAACTTTGATGGTCTGCCATCTTTGTTTTGATCTTTTTTAAGATGACTCGTGATATCTATCAGGGGCTGATAATATTTAGCTGATAATACCTCGGCCCTTTGAGTTAAGTTGAATGAATAAACTATTGGTAGAGGGTCTGAGTGCTTCCTGCATGCAGTCCAACACAACAAATACTTTTTGGGTGTTAAGATTGTTGCTGCGGTCGTAGTACGCTCAGCTCCTCTGCATTATATTATAAACTGTATAACTTATACGGCAGCCACATCTCCACCCTGAGCAGCAAAGCAGCAAAGCAGCAAAGCTGTGTGTGTGTGTGTGTGTGTGTGTGTGTGTGTGTGTGTGTGTGTGTGTGTGTGTGTGTGTGTGTGTGTGTGTGTGTGTGTGTGTGTGTGTGTGTGTGTGTGTGTGTGTGTGTGTGTGTGTGTG
>CALSCE010009408.1:2739605-2779896 GCA_943593645.1 Bovichtus variegatus | reverse complement strand
ATATATATATATATATATACACATACATATACATATATACATACATATATATATGTATATACATACATATACATATATATATGTATATACATACATATACATATATACATACATATACATATATACATATATATACTGCAATATATCGCCGTGCTTACAGTATCGCAATATAATGAATGGTAACCCCTGTATACACGTAACATATCACCAGAGTCTTGTCGATACTGTGAACAGGAAAAAGAGAATCTGTCGTTGGCGCTGTGCGTTGTACCTGGACATGTTATCTGGCGAGCAGGCCGAGTTGTTCCCCGTGGACACGCTGGTGTCCATGCTGTCGGAGCTCTCCAGGCTCAGGGTGTCGTAGGGCTGCTCCCCGGCCGATGGAGGCTGGTGGTGCAGGATGGAGTGGTGAACCAGAGGAGGGGGGCCTCCACAGCTGTAGGCCATGATCGGGGAGTAGGAGGGCGACGAGGACGAAGTCATGAGGTGGGACTGAGAGCCGTGGAGCGCCTCCCACTGACACTGAGCCTCCACCGCCGCTCTCTGTTTGAGCTCGGCCAGGCGACGCCGCTGCTCTTCGATCACCTGGTGACCTGGAGGGAGAGAGAGAGAGAGGGGGGGGGGGGGGGGGGGGGGGGGGGGGGGGGGGGGGGCGATCAGCGGATGTTCTCATTTTGAACCGAGGTGGAAGATGGAACAACGAAACTTTCAGCCGCCAAGCTACTCCATCAACACGTCAGCAGAGTCCATCCGCTTCCTACAGAGCTAACACAAACATGTGGAACCACGAAACGCACAACCGTCACCAGCACCAGCCCACAAACACCAGGACCAGAAACCATGCACCACACATACAAGTATGTGCTCTGAGTTACACAAGTACGACTCCGTATCAGTGCCATTGTAGGTAAAAAAAATTTATTAATTAATTTTTTAAAAAAAAGTCATATAGCCGAGGGAGGGAGGGAGGTAATATTCCGGGAAAAAATTCAGAATTTCCAAGATTGAAGTTTAAACATTCATGAGAGTTAAATTCAAATATTCTCTGAGATTAAAGTCCCAAACTAACGGGAAGAAAACTCGGAAAAAGTGTGTTTCAACCTGACGACGCCGCAGGTAAACAGGGAACCACACACACAGGCGCGCACGCACACACAGGCGCGCACACAGACACAGACACAGACACAGACACAGACACACAGACAGACAGACAGACAGACAGACAGACAGACAGACAGACAGACAGACAGACAGACAGACAGACAGACAGACAGACAGACAGACACACACAAGTGAGGAGGTGGATCAGTATGTTGATTTCTTCTGAATGGGCCCAATTCACAGCAATGTCTCTACAAAGTCCGGAGGCCGATGATAAAATGGTGATTCTGGGCTGAAATCACAAGTATTTTCCTCGTTGTTAGATCCAATTCCAAAGTACAATTTGATGAGGTCATCCACTGCAGACATTATATACAGCAAGCGGCGGCATCGATCCAACCGGCAAAGTGAAGCCACGGGGTTCCTTGACAAAAACAACACAATTTATCCAAGTTTTTATCTTGGACTTTAATCTCTTGAGTTTTTTCCCAGAATATTACTCTCCTTCTCCGGCTCCTTGATTGTTTTTTTAATTTTATTTTTTTTATTTACAATGGCCCCAATATCCCGTTGTCAACAAGCTTGAGGATGATTGCAAAAAGCCAGTAAGTCCCGTCACCACAGAGTTCAGCATCTATCCAACCTCTCACACCTCAAATCCATGCTGCTGTGCACCTGATAATGAGCACATACGTCTGGACAGAAGTGCCCAGGTCGACAGCTCCAAAACGGAGGAGCTCACCGAATGCTGAGCATGCAAGATTTATTCTCCACCAGCAGGAACATTCATAGAAGATTGATGGAAGAAGAAGAAAGACCGCTGCGATTGTAACAGACAAAAGGAAAGATGAAAAGAAATGTTCGGGGGGGGGGGAGAAGAGTTAATGACACACCAGAGATGGAAGAGACTCGGAGAGGAGGATGAAGAGGAGCGGTCGGTGAAGACAGGGTCTGAAATTAACAGCTGCCAAGTGTCAAGTTCTGGTAAATGTTACCTTTGATGGAGAAATCAATATGAGTAGCCTGCCAGGCTGGCTTAAGTTTGAGATAAGACTTGAATTTTTTAGGTACATACGATCTTTGGTCTTCAACTATGTTCAAGCAGGTTCCTGATTGGCTGCCTGCTATGCTCTCTGCCCCCATGGTATCTTAAAGGGTTAGTGTACATTGTTTGAAGTGTGGTTGTATGAGCTACTTACAGTCAGTGCATTACCTACAGTAGAAGGCGGTCAGCACGCCCCCAGTTTGGACAAACAGACACAACACGGAGGCAAAGTGCAGTACTGCTGTGGATGGGGGCAGCAGCAAAACATATTTTAGTCACGTAAAAATTTAAAAAAATCAGTGTATGCTTTATTTAGAATATTTGCTCTCTTCAAAGCCAGCAGGCTCCTTTGACTAAAAAAAACACAACTATAATTTGACCTTGCAGAACACGGCTGCTGGTCTACTGCCGCTCATGTTATTGTGCGACTTTGGTGTTTAAACGGGTTAGTTTGTATCGTTGTGTGTTACACAACGATACAAACTAACTAACTAACTAACCGATCGAGGCAGCAGTAGACCAGCAACTAGGGCTGCACAACATTGCGATACTTAGTTGTCCTGCGATATATAGTGCAAAGTTAAATAAAAAGCATCTGTTTTTTGGTCAACACCATCCTTTCTGTATCTGAAGTAGTTCCATACTGCTGATGTTGCATTTTCTTTTTTTACTTTTCTGTGTTTTTCTCGTTTCTTGCTCATATTGCGGTTGTGTTCAACGACTTGCAGGGCCTAAATTGTTCAGTATGATGAATGGAAAATTGGTTTTTAGTTTTGTATCCAGCAGCAAAAAAAGTCGTAGCATAACATGTTCTAGATTGCACATTGTGATGTCGAAGTCCCGCCAGCAACTCCCGTGTTCTGCCAGGTAAAATGACTGTTTTTGTCAAAGGAGTCTGGCTTTGGCCAGAGTATATAGATAGCTAGTCAGAAAGGGCTGTCTGACAGAAAGTTAAAGCTGGGAAAATATTCTAAATATAAAAGATATTGATGTTTTTAGGTGGGCCTTTTCTTTAGGTTGCTACAATATGCGTGCCGACCCCCCCATGTACAGTAGGTGATACACTGAATATGGAACTCACCCGGTGAGTTGACCCATCTCCAAGTTATTTAAGCAATAGAACAGGCGGAGGTGACTTTTAGTGTTGGCCCTCGGCAGGAGAGACAAACAGTTAATTTCAGACCCTGCATGTGATGTACGGAGAGACTTTAGATGAACAAAAAGTAGAAGAAAGCAGAGTAAATAACAACTCCTGGACGCAGTGATCCATCTACCTGCTGAGTTCCCCTCTATGGTGATCTGTGTGGAGGTCTGGGGCTCTGTGTTGCAGCAGTGCAGGAGGAGACAAGTCCAGAGACAGACACACAGACAGACATGAAGAAACCGCAGACGCTGATAAATGTGACTAACTCAGGGTTCCAACCCAGCACACACACTCACACACACACGCAGCTCCATGTTGTCACGTGACAAGAATTTATCTTGCAAACCCTCAGTGGGCCCCGACCCTGAGGTTGGGAAACATTGACCTAGATAATGAGAAATAACTTTCAAAAGCCTGTGTTTCGATTTCCTTTGGAAAAAAAATAATTGCTGCAAACCTTTACAAAGTAGCATAACACAAAAGACAGAAAAAAGAAGAAGAAAAGAAAAAGAAAAGAAAAGAAATCGCTCTAGTGAAGAGTGGAACTATGTAAAACATTAAACACGCTCTACTCCATTGTCTAAATGCATTAGTGCTGTCAACCTATTTATTTGTATTACTGAAGGGATCCTATAAATTTTATTCTCTTTCTTGTTATTTTGTTCTTGTTTTTTTGTCCAATTGTTTTTTTTTTTTTCTTCTTGTGAAGAGATATTTTTGTGTCATCATATTGTCGTTTGTTATGTGTATTAAATGCCTGTATTACATGACATATTTTTTTTTAAAAGCCTTTGTTTATTTAATGTATGAACACTCATGGAAATATATACTAATGACGGATTTTGATCATTAAATTAATTCATGCTTTAATTATTTTCAACAAATCATTTCCCATTAATGAGTAAACAATGTGGGGCAGCCATGTAGAGCTCAGTGAGTTGTTGCTGAATCATTAAAGGACAATTAACGAACACTGCATGACGAGTGTCAGGAGAGTTGTTTTTTGTAAAGTGCAGCTCAGAGGCAGAACACGTCGGTTACCTTTCTGCTGCAGAGCGAGCTGCCTCTTGGTCTCAATCTCCTGCAGGGTTGCAGCCAGGTTCCTGGGAAGACTGCCAGTGCTGTTGGCCGCCAGCAGGGGGCTCTGCTGGGTCAGAGGGAGCAGATGTAATATTAAGATTTAATGTCAAAAAAAAAGAAATAAGAAATATATCAGTTTTAAATAATTATCTGGGCTTTAGGGGGGATGGAGGACTTTTCACAGTTTTTTTTAAGTCATATTAACTTCAATAAACCCCCCCCCCCCCCCCCCGTTTCTGCTCCAACAGAGCCCCATCCCAATTATAGTATTACTGTAAAGTTTAATAATCAAACTGAATCTATTCTGTACATTTAAATAAATAAAAAATTGTACGTGAGACACAAAAAATGAAGTAAGATATATTTAATTAGAAAATACAATACATTTTAAAAAACTATACAAATTAACAATAATAATTGAGTGGTAAGGAAAACATACACACATTTTAATTAAACTTGAATGTTACAAATAAATAATTAAGTAAGCCATATATAATATGAGTGGTAACATTGTAGTACAAAACCATACAATATTAGTGGGGTCCATTTTCTTTCTAAATAGGTTAAAAATGTAAAATAAAATACTCTCCAATGATAAAAGATGTAGAAGGTATTTAATCCACAGTTTAAAGGTAGGAGAGAATGAAGGTTTCAAGACTAAAGTCAAAGGTTGGTGACCTGTTGAAATGAACATGCTGTCTACCTTTGAGCTGGAGTTGCGTCCCAGTGTTGCTGCTCCGTGCTGCAGAGGGGATGCAGAGCCTGATTTAGGCTGATGAAGACACAGGCCTGGATCACTGTCCAGCTTAGAGCGGAACACCTGAGAAGGCACACACGGAGAGCAGGAAGATTAGCACGTGCCGATTAATACATATGGCGGCAGATCGGAGTGTTGCGCAACGACGTTAGAAGTACAACCAAAATGCACACCATGGATGACTTGCAAGCACCTGCTGGGAAACAATGGTTCAAAGCATGATTAGTATGATGCTTTGAGGGAACACAGACGGTGTTTCAATGAAAAACTGAAACTAATAAATGAAGGCTCCATCAGCAGTATACAGTTCAGTATCTATATCAAAAGATACTATAGACAATTCATGCATTCACACACAGACAGACAGACAGACAGACAGACAGACAGACACTTACGTTAATGCTGCGTTCATGCACTGTAGGAGTATCTGTGTGAAATGACTTGATGTTCCAAGTGACGACTTGAAAGGGCTCACACATTCTAATTTGATTTAAGAGCCGTGACTGAAGTTTCCTGTGGACTTCTTCTGCTGCAGGCGATCGCTCCAAACATTAACTGACTTCATGTTTGACACCAAAGCAAACACTGAAGTTCCAGTCACAACAAAAAGCCCCAGCATGCAGCTGTGTCCTGGAGTTTGTTTTTCGATCGTCAGGATGAAAAGAAGGAACCCTCTCTGTTCCTACTGAGCATCTTCGCTCAGAGTTCCTCGTCTCAAAGCAGAGGTGAACTGTATTTACTCCTAGTTTTTCAAGATGCTTCAAAGGGGGAAGACTATCTTTTTCAAAATGCAGCCTGGTCTCTTAAAAATGAAATTCCCATACAACAAAACTGGCATGCCGTCTTCTGCTCGAAAAGAACGCATGCTGTCCCGGGTATTTTTTTTAACACACAACAGAGACATTTTTAAGGGGAGCCACTGGGGGGGGGGGGGGGGAGGTCAAACACGGGACTTTCACCCAGGAGACAGGAGTGTGTGTCCCGTGTGAAAGCTTCTTGTAATTTACGTCCATAAGTTAAATAAGGTATCAAACGTACTTATTTTAAGCCAAACCGTGATCTTTTACCAAACATAATCAGCAGTTCTGTTGCGTTTGTGATTTGTTTTGTTTCAATTCACAACGTGTTTAAAACTGTGACCGTACTCCGGGAGAAAATACGTTCAGTGTAGTTGTATGGGAACGTCATTTTAGCATATGATGTGAATGCAGCATTATTAAACACGTGTTAAGACTTGTTTTCTATTCCCTAGTTGAAAGTTGGCAGAGGAATAACAGCACACACAAACAGGAGGAGAACTAGTGGGAAAATGAGGAGAAAGAAGAACGGCCCTGTACCTGCAGCACAGGCCGGCGGCCTGACAGTGACTTGGCTGGCAGAGGGGGAGGACAGAGCTGGCTGGAGCCAGTCATTAGCTCCTGGTACCACTGCTCTAAATCTAGCTTGGGGAGGTGAGGCCTACTGCACTCAGACTGGTACTGGAGAGCACACAGAGGAGCGGCAGAGAGGAGGCAAAGAGAAAAGGAAGAAAAGACAAAAAGAGATTAGAAAGCATTCAAAGACAACAGGAAAAGGGTCGAAACATTTGTTTTATACACCCTCAAAAGCTGTAATTAAGTTTGAAAATTATTCTTAAATCTCTTCAACACATTATTGTTGTCAGCTACATTATGCTTCAGACCCTCCAGCTGCATATCCCTATTGTAATTCTATATTGCTGATGCAATGACCCAGTTTCTAATAAGAACATTTAAGTTTTCATCTCATTTTATGTTTTACTTCACTTCATGCTTTCAGTACCAATACAGTGTACAATTTACAACGTATGAAAGAATAACAATAGATTTTGGTTTTCTTGTTCTGTCTCTATTCTTCTGAAAAACCATTTGAAACAGCTGATTGAGACATGCTGCTGACTAACATCACTATCATGCAGCTAGCAGCCACCGTAAATACGTCTGGTTTTCATTACTGCACAAAAGTGACTTTATTCAACATCTCTTTTTACGATACAGAAGCAATGACCGGGGGAAATTCAATTGCTATCATATCAAACATTACGGGTTATATAAGGGAAATCAGCACTGTGAGCCACGTTTGGTGAATATTTGGAAACAATGGGAGTCTGTGACTTCAGGCCAACCGGCAGTACAACAGACAGCCAGAGCAGCTGACTGACAGACAGTGACATCACAGGGCTTCTACACTCACTGGTATGGAACAAGCAGAAAAAACAATGCAGGCTGACTGTTTCTTTTTCCCACCAAAACAGATTGTTGCATGTATCCAAAAAAAAAAAAACTATAGCTCCAGGCAAAAGCATGGTGACTTTAAAGGTGTCCTAAATCCATACAACATATTCATTCTAAGCAGGTTTTACGTATGTAGTGTGTTGACCGGTACAAATCATTTTTTGAGTGTGTTGTCAATGTACATTCTCCAAAAATGCACAGAAGCAGTGGAGGCGCTGCTTTACAGCGGGAAAATATTCATTGTTGTTAAATCAAAAAAAACATTTTGCTTTCAATTTGTGAAGTCCAACAAAGTCAATCCCATGCTGGCATCATATCACTGCAGCATATCAAGACGATTAGTATGAAACACGCGCTGTATAGAAATATTATGTAGTGTTATTATATTAATTATTTATTAGTTCATATTTCAGCAAGATCAGTTTGTTTAGTTTTTTGATGTTTCTCTTATCCATGTTTTTTTTTTAAATTTTTTATCCATTTCACAAATAACTGGATTATTTTTATCTCTAAAAATATTGAAATAGAACAAACCAAACACTTTTTGGTTGAACTGGTGACAGTCCGTAAACAGATGCAGCCAAAAAAAAAAGGATGGAAGGAAGCAAGGAAGGAAGCACACACCTCCACAGAGAGAGAGAGGGAGGAGCCGTGAGGAGAGGGGAGGCAGGAGAAGGCGGGGTTTACGGCTCCGGACTGCAGGGGATGGCGAAGCGGGGAAGTAGGGGACGACTCCACCTTTGGCATCCCATACATCTGATTTAACTGGCCCACTGTCACATACTCCTTCCAAAAGGGCAACACACACACACACACACACACACACACACACACACACACACACACACACACACACACACACACACACACACACACACACACACACACACACACCCACACACACACACACACACACACACACACACACACACACACACACACACACACACACACACACACACACACACACACACACACACACACACACACACACACACACACACAGCAGTGAAGACATACACGTCAGCAAGAGGGAAACATATCAAGTACAGCGTTCTGCGACATGAAGGTGTGAGGGGAGGAGGCGCGGTAAAGAAACAGCACAGGGCGGCAAAATCACACCATCTGGCCCCTTATCAATCAACAGCACCATCCTGCTGCCCTTTATATGTTGGCTCTCTAGACAAGCATAGATCACCTTTTGTGTCTTAATTATGCATTCAAACGGAATAGATCGAGAGCAAAAACTATCGGCGCTGCAGTCGAAATGTTTCCGTGATTAAACTTGTATTAATGTGAATCAAAAAGGTTTCGTTTTGGAGCGACGGCTCGGCCACGTTTGCTGTCAGAGAGTTTTAAAGTCCATGTGCAGGCGGGTTTACACATAACTTTCAGGTTCGTGATAGCAACACTTTGGATTACATTAATACATTTGTATTCGCAGTGTTTTTTCTTTTACTTGCAATAAAACATTTTTATTTATCGAGTCGATAGTTTTGCTCTCAAATCCATCTTTTGATTGCATAATAAAAGACACAAAAGTGACCCTATAACTTTTCATATATGCATTATTATCCTGGGTTTTTGTCACAATAGAGCTGGGAATTATCACGGGGAACAATCACAAATTAGTTTGGATATTTCCTCATTTAAAATCATAACTTTGGTCATTTTAGGCTACTTTTAAATTTAGGTTAAGTTCTTTAATGGCTGTTCTGTTTTCAGATAACATAAATATACATTTGTCGAGTGTTGCTTAATTTGTTCATTAGAACACAGTTGAGATAAATAGAAAACAATGGTGTTTCGACGTCTCCATGGAGACATTGATAAAAGTATTGCTTCGGCTTAGTGCACTGGGGGCTGAGGGGCCAGTGGGGGACATTCCTATCTTTCTCTCTCGCCTCATTTCCTGTCATGCTCTTTTTTCAGTTTTCAAATACATGCATACATTTTTTCATTAAATACTTGTACAGAAAAAAAATCTATGTTTTTACATTGTGGTTTGTTTCTCTTCTTATCCGATGTGTTTTTATTTTTATTTTATTTCTCTGTTAAACATGTGAAATGTTATGTCCAATTTCCCTTTGATGACTACGGAAACCATGACTAAATATTTAATTGTTTGATTTCATTACTATTATTGTCTCTTTGTATGTGTGAAATATATGCAAAGTTCTATACAAATATTGATGCTATTGCAATTCTACTGTTGCCGTTATTAATACAAAATAGCAGCTTTTGGTTGACTTAAAGCAAACCTGCATTTATCAGCTGATTAAGCCTCATGTATTTCTGATGCAAGTGTCCGCAGGAAGTGACACTGCCCTGCAGCTACAGAGGGTGTACATGAACATGAGTACAAGATGCTTCTAACTAAAGACGCACGTAGCAGAGAGCAAAACCAACAGTTTGATCAACAGCAAACCAGCAGAGGGAGCAACGTGACATGGAAATGGAGGGATGGAGAGAGACAGAGGGAGGAGAGTCGAGACAGAAGCTCATCAGGAAAGAGACAGACAGGAAGTGATGGTACCTCGCTGGCGCCAGCTAATGCAGCATCTACGGCGAACGCGCGGCCGTGAGAGGCGGGCGCGCTGCTTTCATGAAGACAGCTGCTGCCGTACAGCTTATAGACATCCGACAGCTTCATGTACTCCTGAGCAGCGGCCAGCAGCGGTCAGACAGGATGAGAAGCCATGAGGACAACACTGCACCGTATTGCTTTTGTACAGCATATGAATACACACACACACACACACACACACACACACACACACACACACACACAGAGCCGATCATAGAGGTTATGGGTTGAAAAGGAAAAACAAACAGGCCCATATTCAACACGGCTGGTGTTACAGCTCAAAGGTGACGACGGAGAGGAACACACCCGAGCAACAGAAAGTGCGTCTCACACAGGGCGTCTCACACAGGGCGTCCCACACAGGGTGTCACACAGTGATGTAGTGGTAAACAAGAAGAAGCTGAAGCCGTGACCTCTCGCCCTCATAAGGTATAAATAAGGCTGTACCGAATAGTTCAAAGCTAAATCAACGGAGGCTGTGCAGCTTCTTTTTCTTTAAAAAGCTGGTATTTGTGCAGAGTCGCAGATAAAGCTGAGGATACACTTATACATTACATACGTTATTAACATTATACTACTTGTAGAGTTAGATTCCAGTGGTGGCTGCGTTTTTTTCCAATTTGTGTGATACAAACATTTCCAATGACTCCAAACTCCAAAAGTCAAAATGTATTGAGAAAAGATAGATGTAATCCTTTCTAAAATTCACAACATCTTTTCTATCCTAGCAAGCAATAAATATTCATATTTAATCCATATTTGTTGGCGTTTAGCCTTTCAGAAACAGTTTTACTGTGCTCTAAAGTGCTCTCCCGCTCGCAGCACACGCACCAGCAGCAATCTAACAGCACCATTAATTACATTTATATTCTTTCCTTCTTTTTCTAGGGTGATGACGTCATGAAACATGATGAAGGACATTCAAAGCTTCATTTGAAAGCCTCAATAGGAGAATGGAGGGTAAAGAACATTTGGTAAAGCCCTAGATACGACCTCTAGGAGGCAATAATGTTTACTCCCGTTAGACGGTCAGCAACGTGGGATTCGATGCGTCTTCCACTACATCCCTGGGCCCGGGACAAACAACACCCAACTTGAGCTGAAAGCTACCGTGGTAGCTGCTCTTTTAACATAGCAGGGGAAAAGCAACCTGGGCAGGAGGTCACAGTGTGAACAGGACGCCAACAGTACAACAGGTGACCTTTGGGGTGAGTTGCACAGACAGCGGAAGGGGAAGCGGTGAGCTTCATGCAGGAATCATTAGTCTGGTTACCTCCGTAGGGCTGCTGGAGTACAACTGACAGAGAGGGGAGGGATGTAAGTAGGAAGGAGAGGCTCGACAAAGGGAATGCTGGGAGGAGTGGACATCCTCCAACGACAGGTCAGCCTCGCAGATACGGAGCGCTTCCTGGTTTAACAATTCAGGGATAAGTGCCTTTAATGCCTACAGAAAATCATATTGGACACAAGTTCTGCTCCCCACAAAAAACAAAAGGAAACGTGTGAAACAGCTTCTGCCAATTGCCTTCCCTCTGTTAAAAGGGCAACTTCGGTATTTTCAAGGGTATTGATCTGCAACTGTGCAGAAATACCGGCTTTAAAAGAAAAAAAAAGTAAAAGCTGCGCAGCATTTGTTGACTTTGAGAATTGGAATGTCAACGTTATGAATGATGCTTTAAAGCTTCAAACCATTCGGCACAGCCCTATTTATATGCCTGGACCGTACTTTCACATGTTTTTGTGTCTCAGGCTACGTTCACATTACAGGTGTGGCCCAAATACAATTTGTTTTTTTTGCTCTTATGTGAGACAGAACTGATTTTTTTCAGAGTGGTGTGTACACAGACATACTATATGGTCCTAAATCCAATACATATCCGATGACTGGTTAAGCAACCGCTGTGAGAACCGTTAATACGGAATTGAGCAGTAAGCCTGAACGTAGCCCGAGTGACTAATGGGGACCGGATCAGACCGGGTTAAGTGGAAGGTGAAGAAGAACATTTTATTCCTTACTAGGAGCCTAAGCCTGTCAGTGGCAAAAACAAGCACGTTTAGTGGACGCACATTAACGGTGCAGGAATTATGAATATGATATGAATACAATGCAGCCCGTTTAGAGGCTGCAGCGCTCTCGCTCAATACTGCAACAATTAAAAAAATAGTTTTCCACATTTGTCCCTTTGACACAAATACATGGGGAAATAGGGTCCAGGTTGAAAAACACCAAAGTTACCCTTTAAAGCATCAGCTGATACTCTTGTCCAAGTTAAACACTGAGGTAGTAATGTAGTGTACCATTCAATGATCACACACTAATCATCAATAGCTCCACATTATACACACACGAGCAGCGCACATCTTGACATTAGTCTCATTACAACAGCTACACCCAAAACATCATCAACAAGTTGGCGAATCATTGCGCGATGAAGGAGTGAATGGGGGTGAGGATGGAATCAGCCGAGTCAGCAGAACTCCCTTCTGTTTTCAGGCCAGGAGTGTGAGTGTGTGTTCGGTCGTTCCCCTCACCTCTCTCATTGCAGTGGGGGACTTGGGGAAGCTCTTCCCGCCCGTCAGGCTGTGGTATCTCTTCTCCAGGGCTGACAGCCTCTCCTTCTCCTGGAACATGAAGACACACGTCAGCTGTTTGAGGAGCAACTCTTAAAATATGCGCCCAAATATCAGTGTTATTCTAAACTGCTCATTTGTTTTTGCACCCGCAGAGCGAGTTTCAGCTGGTTGCGACGTACCTTTTGGAGCATTTGCAACGTGAGGGTCCGGTCTTTGGCCAGCCGCTCGCACTCCTGAGTTGCCTGCAGGCCGAGCTGGTTGGCCTGGCTCTCCAGAGCAGACACCTTCTCCTGAAGGAGGCAGAAAGAAATGAAATCTTTAATGTGGCGGTGCAACATGAACGCATGACTAAAATGAGTGAAACTCCACAGACTTTAAAACCTCCTTGTGGAAACACCAGATGTCTATTTTGATGGTGTAAATAATAGTATTGTCGACAAGAAATAAATTGTGAATAATGCCACAAAATGCTTAATTCTAATTGATCATGATATGAAATATTTTTCCTTTTTAAAAAAGGCTTCATAGTTCAATAAGAAATATTTCATTTAAAAAAAAAATCTAAAATAGTTCATAGATAATTTTTTTATCTTTTGTAAAAATGTTACATTATTTAAAATAAAAAGAATCCACGTTTTGTTTAGCCTATGTGCCCACTAATTCACACTTATATGTGCGTGTGTGTGTTCTGAAATGCACTTTAAATTATCCCTTTTCTCTTGATTTGCATTGGATACTTGGTTTAGGCGTTACCTTCAGCTAACTGAATTGATTTCATTGTTGCATTGCAAAAACCCAGACTGTACATTACATTACATTTAGCTGACTTTTGTCCAAAGCGACTTACAATAAGTGCAAACAATCATTAGGATACAAACTCCGAACAGCAAGAATCTTGCAAGAACATTAGCTTCAAATAGGTGAAATCATTTTAAATGCAGAATAGCTTGTAAATAAGCCAAACTGATGTAAGTGCAACATACGGAAATAAGATTTTTATTTTTTTATTGTTATTTAGATTGTATTTTTTATACTGTATAAACCCTCATAAGGATACTCAGGTATTAAAGTCTGTCAGATGTGTCCTCACCTTCCGCTTGGCCACACTGCGATGGTACTCTGCTCTCTCCTGGAGCAGCTGCTGGCTCATGGTTTCTCTTTCCTCCTCCAGGCTGCTTTCTCTCTCCAACTGCTGAAACTCCAAGTCCTCAAACTTTTTGGTTCCCGTTTCCAACGCCTCTCCATCCTGATGGGAGGCCCACACACCCAACACCAGTGGTTACATCAAAACAGAAAACAAAATAAATAAACACATTCCATACAATACATTGCCCATTTTAAAGCCATCCACTATTCTCAGAACAGCGACGCTGCTAACAGTAAAGCAAAAACACCTCAACTTTTATGCTTGAAGTAGTTTAAAATCCCTACGGAAGCCCTGAGAAGCACGTGGGAAATAAAACATTCTGGTGATCCATTTTTTCTAAGTCTGATTTAAAAAATGTTTCTCTCTTGAGTTTATGACTTAAAAACTGGTGAAAAAGGGTTTGCCAGGAATAATTTTCTAAGTCACTTCGTTCTTCCAGATGAGTTTCTTCATGCGTTCTTCAAGCTCTTGTGGCCGAAATGGGTATTACATCAATATCCTGACAACAACAACTAAAATTCCCCTGCCAATACTTTTTTCACAGATGATTTTTTTTGTTTTTATTAGGAACTTAAAAAGATTATCTTGGTAAAAAAAAAAACTAAAAAAAAAGAAACTTTGCTTTTCCACCTGTTCTTAAGTCATAAAACACAGGAGAGAAAACAACTTCGGGTTACCAGATATTTCTTCTGACTGGCCTCTCAGGACTTATGTAACTATGGCAACATGGCTGAAGCACAAGTCAAGCAGACATGAAGAACATGCTTCTACTTCAGCACAGCGACTGGTGTGTGTGGTGATTACATGTACTGTAATACACAGGAGGCAGGGGACTTACATAAAAAATACAAATAAAAAACCTTTTTCCCCCACTGGAACAACTCTACTCTGCTACCTACACTGATTAAGAATAAACACCTACAGTATGGGTTGCTACAATTATAGTACAAATACTACATGGAAAAAAACCTTAACTACAAAAACTATGTCAATATAAAGATACTGATAGAAAAGCAGTGCTGGCTACAGTATATATATACTACTGTGTATTGCAGAGGTTTATCTCAGGTCCTGTCCTTCCTGTTGTCGCTGACAAGCACTTGTGTCAGCAGCATGGAGACGAGTGTTTGTCTTTAGGCCCTTGAGAATCTTTGTACTGTAGCACTTGTGAAGGACCAGACAGCCTGCAATGTCCATTCAGTGACATGCAGTCTGAGATGAAAATGACTAATTTTATCAAGTGGTCAAAACAGGAACAAAGCACTCAAAATGTCAAACATCTAGTGTAGGCGCTAAAAAAAAAAGTATCACCTTGGAGCAACTTTTGTTCCATGTTCAGATGTTATTCTCCTTAGCACCTAAGCTTGAAGTGTACTTCTGCTCTGCAGACTGGGACTGAACACTGCATCGGCGTAATAGGGCCATTGTAGGTATAAAACATTTTTTTTTTTTTTTTTTAAAAGAAGATATTACCGAGCCGGGGGAGATGGGTAATATTCCAAGAAAAAAACTCAGAAAAACTTGGATATTCTGATATTAAAATCGTACTTTTAAGAGAAAAAACTCACAAATTTTACAAGAAAGAAACTTGAGTATTCTTTGAGATGATTCAATCATACATTTGCAAAAATAAAACCTTGATGAAGTGAAACAGTGTGGTTTTTGTCCTACAAATGTGAGTTTATGTCCCACAAATGTGATTTTTTTCCCCCAAACAGCAGCCTCTGGGGCTGAGCAGTGAAGCCTATGCAGAAGCGTCAAAAACGGCATCAAATGGCCTCTTGAGGCTCCAAAAGAGTCTCATAGACCTCCATGTTAAAATGCCCAACCTTACAGCAGAAATAAAAATGTTTACAGCTTGGCACAAAAAAATGGTTTCAGTCTCTATAGCCAATTTCCCTATTCATGACAACTATTGGGGTGTACATTTTTATACAACTCACTTGTTTTAATTATATTGAAGCTTAAAGTGATGCATTATTAGGGGCGTGTTGCTTTGAGTGACAGGTGGGTGCCGTCTCTCGCTAGCTGTCTGCTCTGCTGCATCACCCGGGCCCACATGAACTCCACCCACGATGCCCATTTTTGGATTAGCCGGGAGTTAGACGGAGGTGTCACTGCCAAGATGGCGACGGCCGGAGCCGCCCACTTTGACCCTCACAACGGTCCTTCAGAAATCTATGGGTGACGTCAGAGAGATTACGTCCATATTTTATACCATCTATGTTTTCTCGCAAATGTACAACTTTAATTTCAGAAATATTACTCCCCTCCCGGTCTTAGAAATCCCTACCTGTTCATCATAAAAATCTGCAATATCAATTGTCAAACTTAAAAAAATTAAAATGAAAAATGAAATAAAGACAAAACAAACAAATGAAGACTACATACAATGTCTATTTTAACTGGTAAAAAAGATTCACCTTTTTTTTTTTTTCCAAACGCCAACATTCACTTGCATAAGAGAAGTCACAGAGCGAGGGAAGACACAGAATGGATCTAGTCAGGGCCTATGTTAATTGATTAGTCAGCAGTTATACAAATTGTGCGAGCAATGACAAATCACAGAAGAGATACAGATCAGATTCACACATGCGGTGCAGCGCGACCGTATCACGGGACGCGCATTTTACCAAAATGCATCACCAGCAGCTGAAGCGAGCCGGAGCCTTCAGTCTGCTCCTGAGGGTTTCAGTAGCATGAAAGTGTGGTGTGGAGGAGGCAACAGCACGTCTGTGAGTGGCACTGAGGGAGCTTCTCGTAAATACATTGCGTGCGTGTGTACGTGTGTACGTGTGTTTGTTAAACCACATGTGGGGGGCCACTGCTGAAGGGGTCAAGGTGCCTGGAGCACTATGTGCATTGGCATGTGCTGAGGCCTGGCACATACATGTGTACTGCCCTGAGGCGGAGAGCCGTAAGTACAGAAGCAATGAGAGGGAGATTTAAAAAAAATGGGTTTCAGGCTGGCTGGCAGACTGTGTGACAGATAGAATGGTTGTAATGCCTTTTTTAGGCTGATTATTTGACTAAAGAAATCCCTGCAATAGCACCAACATAATGTCTAAAAAAATACAGACACTGCAGTCTGCCTTTGGATAATCTTCACAGAATGCAAGAGGGAAAACTTTCCCTCCCCACGTCTGGTTATGCTAAGTGTCTGCCTGCCTACTATTAATATTTCAATGGGAATTAGTATAATAGATGCATTCACAATTAAATGCATTTGAATATGTAACTTCAAAGTACATTAACTACACCACATTGCATGAGTTCTACTACGTCCGTTTGTGTTATCGTGCGACTTTGGTAAGTTTGGATTTACCAAAGTCACACAATAACAAAGAAAAACAAACTAACTGTTCGAGGCAGTGGTAGACCAGCAACACCTGTGTTCTTCCAGGTAAAATTACTTTTTTATTTTCTTTCCCCAATGGAATCTGGTGGCTTTGAAGAGAGCATCAATACCGGCTTCAGTTCTCCGTCTGACAGCAAGGTGAAGCACTGATATATATTTATTCTCCTGACTATGGATGAGTACATCATACAACCTCACTTCAAACAATCCAAACTATCCCTTTAATGCCAAATATTGCGTCTGTGAGGCAGGCCAATGCACTTCGCCCGCCTGGAGGCTGCAGAGAACTGGGTGGATGCTACTCACTAAAAGGTCGTGGGTGGGATGGTGACTGTGGGGAGGGGTGTGTGTGTGTGTGTGTGTGTGTGTGTGTGTGGTGATAGATTAGGCCAGGTTTTGGGGCACACTGAAGTAGGTGAGAGGTGTGGGGGGGGGGGTCTAGGTGCTTCCGTCGGACTGGTGACCCACCCTTTTGAGCTGTTCCTGCAACTGTTCCCGCAGGGACTCGGGACAGTTATGAAGCTGGTTCTCCAACTCAGCGTAGCCCTCCTGGAGGCTCTGCAGGGCCCGGCGCTCTGCCTCAACATTAGCCCTCTCCTAGAAAGACACAACACACATCCACACACAGGATGGATGGACGAGGGGAGAGAAAGAGAAGAGAAACACACTGCTCAAAATCCACGCCATGCAAATAAAAAGCTGTAAGGTGTTAGCAACAGACATGTCGGGGCGGATTTGTGGGGCTTGGCAGCTGTAGTAGTAGCTGCTGAATTTGTCGGGATGTTACCACCGGCAGTGTGGGATTCACTGACTGCACATGATCTTCAAATAGCCAGAGAAGGTCATCCCAACTCTCAAAATGTGTTCCTAATACAATTCAATTGATTTAATTTTAAGCAAGACTAGCATTTGAGTGCTGTGCTTGACTTGCTAAAAATAATTTTTGTGTCACTGGGACAAATATTGGTTGTAAATGTGCTGAAAGAACCTACTGGATACATCTCCCAACAAATATAGCTTCAACAAGTTGTGAGAAATTTGGCCCGTAATTTACTTGACATTTATTGGCGCCAGAAGGTTTCTGAAGTGTGACGGTAGTGACACTGTTAAAGCACAGACACATCATGTCTCTTTGGAGCTGCCTCTATGGAAGCCCGGAGAGGACAGTGAGAAAATGTTTTCTTCTTCTGATGATCCATTTTCTGATCTAAATTGTTTTCTCTCCTGTTTATGACTTAAGAAGAAAGTTTCAAAATCATTTTTCTAAGTTTCCGTTTCTCATCTTTGAAAAACGGGTGTGAAAAAAAAGTTTTGGCAGGTGAAATGTTTTTTTTATTTTTTTTTGTTAGGATAATTATTAAATCAAGTGTTTGTTGCTGTTATGGTCATTTCCACCAGAAGAGGCTGAAGTGCACACTGAGAAAGTCTGAAATGTCTCCATGCACAAACACAAGGTACATATATTGTACGTTGTGTTACATTACATTTCTGGCCAAAAGAGAGACATGTCAGTAATGTAATCTATTCCACCAGATTATTTTTTTGTCAAGGAACCTAAAGTCATAAACACAGGAGAGAAAAACTATTTGGATCGGACTTAGAAAATGGATCAGCAGATGCATGTCTCACTTGCCTCTAAGGGCTTCCGTACACTCCAGTTTCAAGTGAAAGTGAAAGGACTTCCAGCACCGACAGGAGGCTTCTTACGTCTTTAGAGTTGAGGGCAAGCTTTGAGCAGATTCATGTCTTTTTTTTTAATGTATTAATATTTTTATACCAAAATGGCTAAATCTTATTATCAGTAGTAGAATCAAAGGTTCAAGGAGATTTTATTCTTTAATTTTTTATGCCAAATGTAGATCCAATTTTCCCCACACATGACATATTGTGTTTTTGGATATATTAGGCACACAATTCCAAGGCAGATTTATAGTTTAGGGGGTGGAGGTAGCACTGAAAGACATGGAAACAAAGCAGCCGATCCTGGTTCACTGGCTCAACGTCTCATCCTACGATAAAACAAATCATGAATGACACCTTCACAGTTTGTTTGGCAATCTGTGGGACCTTCACAGGGAAACTTTGGAGACACAGACAACAACCTAACAACCAAGAAACAAGCTGCTAAAAGGGCTTTTCTCTTTCTATCTTGCTACAGTTCAAATGTGGTGGGTTGCAGGTAGAAAAGAAAAGAACCCCCTAAACCCACTACAGAGAACATGCTAGGAGTGTCATCTGTCCACGACCACAACACCTTATTCAAAGTGTCTTGCAGAACCCGTGCACTAGAGAGCCCCAACGGCCTTGAAAGGCAGGTTTCCTGGCCCACAGGCTCTGTCATGCAGACAGTGAAGGAACAGGTGGGAGATACAGGGGTGTGAGTGCTGAAGAAGCAGAGGAAGGATTAGGGGGTTAATGGATGTCGGTTAGTGAGTGGAGTCCACGCTAAAGGAGGACACAGATGAGAGTTAACCTGAGAGCAAACCACTACGGTGAAGAAAACATGCAAAAGACGATACCCAAGGAGGTCAATGCAACCCTTTCATTCAGCCCTTTATATGGCTGGAATTGTCTGCACCAAGCATTCTTGACTTTAAGAAATTGAATATAGAGGAATGCCGACTTATGTAAGGACTCCAACGGTGACCAACCCGTAGAGGCCCGAGGAGACTGTTCAGGAGACTGTAAAAGCACAGGCAGTGAAAGTATATGCGTGCGTTTTTTCTCTCTTTGGAAACGTAATTTCCGCCTTCAAATAAAGCATTTCAAATGTGAGCTGCATATATACGTATATCCCCTGCCCTCCGTACCTTCTCTTTCTCCCTCTGGATGGCGCTCTCCAGCTCATCCAGCTTGTGCTGCAGCTGAGTGATGATGTCTGTTTCAGCCTCTATCTGGTCGAGCTCCGCCTGCCTCTCGCCCTGCAGCAGGGCACGCTCCATCTCTGCCTGGAAGAGTGGTCCGCACAACTTCAGTCACTCAGTGGCACAGTTGAGTAGTGGTGAAAGAAGTATTCGGATCATTTACTTAAGTAAAAATACATAGGTATTAGCAGTAAAAGCACTGGTTTGGCCCCTCTGGCTGATATATTATGATATAACTCGATTATTAATGCCGAAGCATCAATTTTACAGCAGCATGTCACTGTTTTAGCTGCTGGAAGTGGAGCTAGTTCAAACTATTTCAAAAAATTAAATTCAGATTCACAAATTTGTTTTGATTTTGGATTGTTTTCTCTCATCTTTGATTTTTGGTGTGGTATTGGATCAGCATTCCTTGAAATGAAACCATGTGAGAAGTTTAGAGGAAAAATATCAATATTTGTTGGAGCTAAGTACAACTCAGAGACATCTGAAGTGTGACCCGGACTACATGCTGCTTTGTGTAACACGTACCGGTTTAGTCTTTAACACTGTGTTGTATTTTAAAAGCTTGTTATATTATCCATTGTGTGAAATCTTCATCTGAAAAGGAACTAAAGCTGTCAAACACAAGTAGTGGAGTAAAGAGTACAATCTTTACCTCTGAGATGTAGTGGAGTAGAAGTATGAAGTAGCATAAAACTGAAATACTCAAGTACAGTACAAGTACCTCAAAACTGTAGTAGTACTTGAGTAAAGTACTTAGTTACTTGAGGCTGAGCTTCTGGCCCTCACAGAGTAACTCAGTAATGATTCAGCTCGTACTGCTGCTGCGGAACGCTTTTACACAGCAGTTTGAGTTCAATACAAATGTAGGTATTTTACTTGAGTGGCTTTGAACCGACTTCAAATAACACTCAGTGCACTTCCTGCACTCTACCTCTTGTTTGGACTCTTGGAGTTGTTGCTCCAGCTCCATCAGGCGGCTTTTGAGCTCATCGATCCGGGCGAGAACGCGAACCCGCTCGTCCTCCAGGTAACCCAGCTCCATACGACCTGCGCTGCCTGGACTGGACGAGTCCTCGTGCTGCAGGGAGAGAGAGAGAGAACATGGAAGGTCAGCGTTTCAAGGCGTACACACCTTTCATCATGTCAGACAATGTATTGTACAGTGTTGTACATAAACAAAAGTATTTTACTTGCTGTACTGTGACACTCTCGTCCGTTTACACACCAGCATTCATGAATTTATTAAATGATCACTCTTACTTCTTCCGTACGGTTTTCCAGCCTCCCAAATGCACCAAAACTCAGCCCCCCCCCCCCCCTGGTCCTGCAGGGTCACTGACGTGCAGGCCATACGAGTTCAACATTACATATCATGCATGATGATCACATCCTGTTCGCATCCATGTGAAACAATACGAACAGCAACTCTGTGCAGCCTGACAACACCTTCCTCCAGAGCAGTAAGGGCTTGTCGTAAATTGCTAGTGACGTGAAAAAAAGCAGAGCGTGAGAGCGAAGCACAGTTTGCTGAAGTATAAGCTCCTAGCGGAAGATCCTTGGCCCAGGATTCTTGGGTAATGTTTATGAATGAACAGTCTGTGACAGCAACAGCTAGGAAACGTAACAGCTGGGTGCCCTCGAGCTAGGTTTACGCTCGCCTTAGTGTCCCCGGCATATGGGAGCGCCGGCAAAAAGTGACAGCATCACGTGCTTTGCGTCAAGCCAAATTCGTATTTGTAACTAGACGCCCGCGTTGCCTGCTGGGCTTTTCAGACTTGACTGCCACAACACTGATGAAGTAAAGTAATGAACTCCTTTTTACTATTATATGTCTCAGGATTTTAGTAAGGCAGACAATTCTTTTCTAAATGCTTTAAAAAAAAAAAACTAAAAAAAAACTGGGGATCTTAAAAATCTACACTTGAGTAAATAGTTTACCTCCCGAATCAAATTGTTTACAGGTTATTCAAGAAGTTTGTGTTCCAAGAGATCTTAGAGGGAGAATATGTTTAGCAAGAATAAAATATAGACCTGGCATTCCTGGTTTTGATGTTCACCAATACACAGTATTTCTAGAAACCTGCATAAATGGACATTCATTGGCTAATATGAGTGGTGCACACATTAAGGTAAAGGTAAACATTCCCTTTCCTCCCTCCTAAAAGCATTCCTGATCCCTGAACCTCACTTTTAGAAACCACTGATTTAGCAAAGCCAAACACATTATTTGCCCATGCTGGTTCTACAGTGGCATGCAGAGTGTGTCTTGGGAAAGGAGCATTCCCTCTGACCTGTCTGTCTCCATTGTGCAGTGCTGCTGCTGTGCTGAGAGCAGGAGACGTCCTCACCTCCTGATGAGTGCTCTCCGTACTACTACACTCCTCCTTCAGGTTCTCCTCGTCGCTCTCTCTCTGCCTCTGCAGCAGGCGCAGCGTGGCTGAGGACGGCGTCCCTCCGAGGACGTTCTCCATGGACAGCATCCGCCCCGAGCCATCAGTCAGTCCCCCGGGGAAGCCGGTCCTCCCTGAGCCCAGGGGTTCCAGGTCGCTGCTCTCTACTTTGTTGTACTCGGCACAGAGGTTCAGGATGGTCTCAAGTCGCTGTCTCTCCTGTGGACAAATATACACACAAGCAATGAAGGACATCAGATAAAAAGGTTTTCTCACCTTTTAGCAACAATTTGGGTATAAAGACACATCGCCACAGACTGTGACTTATAATGGATTTCAACCTGAGCCAATGTTTGAACATGACATATATGTGAGGTGACTCAAAGGCTGCTAAGATGTCCAAATGAAAACAGTAAAGATCTGACCGAATAGCTTTATTATTATACTATATTTCTTTCCCCATCTCTTTTCCTGTGTGTGTGCAGGGCGGTGGTGCCGAGCCGGCGACTGATGACAATCTGCGGGTGGCCAACCCAGACAGAGCAGCAGGAAGCAGGCTGGATGCTGACATAAACATGTTTTATTTAGTATATATTATATATTTCCAACTCTCTCACTCAGAGTCAAAGTATAACTGCCATGAGCTGAATTCCACCAAAACAACCACGCTGATCTGTGGACCAGGGGGGAAGAACGGTTACGGGCACCTGATATTTCTTCATTTCTTTTTCTTTTTGTCAGGATCACTTTTTTAAGTTACTCTGAAAATAAGAATTGAAAAAGAATTGCCGCCAAGCCTTAGTTTCAGTGAGAGCGGACATGAAGTTTGCCGTGACTTCTCTCACCCCACCCAACCCCACACTGTCCTCTACGCTGCATGGGCGTCAGATCTGTGACTGGTTGTCCAGCTGTCACTATGAGTGGTCAGCCCACCTATGGGGGGGGGGGGGTGTGCCAACAGGGTGGCCTCTGAACTCTAAATGTCAGCTGCTTGTCTGCTGCTGTAGCCCTGCAGACACAGCGTCTCTGAGGTCTGCAGCTCCACAGCACAGTGAGCTGGCACATGCTCGGGATTGAGAGATGGTCACATTGATCAGCTCATACGTTTAGTGACATCAGATGAATAAATCACTGGCTCCTGCACTCCGTGCTCAGACTATGTGTTGAATTTAGAGGCCAACAGTAATGTTCTAAAAAGTAAGAAGATAAGATTTGTATCAACTTCAAAGCAAATGCTAATGTGTGCAAGAGACTGTTCAAGTATACATGAATGATGTAAAAGCAATGCACGTTTTAGTTAGACGTTTCTGACGGCTTGTCGGCCATGTAGTAAAAACATCCACTACTCAGTGTGGGGGGGAATAAAAAAACTGAAACAATAAATAGTTTAAACAAAATTATTATTATTATTTTTTTTAATTAACTCAAGGTCCACTTCCAAGCTTCATGCAGAGCTTTCCATGATCATCTCAATGTCAAGAAGGGTCAGAAAGTTAGTGACATCACTTTGTAGTGTCAGATGCACGGCAATACATTTATTTAGCTAAATTAGCTAACTTTAGACTTTAGCTTTAGAATGGCTTATGTTAAGCAACAGGGGTGTATTTGCTTCGGAGCTGCATTTATAAAGAGAATGAGTATTTATTCTTTCAAAAGTTACATAATCTCAGTTTGAGGTTTTTAATGAAGACTGTAGGACTTAGCGAAACACAGTCAGCACTTGCGTGGGACTTTGAATCCAGTTTCAGCTGGTTTACCATCGTGCCAAGATTAAAGGTGCAATGTGTGAAATATGTTTAAAACATAATAAAATAAAAATAAATGAAGTAACAGTTTTGACGCCATGTGAAAGAGATATGAGATATGATCAACTTTAAACAAACGGAATGCTCGTACGACAATCAATTCAAACCAAAAACATCAGTCAGCTTTTTCTTTTCTTTTTGTGCTTGTTCTTGTAAAGAACTGTGATACTTTATGCTCCGGTGCTCCAAGTTCAGGCCCGATCTGGTTCCCGTCACGTAGGAACACTTGGCAGCGAAACTGTTCTCACCCACAAATAAACGCCCCGTTGCATCTTCTGCCTCAGACTGCAGTGAGCACAGCTTCCCCACTGTGGGAGCATCTGCATGATGAGGAGCTACAGCCCCCACCATCAGCTTCAACCTGTAATCTGTTAGCTTTTAACGGAGCGGGTGGGAGTAAAAGACCCCCTTTGGGCTGTGGAACGGTGCTGTACATTTTCAAGAGAAAAGAGTCAAACTTCAAACATTTACTGGCAAGTCTTCAACTACTCATGAGTCCTCCCACTCAACATCTGCTTGAACATACAGATTAGACCACTCAGCGTTCTGACGCCGATCTTGTTTTTGTCAAGGAAGGTGATTGAAAGCCGGAGCTATCATTGTCTCATTCGACTGCCAGACAGCCTTTAGGCCATCAAACCTGTGTGATGGAAAGAGTAGCAGGATCACACACAGATTTCCTACCATTTAATGTGTTTTAGCCTCAACATAAATCAACTTGACACAGAATCAAATTTGACGGCTGACGTATGCAAACTGTGCTCAAAATGATGCTCTAATCAGCTGCATGTTGACAGATTTGTGTGAATCCCACATTTTCTGTGTTTTCTCATGTGGGACTTTTTAAATGCCAGAGGAATGTTTTAGTTCAGAGGTTGTTGCTGCCACAGGCACTAAAAACCCTAAGTCTCTAAGTCTCTCGGTCTCTCTCTAGAGAGCAGGTCCCTCAGGGTGCTGAGAGCTGCCTGGGAAGGAACAAGGTGGTACGTCAGTGTGATAATCCAAACCTTTTTACTAGATGCCAAGCTTCCGTGGCCCAGAAACAGTGAGGTTTTGGCTTGAACAACATAATTCTACAATAGTTAAATGCAAATACAGGTGTCTTTGGTTTGCCCTGTTGAATTACTGAGAAATAGTTCCCTAAATATAGCAAATAGATTCTTTTTTCTTTTTAAATTAAGCCGATAAAAAGAGGTTTTCCCAACCATTATCCTAAAATCTGTTGTCAAAACTGCAGTTGGACCCCAGAATAAAGAATGAAAATATGGGTTTACTCACTCTCATGATGAATACTGCGAGAAGTTACAGCTCAAACCTTGAAATGAGGCACACGCTCAAGCCAAGACAGCTTGGCGAAAAGACAGATGGACAAATACTGGCCTTTAAAAGGCAGTACCCCACCACCACCACCACCTCTGTGGCACCACCATAACAACAAAGCCCCACCCTCTGGGTGGTAATGACAGAGCTCCATGCCAACATTCAATCATCTGCTGTTAAGAGAAGCTTCTCGCACCCAAACCAATGACTTAACATTGATTCATATCAAGGAGCCATTTAATTTTCAGACTACGGAAGGTGTACCTTCACTGCCTTGAAATAATTTTCTTAATTTTAATTGTTGAAACAATAACTGCAGAAAATGGACAACAGGAAGTTAATGTAATCAATGTTTTACTATCAAGTGTGTTGTGCTTTTTTGGGGGCAAAAATTCAGACCTTGAATACTGAAAACATTAAAATCAATGAAACATTCACAAACATTTGTTTCTTTTTTAAATGGCACTGTAGGCTCAGGACAAATAAGTAGCCTAGCTATAAAGGGCTAATATATATATATAGCAGCTGAAAAAGAAAAAGGGATTATCTAAAACATACTGTTGTCTATTTAGCAATAATATGTATAATAGTCATTTATGGAGATTTAAGTGCCATGTCATTAGCCCTAGCTTGTTACTGGTTACTTGAAACAAGCTAGCTGGCTAACTAGCTACATAGCCAACACAGAGGGACAATTTTTTTCATTTGTTAATATTAACATATCAAAACGGTATAGCCACTACTACGACATTTAATATTACTACATATAATATCCATTTTGAGAATGTTTATATCAAGACAGGTTGACCAGATATTTAGTAAACTAACAAGCTAAACTGAAATACCATCGAAGGAAAATGGTTATAACCAGGTCAAATGATCATACGGTGGACAGAGGTCATGTTACATCACCTGACACACACATGCCCCCCCACCTTCATTACACCTTAATAATATAAGGTGTTCAAGAGAGCTGTAAAAAAGAGCTTGTCACGCTAACGCCCACCGGGCCTCGCTCCTCCCCAGCTCCACCCTCTCATCCAAACATGGTCAGTGGCTCCAAAAAAAACAAAACAAGATGGCGAGCCAAACTCGAGTCTTTAAAAAAAGGTAGTCGACGAGCCAATAGGTGACGACGTAAATCTACTTCTTTTACACAGCCTATGTTACTTATTCCTTTTTAGAAGTATTCCAAATGAATTTTCATGTACAGTTGTTTTCGAGAGTGTTTTTTTCCCACCTATCATCAAATACATTGTTTTTATAAATATATAAATACATAAATATATATATAAATATATATATAAATATATAAATAAATATAAATATAAATATATATATATATATATATATATGTATATATATATGTATATATATAAATACACAGTATAGAGCAAATTATCAATGAACTAATAATATCTTCTAAATGTGTGTCCCAGAATTTGTTCTTGTTATTAACACATTTATATATTGACATGTGAGTTTTTATGAAAAGCCTTAGTGCAGGGTGTCAGTCCTCCAGACTCCGTGTCTATCAGAGGGGAGGGCCGGATACTTCCAGACAACCGTGAGTTTGTGGAGGAATGCCTGGTTCCCAGAGTTCTGAGAGCCCCCGCCTGCATCCACCCCAAGACACCGGTTCACACATTCCACAGCCCTCCACGTCTCACCTAGTGGGTGGCTCTCAGGACAACTGGCTTTGATAAAGACCGCCGCTGAAGCTGCTGCTGCCGATGTATCTTTTCTAAATGGGACAATTCCAAGGCCAAAACATAGGAAATTCAAAAATTGCTTGTTAGAAATATAAAACTATGACTTGTAAAGAGCCAACCTAGCCTCTACATGAAAAACTAGAAGGGCACTCAGAGCGCAGACCACTGCCAACATCTCACAATGTTGTATTAAGTGAAAAACAGTCGGAGTATCCGTCCCGTGACTCGAAAAAGTTTGTCAAACCATGAATAAGAGAAACAAAACCGTACAAAGATTTAATTTATAACAGCGGCCACTTAAAACCATTCACGGTGACAATTACAGGATAATGGGGGGGAGGGGGGCTACATTTTTATGTGGGCAAGTTCCACATGTCTACACACTTTGCTAAATGTGAAATAAGAAGTTTCAAACTCAAATTTGACATACATTTTTTAAAAAATGTAAATAAAAACTTTTTTGTTAGCTGGATTTAACAATCAGTTTTTTCTTGTCTTGCCCTTAGTTTGAAAACCCTGCTTTAGGTACAGATTCATCATTAAGTGACCTACTTCTTCTGTTGTGATAAAACTATCGAAGATTGCATCTGTGACATTCTCCAAACACAGTGGAGTAAACACACGAATGTCTCTCCGTTAACATTAGCCACCAGCTTAACATCAGATACAGACCAAGTAAAGCTGAAGTATGAAAATGCCAGAGTGCATTTCAGAGGAAAAGGGTGCATTTAGTTGCTTGTGAATTCAACATTTAATTAGTAAGACAAAGAATATACCATACTATCTTTGAACTCATTATGGACCGTTATTTAGTCAACTGTCTCGTCTTTGTAGCGTTTCACCGGATGTAACAATGTTGCTTTTCCACAATACGTTTACAGCAGTTAGAAATTATGTCATTCATTCATTTATTCTCATGTGCACTGTAGACAGTCTTTATAATGTGACATCTCACTCTGTCAGTTTTTTTCCCCTCATTTATTTAGTATGGTCTCCTCGCTTTACTCTCAAGTTTCCTTATTTTCATCCTCCCAGCAGTCAGCATCTCTTCCTCATGTCTCCCTCTCTCCCCTGGGAGTCAGTGTCTCCCGTTTTCTCTCATGCCCTTTAATGTTTCTCCCTCCTCTTCCCCTTCTCCCCCCCTCCCGAGCGCCCCGGGGCCATTCCCTCGCCTGTGTGACTTTGATCAGAGCAGCTACTTTGCGAGTGTATGGCCATTTTCTTCGTTGCCGTGTGCTCACCGACGTCACGGGCGTAAACAGAAATCTCACACGCAGAGCATTCCGAGAGTAAACTGGGGAAAGTTCAACAAAGCCCGATTCTCTACATATATCTGCAGGGGCTGCTCAACAGTCTGCAAAAACAAACCATATTCATGATCAGACTCTGATGCCGAGAGGGTTTGTCGTGTTTAGGTTCCAGAGGAAAGAATAAACAGATGATCCTAACAAGAGATTTCTCTACTTTATTTTCTGCTGCTGCTTTTATTTTCTCCTCCCCCTGTGGAACACATAAGCATCAAAGCCAGGCAGGGGGAAAGGGACAAGCAGGCTCTCCGCGGCAGCCGAGCCTCTCTGAATAATAAGCTGGTGGTCCTCCATGTTAAAGTCACTGACACTGATCTCAAGATGAAACTATAGAGTCGTTGCTCCCATTGGGGGCGGCTGGCATTTAAACCGCTGAAGCTTCCTCTTCAACTGGGATCCAAGCCCCGGAGGCATCTCTCAAAGTGACGACTGGGTTCCAATTATCATGTCAAACACTTCCAGCGTGGAGATGAGGACATCAAAGACTAGATACAGTGATTAAAAGGCTGGATGGGAGTCGGATTTTCACGTTCTCCAAAACGCTGCTGCCGATAATAAGAAGGCTTATGGCTTGATTATTGTTATAGAGCGGAGATAAAACAAAGTCTGCAAGATCTGCAGTCAGTTGCATCAGCTTTGTTAAGTTAAACAATTTGCTGTGCACAAGAAAATTATGAGATTAAATATCTGTAAGTCAACAGCTGGTTGGTACAGAAGTGCACCGCTGTACTGTATTGTATATCCATGAGAGAGTGTTTAGCCAGAGGAGATTCAGAGAGCAGCCATAGTAAACAGCAGGACAGAGCAGAAAATAGAGTCCACTACGTGTTCACCACGTGTTGATGACGTTGGAGGGTGAAGAAGGAGGGTCTTTTAATGAAAATGTCTCACTGGAGGGACAACAAGATTCGGGAACTTCTTTCAGTAAGGGGCCGATGCCGAAATAGTCCAACAAATTCGAGTTACGGCAAGAGACTCGGTTGTTCCGTGACCAAATAACAAGCTCGCCGACATGACCGCGACGTAACCAGTGTCATGTCGTGCCTCCTGCAGGCTCTACCCAGGAGCCACCTCTCGCCTGAATAGAGTCTTTCCAGGAAGTGAGAACGCTTCTGACACGGACAATCTCCTCTTGTGCTCCACGTGTGAAAGGGAAACTCCAGACAACGTGCCGCCGTGATTCTCCAGATGTTGTCCGGAGTTCATGCAAGGTAAAATCTTAGTTAAGCCTGTTAACACACTAACATTTCAGAACGAGAACAAAAACCGAGGGCGATCCTGACTTAAAAAGGTGGAGTAAACGACCTCCACATTTACCGACCTCTCACTGTCACTGCCTTTCTCTTCATACACACAGTACATGGCCCTTTTCTCCGTCCTGTGCACGGTCATGAATGGAACAGTGTTTGTACTGCGATTATTTAGTTGAGTGTTTTTCTCATCCAAAGCACTGACAAAGCAAGTTTCTACGTGCCCCTCAGATTTACTGCAGAGCTGAAACTTTCCTTTCACCTGCCGTAATGTGAATACATCACATACATCTCAAGCTCCACTCGTGTAGTCTCCCACACAGGAAAGCAGTGTGAACGCCTGAAAGCTCCTCTTTGTTAAGGACTGACCACGGCATCATGCCGGCGACGGACCTTTCCAAACACTGCGTATATTATTCATCATCACAGGAACATCCTCAGTCTATTTAAACCCAGTCAGAGAGCAAGAAGCTGACAGAGGCTTCATTAATATCAGCGGCGGCATCAGTTACCTTCACCAGTGCTGCCACGCTGTAGAGAAGGAGCGGCTTCTCTTTAGCCAGAGCGAGCAGATATACTGCGCACGCACGCACAAACTCTACAGCACTGTGATGTTGCTGCTCCCTGCGCTTCCACACAGCTCCTCCTGTACTGTAAACTGATTTCACAACTGGTTGTGCTACTTTGGGACAGATGGAGAGCAGCCCCCCCCCCCCCCCCCCACCGCCGCCAGATCTTGTGAGAGGAGGTGAATAATCTGTGGGAACAGGGGCGGAGTTAGAGATCAAAATGTTTAGGGACTTCCTTGAGTGGGAGGCGGCCTGCTGGTTGGTTCTAAGAAAAGCAGAGGGGCTAACTTTATATACCGAGTAGAACACCACCTGCTCTTTACTTGAATCAGGCCAATATATTGAATACAGGCAAAAGGTATAATAACTTTAGTTTCAGAGGTTGAATGCAGAAAACTTTACATAAACAGGTTTGAAACATGCTTTGAAGTTTTAGCTTTAAAAAGGTGCAATGTGTAGTTCTGAGCCACCTGCTCTAAATAAACAGGGGGCAGTATTTCACCTCTAAACTGGCTCCATACAATCTAAAGTTATTAAAAAACAACTAGAGTATGTTGACCTGTTTATATTTTAGTTGTAGTAGCTTGTCATATTTGTTGTATTCTAAGTTTTAGAGTATTATAGTGTATTCTTTACACTGTGTATTGTACAGCTATACATCTCTCTTCTAGTGTTGATATATTTATGTGTATTTCTTCAGTCAGTCAGTTCATTAGACTGCTGAAACTCTGAGAGTCTAAATATCTCTGCTATCTTACAATCTTCACGTGGGGCTTAGATCTCTGTGTTTCCTGTGTCACTGGCGGCTGTACGCTCCGTGTAACTTTACGCTTTCATAGTTTGTATGTTGGCTTGTGTCCGGCCGGCAGAGACGAGAGAACAGATCCGGCTCGGATATGGCCGGCGTACATCCCAGCACAGGGAGTCACAGCGGACTGATGTGTAACAGCAACAACAGAAAGTTTGACGATCCGGAGACGAGTCGGCTGAATCAGAGCTATCTGCTGACTGCTGACGGAGGAGCTGTCCGTCTCCCTGCGGAGCAGCCTCCCACGGACGGTGAGGACGAGGCTGCGAGTCATTTTCTCGCTTCTGCCATTTTGGATTTAATCAAGACAAACTATCAAAACCTGCAGGGATCATGGATGTAATGTAGACGAGCCCTGAGTCTGCTCGAGTTAGGCAGCTGTACTTCTGCTCCCTCTGTACTGAGGCAGACTGGAGCTACAGTGACTCTCTATGCATCCTAGACTGGACGGAGCAGCTAGCTGTTAGCATGCTAACTTCAGTAGATATCTCTGCAACACAACACACAGTCGTGTTTGACACAACGTCATCACTGTCACCTCTTCACATTCTGTTGATAATGTTAGTTCATTGTTTTAATGTTTTAAATTTACATTCTGGCATATCTTACACATTGTACCTTTAAATTGGGCTACGTTTGCTGCTTACTTGCACATAACTTGTCTTGTAACTTGTAATCATTTCCCTTTTGACTGTTTAGTGATGCCGTGAGTAACGGCATCTCATCTATTGAACGGTATCAGGGGTTTACAGGACTCAGCGTTACATAACAGGAAGGAGGCCGTTGAAAAGGGTGTTACTTACCTTCCCTGATAACATTGAAGTTGGGAGTTTAAAATTCACTTTGACAGCAGCAATAATAAAGGGATCAATTTAGCTTAGGTGGTCCAAAACACCTAAAAAGGGGAACACCACCTTAATTAGGTTATTAGGTTAGGTTATCCAATGTTATTTTCATGGCCTACTAAAGTTCGATCAATAGTTGTGAACATACGCTAATTTCTCTCAAAGCCAGAAACCAGAGAAGCCTGGAGCAGCTTGATGTCATCACAGATTTGAGTTTTAGCTCTCAAGTCTTTTTGATTTGGCAGAGAGTTGTTCACGTTTACTAATATTTATGGACAGTCTTAGACCACAGGATTAACATGTATGTATTTTGAAAAAGGGCGCAGCTCCACTTTAAGCAGTCTCTGTAACATTTAGATACGCGGCGCTCTTCGGGATTGGGATTATGTTCATACTTCTATTGTTGGGAGTACTGATCAGTTATTCATCAATGGCCTTTGTACTGTTGCAACACATATTGTGACATTGCCATTAAGGCTATTTTGTTTTCGGAGTGCAGAAAGAATGAAAAATATATGTCAAAATATTAGAGCTGCAACAATTGGTTCATGAATTGATGAGTAGATTTTCAGAATAGGCGATGAAGAGTTTTCTGTCAATCAAGTCATCTTAATGCAAAAATGCTAAACCTTCTCAGAATCTAGCCTCTCCTTTTTTTGTCTTATGTGATCGCAAATGAAATATCTTTAGTCTTTGGACTGTTGGTGGACAAAATAACATTACGAGACCTCAACTTTTTGTAGGTTATTGTGATATTAACTTTTCTCAATTTTCTGACATATTACCAACCAAATGCTTAACAAAAGGTATCGGGAAAACCAATGATGAAATAATTATTCAGATATGTAAAGCATAAGTTTTGGCATTACACTACATTTTTGTATTTGCCCAAATGTTGTCTTTTTTGCCCTTTATGCTGTAATTATAATGATCTCTATGGCATCTTTAAGTGCTTATAGTGTTTCACAGTTCTCTGTGGAGATCCAAAGCTTTCAACTTTAAATGAAATAATAAATTATTATAAAATAAATAAATCAGACCAATGCATTCAGACACAAACAAATGTTGCAAATGTTATTTAATCCTGCTTCTGTCTTTTTGTCTCTTCCTCAGATCTTTGGCTGCCTTGCTCTTTAATAACATTAAACAGTGAGACGACCCCCTCTAGTGGCGAGGTCACCACACAGCACACTGCACAATGCTCATAGTATTTACAACGGCTGCTAAACAAGTCACTCCTCTGCTGTGTGTTCTCGGATTATAAATCAAGCATCGTGGAGAGAATAAAAAGCACCGCTGCATCAGTGACACGACGCGTCCTAATCTGCCACTCGTTTTCAGTGGAGAAAATCCAAAACGTGGCATATTTTGTTGGTGCCGTCTCAAGACTGGATTACTGCAGCTTTCCTTTGGACCGGCAGGGAAACAGATTTATCGCCGTCCCGTCTGCTCAACTGTCTTATCTGTTCGAGCCCGTTAGTTTTCAACTCAATGCAGTAAAAAGGAAAACATGGCTGTCGGCCTCATGGTGACGAACAGACGGGCAGGTTGATCCACGTAGTCTAAACAATTAATAGTTTGTCTTTTTTTCCTGTACAGAAAAGTGCAGAAAACTGTGTGCAATTCTCCAAAACTCCCCTTCAACACGAATAGAGCTACACCTGCTGGCCAGTGGGTTTGCACAGCAGTGTGCATCAGTGTAGGTGCACCATAGAGTTGTCAGCCTAGGTGGGCAGCTCCAAAATTAATTGAGTCCTTCGCGGCGGCTCTTTAAAGGCTGCACCCTTCCAAAAAGTTTCATGAAAATGGGGCCTGTAGTTTTTTCCCATAATCCTGCTGGCAGACAAACCAAGCTGAAAACATTACCTCCTTGATGGAGAAGAAAGAAAAAGATAAAAGGCTCAGGTTGGTGGTGGCGGCCTGCTGTATGATGATGACAGAGGCGAGAGTTGAACTCCCTTTTAAATAAATCAAATATCTGCCTAAGGCCAAATACTCATAACAGAAGCCCCATCCCTGATATTTCGAGGGCAATTCTACAAAGAAAACTGACCTGAGTCCAAAGAGACTTGAGAGTCTGGTAGGGCTGAACCATTTGAAAAAATATATCTAATTGGACTCGTTACAATTGTGATATGATTCACAATATCGGGGGCAATGATACATTTTTGCATCATTATTTTCATGTTCATTGAAAAATAGATTTTCATGATCATGATTTTTTTTGTGTGGCTCTATACCAAACTAAAGATTTATTTTCTTAAGTCTGTAGAATCCGATTTGTAGGCCGGGACATCTCTGCAGCTCCACAAAACTTCTTGCCTTTGACAAATATTGCGCCTCCTGCACTTTGGACATTGCACAAGTCCATGTTGTGATTTCGATAAAATTACGATTCAATTGTTCAGCCCCGTTGTCTGGGGAAAAAGTCTTTTTTTTTTTTTTTTAAAGATGCATTAGGCAATCTGTGACATTTAGCAGCCTCCAGCAGCAGCCAACAACAGATCTCCTCCTCCACAGGGCTCCGGCTGAGCTTCCCCCACCGAGCCATCAGCGCACAATAGAGTCGAGCTCGCTAATTACACTGGAAATCAAACTGGAGATAATGTATCAGTCACTGTGTACACTTAAATCAAAGACCCAAGTTAAACAGTGAATGACAAATCTAGCATCTTAGTCATTTGTGAGCTGAGAGGAACTGCAGACACGTATTGGTCTGATCCAATGTGTAACACCAAGTGACAAACCCAATGTGTCCGCTCATTCAAAAGCAATGCTGTGATCCGAAACCAACGTTGTGGGAAAGATGAGGTCATCTTTAGTGGACAGAAGAACGGCGTGTGTGTGTGTCTGCCACAGACGAAGCACGCTGCGACTCCGCTCATATGCCAAGTGTGTGTGCCAGAGGACAGCGTGTCGGTCTGACGGCCATGTGGAGAGAGCAGTGCCAGGCTGCCTGCAGCCAGCTCATCCGAGAGGGCTCACCTCCAGGCTCCAAAGGAGAACCGGATAAAGCTCAATTCAATCCAGTTAAAAAGGAGTTTTCCCTGTCGTTTGACACGCACTCATTTGACTGACATGGGTGTTGGGATATTTTTTTAAATGACATGGCCCACAGCTGATATTTCAGACTGATGCACTTTTTTTTTATTTTAACATTTGCTTTCAGTCGTCAGTGTTGTGCCTGTTACTTTCCTTTTTTGTCAGGGTGGAAAAGTCTCCTGTCAAATACCATGAGAAACCTAATTCTGAGCAGGATAATAACAATAATAATAATAATAATAATAATAATAATAATAAAAAAGAGATTTAGTATAGAACTTCTACAATGTTATTAGGAGACTTGTGAGAGACAGAATTGAAAAGCATAAATCCCCTACCAGGGACAGAGACAGGGCAAATTATGAAACTAGGACCAGCGCGTCCAGGGGGTTGTGGTCTGAGATGACTAGGAGACACTAAAGCCGTGTTTCGACCTCATGGTACGGCTCTGCTCGACTCGACTCACTTTTGGAAGCAGGAGCTTTTCCCTATTCTGTCCCCCGAAAGTAATTCCGAACCAGTCAGTCAGCAGGGCCAGAATACCAAAAGTCAACCAAACTGCTGAAACTCTGATCTCCGGTCAGAAAACTCTGCTGTGTTATAATCTCCACGTTAGTTTGTTTATTGAACTAAATCCAAAGTAGCAGAAACTAGAAAACGACCCACTTATTTATCTCTTCTTCCCGGTGGCGGTGCAGCCAGGAGAGCAGCCCGACGGGGGAGGAGAGAGGTCGGCTAAGCCGGCACTCTGCAGCCGCCTCCATCAGACGGAGCCCCAGTCAGGGCCAAAGAGACTTGAGCTCAGCCAGAACCAGAAGCAGCCCTGCAGTCACAGCAGGCTGCTGGACCTGTGTGACAGCAGCAACAGGGAGTCTGCAGCTCCCCGGTGCTGAGGCTGAACTCCAGCTAACTGCTAACCGAAGCTACGACAGATACACACTCAGAGAAACAGCCTCCTGGCAGCAGTGAGGACGAGGGGAGGTGATAATCCCTAAATCATTTTATTTTCTCTGTTTCATATCATATTAAAGTGAATATATCTGAGTTTTGGACGGACAAAACAAGACCTAAAAGACATCAAACTGGGATGGACAATTTCCGCTATTATCTGACATTTTCCCAAAGATTAATAGGCGGATTAATTGACAATGAAAATAATCGGTAGTCGCAGCCCTGCTATTTGTAAAATATTCCAAACTGTGGCATTCACAGTGGAATCAGATTGCGGACTCTGGCATGCTGGTTGTGATGGCAACAGCAGTGCTCACTGGCTCAAATGTCCTCAAACTCCATCAACTCCAACTTGATAAAGCTCCTCCAGAGCCTCAGAGGACATTAGACAACTGTTTTCACAGGCCGAGTAAAACCAACCATGAACTCACACCTGGCCTTTATGGGTGTAATCCCCTACTATAATCAACCAGTGACCTCTGACGTGTGTAAGGACGCCCTCAACATCAAGATCTGTCTGATATATCTGCATGCCATTTAATTTATACATCATTAGAAAATGTGCACACACAGTACACGTGTATGTGCTCGTGCAGCATACAGACCGTCAGCACTACTGAGCGCGCGGGGTCAATGTCATCCACATTGTGCTGCACACAAAATGTGAATTAAAAAGTGCATCACAGAAAAATGTGACAACAAATGAGTCTTCCAATAGGAGTCCAATGTGGACATTTGCAAGAGCACTCAGCAGTCATATTACGAAAAAGCAGGAGCCAAGGACATCGTGGTGCAGAAATGCCAAACTACAAACAAAATCGCTGACTCATTTTACATGCACACTAATATTCCCCTATTATTCCAGATATGACATGATTCGCAATTTAAACACTATATTCCGTTTGGATATTCAGATTTTAGGCCTTAGCCCAAATGTAGGATTTTCAGAATAAGACATGTGGGATACGCTGATATTATTTGGCTTTAGTAGCATTCTTTGGACATGTGTGCAGCGCAGTTAGAATACGCATCTCAGTTTGCGGCACGGCCTCTTGCCTGTTTACAGCCAGCTCTGTGTTTTTGCAGGGCTAAGGTAGAGACACATGCCCAAATGAAATGCCCACATTTCTCACTTTTACGCTTTTGGATATGTGTAAATATTGCAATGCCTAGGAAAGATTCCTGGCTGGGCAAAAACTGGGATATTTGTTTTGAATGTTAACGTAGTCCGTGTCACCATTACATGATTTCTACACAGTAAAATGTCTCACTTCGTATGTATCCACTAATTAAAAATAAAAATAAAATAACTCGTCTACGGGATCCGTATCGACATTGTTTACGTTGCGTCTTTTTAATTACGATCGGGTCACATGTCGTTGTTGGATTTTTGAGTCTCCTAAATATTGACATCAGTATATCAATATCAGTCGGGCTGTACTTCACTGTCTGTTTGTTTTTTTTCAAAACTTTCAACTGCATCTTTATCACATTCGACTGTGGAAAGAACATCCCCGACAAGCCAGAGGCAACAGTCTCCTCCCACCTGTACACACCACCTGTTGTCATGTAAACAAAGTGTGAGATGCAATCAAGAAACTCTGGGAGAAAGCCAGTCGAGGATTTTTGTCAAACTACTGTACTGTTTCAAAGACCAGGAATGAACTTTCACGCTTAACACCTGAATAATTATTAGTAAGAAATAACTATTGGAATTGGACAGGGTTTGACCTATTTTTGATATTCAAACTTTGACATATTTTCCAATATAGCTGGATTGACAATATCATTTCCTTTGCTAATATTCAATATCTTAAAAGGCCATATTTCACAAAAAGGATTCAGAATTTCCCGAAGATTTCCACTAATTAGGTTGAAACGCCTAAATGCCACACTATAAATATTTCCGAATAAGCAATACATAACAGACGGGGTATTAATCAATTATACAATGTCGTTATTCTGCATTTAAACAACCAACATCCGCCTGTACATCACTGTAGCCTCCCAGCAGCCTCCCGCTGCCTCTGAGCTGTGTGCTCCTGTTGATTTCACAATAACACCCCGAACAAACTTCTGCGAGACTCCCTGTTCACATAACTTTGTTTTTCGGTAATCAGTTGTGTGAATGAGTAGCAGGCTGTGTGTGAGAAATGATTTCGACGCAGGCGCTCCGGGGCAAGAAAAAAAAGAAAATATCTGTCATGACAGTGAGTCAACTGTGACTAATTACAGGCCCTGCAGCTCCACGCCCTGCCGCCTCAAAGAGCTGCGAGTTTTCTGCGTTCGAAAAATACAATAGCATAACAGGCTGCGGAGGAATCTCATCCCCTCCGTGTCTCAGGCAGCCCTCGCTTGTCCCTGTATGCCTTGTTTGGTTGACGCAAAGTGTTCTTGACCTTGTGTGCCACGAGCTATTCACACATATCTAATGTCAATATTTCCCTTTGTGTGCCTGGAAGTTGTACTAGTCCAAAGGTGGCTGTGGCTAATAAACTTCCAAGCAGAACTAAAGCTTTAAGGTTGGACTGGGGTAGGTGAAGGCTAACGAGGGCAGTCGAGGTGCATTGTGTATATCATGCAGAGATGTGACAAGCACCCGTTTCCCCGACAGATGGTATTGTTGTAGGGGTGAAAAAGCTTGAAGACCATAACAAGAGACTACAACGTTTCACTGAATCCCCCCTAATCACATTCCTTTAGGTCGGCAGTGTTAGTGTAACCACACTGCACCTGTGAATACTGAAAAAAAGGAAATATAGAAGTAAAAGCAGGTTCTACCGACTGGAGACCAGACGTCATGATCTTACGGGCTTCTGTAACTCTAGGGTGACTTTATTTGCTTGTTCAAAAAAAAAAAAAAAAGTGAAACATGTTTACTGTTGATATTCTAAGATAAATGTGTATCTAATACAAGGAGTGTAAGAAAATATTGACACAATTGAGTCTAGCGATACGTTTTGTTATACTGTATTGATTCTGGAAAGCTATCAATTTCAAATGAATAGTTAAAAATATATATACACACACGTTTCTGTTATCTGTTTGCATTTTGTTATTCACATATTTTGTTGAACTAAAGAATCCAGCAGATGTTACAGATGTAGGCAAATTGTAATCCTTTCTCTGACTGCACAAAGTAGTGCTATGATGTTGGATGTTACAGGGACTGTGATGAATGCACATCCTACGGTTCTGATTGTATGAAAAAAGGGAACTTTTTTTACTAACATTTTATGCATATGGTGGTGTGTTTTTTATACTATGACAGTTTTCCTATAATTAGCAAAAAAACGTAATGCCAATATATCGCGAGATTCTTGAAAATGCACAGCCCTATCTGCTACAGCGTCTGTTGGTAGACTTTGAACCTTTCATGAAATGAAAATGACTACTAGCACAGAAAGATCTACAGCTCTGATTAAATGTTTTCAGTGTGGCAAAGTATGTATATTGTACTTCAACAATCTTTCAACTCCTCCTTGTTAATTTTCGTAGGTCGCCTCTCCACTGGCCTTAGTCTGTCAACCGGAATTTTAACTTGCGATTGTCTTTGACTTGAGGGAAATTGTTTTGTGTTTTTTTTGTTTTTTTTAAAGCCAACAAGACTGAAATATTAGATGAACAATGGTATTTCATTGTTATCTAAAAATGTACCATTCATAAAGACAAATATGGAGTGAAAGTTGTATGTTGTATGGCGGGATTTTTAGATTTTAATCTTAGAAATAAAAAAACATGTCATTGATTGCTCATGTCTGAGGAAAAAAAAAAAGGGCTGAACGATTAAAAAAAAAAAAAAAAAAGCAATTATTTTTAATTGATATTACAATGCGTTTTCAATGTCCCCGGGACCCCCAGGTGGTCCTTTGAGTTCGTCCCCAATAAAATGTGTTTTTTGACAAATTGTAGTGTAAAACTTGTGTTCGGTGTTATATTGTTTTAATAACGGTTATATTCATGAATGTTGAAAACGTGTCTGAAAGGTAAACAAATAGAAGCCCAAATCTAAAAACTTAAGTTACCAAACATTACACTTCATTCAAATGGGAAAATTAATTGAGTCAAGAAATTATGTGCAACTTTTATTACAACCATGAAATGACTTTGACAGTAATAAAAAGCCGTCCTCTTAAAGTCTGGTGATAAAATAAAATGACACAGATATATTGCCGCAAGGGCTCGTAGTCCCTACCTCACTCACACTCACACTCTCTCTCTCTCTCACACACACACACACACACACACACACACACACACACACACACACACACACACACACACACACACACACACACACACACACACACACACACACACACACACACACACACACACACACACACACACACACACACACACACACACACACACACA
>CALSCE010009408.1:2701336-2730923 GCA_943593645.1 Bovichtus variegatus | reverse complement strand
GTGTGTGTGTGTGTGTGTGTGTGTGTGTGTGTGTGTGTGTGTGTGTGGAGCCAGCTGTCCCAGCCAGAGAAGGACTCTTATGTGAATGCTAAAAACCCTAAATCCAGAGGAAGCTGGAAAACTTTTTTTTCCCATCTTTTTTTGCCCAGTCAGCACCTTTCATTGGAACCTTAAACATGGTATTCATTTTGCTTCATACAGCCACGGTACCACCGCAGTGACGAGCATCTGTGCTCACAGTTAGGCTATTTTAAAGGGGCAATGAGTAAAGATTTACTGCCTTATAGCTCCAACTGACCAGAATATAATATCAGCAGAGTTCAGCCTCGATGTACTATGTCTATGAGTGTCGTGATTTACCGATACTGGCGATAACTGTGACATTTAAAAAATGTCAATTATATAACGTTATCATGACGTGTTCAAAATGTAATTTTGTAAAATATAGTTTTTGGGGAGAAAATGGAATAAATACAGTTGTTTGAAGGAGATGTTTTCACAGCAATATAAAATAAATATTAGAGAGACGGGGATGGTGGTTATGGTTACAGACGCTCTCTCCACCTCCCTACCCGAGTATTTTGAGTGTAATTCATCTACATTTAAATAAAAAAAAGAGACACAATGCACAACATAGAAAGTTAAAAATGTATTTGACTTTTTAAAATGTTTCTACAGATATTGCAATAATATTGAAATCGTGAATTCTTTGGCCACGATAATGGTGTAGAGAAAATCTGATATCGTTACAGCCTTAACGTGTACTATAAATTGATAATATTGTTTTATTTCGTACAGAAAATCAGTAAAATGTATATCCTTACAAAAACACAAAAGTAGGTTTGTTGGGTTTAGCTGGGTTTTGCCCTCCATAATAGCTCTGGCACTAGAATTCATACACAGATAACAAAGTGTAATTTCAAAGCGCTTCCAAGTAGATACGACAGATATGCTCAGATTATCATGGGAGTGGTATAAGCAGGTTTCATCTGAATGCAATCCAGGAATGCATAATTGTGGAAAATGACATGTTTCTAAACAACGGAAGGCTTTCATTACTGGAACAGGAGGTCCGCAGCAACCAGCACGCCTGTGTGCTATACTTATCCCCCGGTGGCAGACAGTGTCAACAGTAAACAGAGGGAAATAACAAGATGCTATGACAGATCCCTGGGAGTGGAGCTGGCCAAGAAAAGGTACTCTTACAGTTGTGCGGCTGCCAGGAGGAGCGCTCGGAACATACACTCTCTCACTCTCTCACTCACTCACTCACTCACACACACACACACACACACACACACACACACACACACACACACACACACACACACACACACACACACACACACACACACACACACACACACACACACACAAGCAGCTGAGCTTTGCCTGGAGACGCAGAGGAATGAGAAGCTCATAAAACATGCACAGTGTGCACCCCAGCACAGGGTCCCAGCTGGGCACCATTCAGGCTACAGGGATCAACGGGTACCGCATTTTAAAAGGCTGATACTGACAATAGCGCTGTTGTAACAGAGCTGCAGGCAGGCATAATGGGCAATGCAGGCCTTCATTTAATGTGGTTACATGTTAAAAGAGGATTTTAGGACTTTAAAATGATGAGAAGTATGTATTCCACACGCAAGATTCCTTTTGACCTAGTGGAAAAGTCATTGAAGCACATAGCACATTCTTTAGGTGGTTTTATAGCTCTTACCACAATAATAGTGGAAACGTATTGTCTTTTAAGCAGGAACTAATTTCCGTATAGAATAATTGAAATAAAAAGTCTGCAAAGAAAATGTAATAGAGTGCTGCAGGGACGATGTATTTTTGAATGCCGACCCGAAAGTCGCACTGCGTCCATTGACAGAAAGCCGATGGGATTTTTCCATTTGATTTGGAATTGTTGCAGGAAAAAAGCTCTGTGGCAAAACAAGAGTTTATGATACTTGCACGTTTTGTTCAGCAAGATGACCTCCACAAACAAAAAGCACTTTTATGATTTTTGATGCACATGAGATGCAAATCGGCAGAAGTAAAAGTCTATAACTTTGCCGTGATGACGTTTAGTAGTCTCATTTAGACACTTGTTAGCAACCGCCGTTTTAAGACACGTTAAAGCTTCAAATTTCACGGACCGATGGGTTATTTACTGACGGATTTAATGTCGTAGAACGAGATGTTAAAACCTAGCTCGTTAACCACGGATCTTATTTCAGGCGTTAAACTAAAAAACATTCATAAACCATAAAGACTTTGAGACGCAGGAACCAGAAGTGCAAAACTGCTGACTCATTTCCGGGTTTAAGGACTCGTTCCTGCAGCACTCTACGGCATTGCACTTTAACAGCATATTGTAAGAGCCATGTATCGGCCCAGTGTTGTATATCACCCAATGAATCTAGTGTTCTAGTCCCAGCAGGTTGCCTTGTGCTTCTATACTACCTCCACCCGTGCCAGGCTATAAAAAAGGAAAAAATACAGGGGTTTACTGCTGTGCAAACATCCGCCTGTAAAATACACTGCCCTGCTGCTCCAACTCACCGTCTGTTCAACAATCCGGCCTATTCATTCACACAGGCCACGCTGAAACTGGAACTCCAGGAGGGAAATTGCCTTTTTAGGACTTATTATTATTCATGTGACAAAAGGTCAGTTTTTATTCACACTTCCATGTTTGTGGAAGAAAGAAAGCCTGACATGATGTTAAGAGGTAGCACTGCTGGGGGAGAACAGGCTGAAAAACACAGTAGACATACTGAATACTGGGTGCAACATGAGCCTGCATGATCTTACAGTACCTGGACATAGTCTGTAGTCCCCGGTGGAGACGCTTCCTCCCTGGGGAACCATGCTCTTCATTCTGAAGGCTTCTTCAGGGTGGTTGAAGCGGAAGAAGGCTGACTGGCCAAAACACAGCATACAGCCTGGAAAACAGAACAAACATCATCGTATTCATTTTTGATTCACGGAACAAACAACAAGGACTGCTTGAAGGAATGAACCAAGTTTTGTAACATTCGTTGACAGTGTATGAGTCAAAGAAATTGAAATCTACTGAAATCTACATTATGACACTTTAGCCTTCATTTTAAATAGTAGTTTTGGACATTTTAATGCTCACTTATTTATGGTTATAGATTTGTATGCACATTTTCACCGCACTGTTGGCACTAACTCTGCTCAGGTTTACACAGTCACTGGTCAATGTTGCAGTGTAATTTTAACAGCCTTTATTCTTATATTTTGTCTCTTAATTTGATATGGGGCAGATATGTAATTTCATGTCTTTTAAGCTACTGGATGTTTTGTTTTTGTTTTGTGACATTCATTGACAGTGTATGAGTCAAAGAAATTGAAATCTACTGAGCACATGCTGACAATTTGATGTAGAGCTGCAACGATGGAAAGAAAAATAATTGCCAACTATTTCGATAAGTCATTTAATAATAAAGTGAATAGCTTTGGGTTTTGGATTGACAAAACAATTAATTTAAATTTTATTTCCTATTACCTTATTATTACTTTCAGGAACTGCGATGGACATTTTTCACTATTTCCTGACATTTTATAGACCAATTAAAATCTTGAATGAATCTTGAAAATAACGGGCAGATTAATCGATAATGTCGTAAATTGGAGCCCTGAGTCATTGCCAGTACATCATTAATTAAAAAGGAATAGTTTGACTTTTTAGGAGCTTAGTTAGATTGACACAACTTTTTATGTATACTGAATATGAAGCTACAGAATAGTTTTAAAGTTAAAGTTGACCAATGGAGCAATCGTCCAAAAACAGGAGGACGGAGACGCAGAGCCAACAGAGAGGTGAGTACGCTGAAGACCAGACCCTCAGGGTTGTTCTCACACCATCAGGGGTGAACACAGTGCAAAGTGCACCAAAATTGATTGACACTTTTATCATTTCCACAAAAACACAGATTTTTATTTGCATGTCAAAATAGGATCTATTTTCCCTTTCTGGGAAGCAGGAAGTTGCGTCAGATATAATTAGTAAAATACCCCCAACGTCAAATAAGTCTGTCTTTTCTCGCTTAATTAAATCCCATCGGTTTACTCAATTGAACTATCTGATGTGCCTCGCCCCGGCATCCTGCGTCTACAGGAAATTCATTGAATTAAGGAGATAAGATGCTCTAAAAATGCGGTTTCGGGACGTATCTAATCGCACAGTAAACAAAGTGATGACAGACCAAATCGTGTAGAGATATTCACTTTGCTAGATGTTCGTGAGCTGTGGCAAATGTACGGGTCCATCGTACAGCCTGCAGCTCATTTCAGGTGCACGCTGATCTCACCGCTATCCTCTCAACACTCACAGGTTGATGGTCACACACATTTGCATTTGATAATGTTCGATGTTCCATTTTCAGTTGATATAAAAAATACATAGAGTGCTGTTACAATGCAGTTAATGCTGCCTCCTTTCAGGTTGAACTTTTCTTGGAAGTCATGTTCATTCGCTCTTATTCATAATAATGATGGAACAAATTGCTATGTGTAATGTGAAAGGTGTGACTCATAGTGACAAACCCACATAGAATAATCACCAAACTCGGAAGTTGCCAGTTCTGCAATTTTTTACCAGATATTAGAAAATGGCAGCCTGCTAAACTACGCCGTACAATTGACGAAGTGCAGAGGTTTCCGGTCAGGTTGTCGATAAGAGGATTCAGCTGAGAATCCTGCCTACACTCAGAAACGAAATAGATAAAAGGACTTGGTACCAAAAGTAATTTGAGTCGAGGCGAGCCGAACCATGCAGTGGAAACGGGGCAATAGTGGAACCTCTAGCAGCTTAAGACGCTCATATTCCCATTAGGGTTAGTGGAAACCAAAAAAAATGAGCTAAAAGGCGAGTGACTATAGGACTCTCGCTTCTCAGAAGGACACGAACACGGTTCCATATGAATGCTCACGTTGCCTCCTCTCTGCTGGATGCGTAACTAAGCAACTGTTTGCTGACAGGTATGGCGCATCCACCTTATAAAATGATAACACGTCGGTACCGCTGTACCACTGTACCGCCGAAGAAGTAGTTACTGGTTCAAGTCGGAGTTGCCTAATGCTGCTTTGAAGTGTTACACACACAGTATGTATGGCACTCGACAGATGTACTTCAAAAGAACTCACAATTCTTCTTGTTCTTCAAAAATGGTTCACTTTTATTCAAAGTAAAACACTGTTCACGTGGTGGTTGTGCCGTTTTGTACACCGACGCTGTACACTGGTAAAAAAGTAAGTTGCTAGTGTTTTTGGTGAAAGCAGTTACATAATTTTACCATAGGCATTAATCATGTTCCAGTGTTGATCCTCACCCTGATCAGGCATGTATTCACACGATGTGACCCAACAAACACTCTATGGAACCATCAATCACATCCACTTACTGTCCTAGTTTGAAACGTCAAAACACATAATGCGTAAAACTAATTCATCCCCTTCATGTGCAGCAAGCTCGACAACAGATAAGCAATCTCGTGTTTTATTGCTTACTCGATATTGCACCATTGTCCTGCGGCGATGACGAGGGAAAGGTCTTCCGGCCTGGGCAGAGATGAGATCCCTGCCTGTTGTCAGCCGGGAACACGAGGCACTAGGTAAGGACGGAAACTTTTCCATTACACAAGAGGCTGCGGTCATGTACAACAAAGCCAGATGCCCTTTTTTTTTTTTTTTTGGAGAGACACACACTGATGGCTTTGGAAAGAGAGCGACTGATTACATCATGTGCCGTGAGCAAAGACACCGCCGAGTGACATCGATGGAAAATAGGTGTTTGTTCAGTTTTGAAAATACATCGGGAAAATACATGTATATTCCTTTCCGTTTCTTCTGTTAATAGATGTTCTTTTACTCACACAAAACATTTTGAAGTGCATCCATTACCCATACCCTGTGCACCCAAGTTAGGTTCATCCGCTTGTGGAGAATTGCTGACTAGAACAGTGGTGCTGCTAAATACCAGTTAAATTGATACTTTTTATTGGGACAATAAATGCCACATGCCTGCATGAGCCGTCCAAATGCAGCACTTTGCTTATTTGCATCAGCATTTCTTTTTCACCATCAGTATCTGCATGTGGAGGGAAGAGGCCAGTTTCCACCAGCGTTCCCTTCAGTGGTCATAACACCATCCCCAACATTATTTTGGTTGGTATTTCCCACAGTTGAAATTGTTTCTGTCGATATTTGGAAGTCCCACCGGCAGGAAAATGAGGGAACCATAAGTCTGGCCATGAAAGGGAAAAACAAAAAGATGCTGAGTAGGATATTTGAAAGCAGTCATCAGGACGTTAATACTGTGGTCTGCAGAGCCACGTCAGCTCAGCCGCCGCGTCTTCTTGCTCTCCGCTTCAGTCATCCGACTCCCTCACCTAGCTCCCGTTTCCTCGAGCAGCAGCGCTCTTCCCCCTGCTGCACACACTCCTACGTCTGACTCGCACTAACATCATCTCCCCGGTGAAGATCAATCCAGCCACTTCCAAGGAAAATGTCGGTTAAAAGAACGTGGCTGGAAGCGATGTGTAGCCGACACAGACATCTCTCACTCTGAGATCTGGAGGGGTTTGGTGACAGCTCTGTCACTGAGTCGGTTTTACTCAGCAGTTGTGTCAAACAATGACACAATGTCTGTAAGAGGGTTACAATGGTGACTAAGGGCGATAACTGCACCTTTAAGAGCTGTGGGCCAATGATATATCGTGCCAATATGAGCCTGTTATTATGATCAAATAAAGATCACAGATCAGCTAATGTGATGTTGTTTGATTGTGTATGTATTGAATTATTCATTTTTATTCCACAGGTTGACAATGGAAAGCCAAAACTCAAAAAAAAATAGTATATGAAAAGTATTTCATATAAGCATGCAGAAATATATGTTATGTCCTATCAGCCTCAGCTGTACTTAGATTAGGTTTAATTAGCTAATGTTAGCTAATCAGCTCAAAGCCCCGCGAGTTGCAGCCTTAAGCCCTTTACACACCGGGGGCGTTTTTTTCGCACGTCAATATATTTTTGCAAACTGTTGTCTTTGTCAGAATGCACATTTTACATGGTGAAGAAGCAACGCAATTTATTTTCTGCAGGAGGTTGATTTTTTCTGCCAATAAAGGCATCAACCAATCACGTTGTGCGGAATGGATTTAGTCCTTTCAAATTCATATTAATTTTTCAAGTTTTAGCATACTGTACACACAACAAAACATGAATTGCTACACCCAGTTGAAGTTGAAATGTAACCAACTTCAAAAGACTGGTTCTGGTACCAAATGCAATGTACTGTTGCAGTGTTTCCCACAGGTTGGGAACTCATTTGTGGGGACTGACGATCCAGGGAGTTGCACTCACGTGCTACATAGAGACTGGACTTACAACTTCCATACACTGAGTATCTGCGAGTAAATTCCACCCAGCAGCGACAGCACAGTTCAGTGTGGTGTTACTGTGTGTACGTGTGTATGTATGGACACGCAGGCCACAGCGGTGCAGAGGCTGCCTGCTGCAAGCTGATGGAGGGGAGACATTTCTCCTCCTCTACACTGGTCTTTCTACACAAACTGCTGCTGGCAGCTGACACTCAACGCTGACTGAGCCCTCCGCTGCTCCCCGAGGACCCCGTGTGTGTGTGTGTGTGTGTGTGTGTGTGTGTGTGTGTGTGTGTGTACACTGACAGGAGAGAGGTAACCAGGGACCAATCACATGATGAGTCAGCAAAAAAGAGTGCGCACACACACACGTAATGTACACACACAAGAACACATGCTCTTTGTGTACCATTATATACGGTGGTACTGTGTCCTCGGACAGAAAATAATAGGAATGTAGAGGAAGCTAAAGTCACTCAAAAAAGTTCAACAATCTTTTTAATTGCAGAATAGATTTTACTACTTACTTTACTACTTTTTTTTTTTTTAAGTTCATACTGGTATATCGCTGTCCAGTGTAAATCATGTAGCTCCGAATTTGGTGATTTGGAACCTTAGTGGTTTGAGAAAATTCTCAAAGTATTTTATACTGGAATTATAATTCCTTTCTTATTCGAAAAAAAACAGATTTAGTAGCACTTTAAATTCCATTTTCAATGTTTGAATGGTGCTGACCAATCAAAAATGCTGCTAAAAGTTCTGTGTGTGAAAAAGTTTAAATGAAAAAAAAAAAAAAAGGAACAGCAATATTGCATAACTGAGTCATTTTGTGGGCTATGTATTTCCTCCTTTCGGGGAGGAGACTTATTTGTTTCACAGTTTGAGAATTATGTTTTTTAGATGGCTAAATCAAGCAAATTGTATCCATTAAAATGTAATATTAACAGCTTAGTGGTTTAAGAGAGGGAAAAGACTGTATCGGCACCCCATTTACTGATACTTAACATAACTCTTAACATTTCCAGGAAAAACGGGGAAACTGACCTTTAAAAGAAGTTTTCAAAAAAATGACTAAAACTAATTTATGGTTGAATCACAAAGCAGAGCCGATGACATTAGCATGCAGTCATGGGCTGCAGCTGAACACATGACATGTTCCTAATCAATCCATCTGGTTTAAGCCTCCAGTGGAACGCTGCCGCTGAAGTCCATTACAGGCAGTCTCTTGATGGCAATTAGCGCTCAGGAATTCTGCCGTTACAGCACCACACAGCTACTTATCATGATGGATCCTCCCGCAGCGAGGAGACACACTTCAGGGAGTGTCAGACAATAGATCTCGACCCAAAAAAAAAAAAAGTGTAGATTTATGGTCAACAGAGTATTTATCCAGGTCCCCGGATAGGGCATACGGAGACGCTCTACACGGGGCCATGTATCATATTCAGTGGGGAGGGTTACATAAATCATGTAGATATTCATTATAGCGCACCCACACCGTGTTGACACGGACAGACTGCAGTGCTTCATTTTGCAATCACAGGAATGAAGGCGTAAGTCAATGGAGTGAATAAAGTCAATGTGGCCGATGTATGAAGAGAGGTCTGCTGGGACATTTACAACTAAGACCGCCAAACTAAATGTGGTCGAAGGAGCAGGCAATAGCTTATTTCAACCGTTTATGGAAACCACGTCTGTTTCTGGTCTCAAACACCAGTCTCCACCCAAACGATGGGGGTTTCCCCCACCTTATCTCCAGCGCTGAACTGATCTACTGCGGACGTGCTGTTCTGCTGGGCGGGGGCAGCTGACGAGATCAGAGAGATGTCAAACCCCAACCAGGCAGAGAAATTAACCACACCTCAAACCACTAAGTCCTTATTTAGAGTGGAAGGGCTCTGAGTGAAAGATGTTTGGGATGAGTCTATTTTTCCAGTATGTCGGAATGTTGCTCAACACATTTATGACTTTATTTTCCTGACAGCTACATAACAGGACTCAATGTCTGCAGTGGTGGAAAGTAACCAAGTAGCCTACACTGTACTTATAAAATGTGTAATTGTAAAATGTTGAGGTACTTGTACTTTACTTGAGTATTAACATTTTCTGCTACTTCATACTTCTACTCTACTACAATTCAGAGGCAAATATTGTACTTATTACTGCAATACATTCACTTTGATAACTTTAGTTGGTTTGAAGATTCTGATTAAAATGATTAATACAAAATGTAATCATCATATAATTGATTATGTATTATTACAGGTCAAGATAAACTTTATTGATCCCTTGCTGAAATTCACAAGCTACCCGCCAGTTTAGTAAAAAAAAACAAAAAAAAAAAACTCCACCTTTAACAGTAGCAACATTAAAGTGATGGTAAATGTTCTGCATTTATAAAGCTCTTTTTCAATCTTACTGATCAGTAAGATTGGAAAGCACTTTACAACACATCAGCATTCACACACAGTCATACAGAGTCAGAGGCTACAAGGTGCCACATGCTCATCAGTGATAACCATTCACACACATTCACACACACTCACATACTGTTGGCCATTGGGAGCATTTTGGGGTTCAGTATCTTGCCCGAGGACACTTCGACATGCTGACTGCAGAGGCTGGGGTTCGGTCCACCGACCCTCCAACTGGTGATGACCTCCACCTCCTGAGCCACAGCCGCCCCATTAATGAACACATTAATGCATCAGTAATCATAATCCAATAATATAATACATATTATTCTGAAATGGGCCACTGTGCAGATTGAGTACTTTTACTTGTGGTACTTAAGTATATTTTTGATGCTTTTGAGTATTTCTACACTGTGATATTACTACTTTCACTTCAGTAAAAGGTCAGAGTACTCTGAATATGTGAAGGTTAATCTACCCTTGGCTGTCCAAACATCACTTTGTTAGCAGTGAGTTATGGTGATGATGTACAATACTGTAAAAGCAAAACACCAACATACAATCTTTCCCCAACTACCCACCACACGTCTCTCCCCTGGTGGCCCGGGCAAACTCTGGATTTAACTTGCAAGGCCTCGCCTTCAAAGGTCATACTCTCTAGGTGATCAGTCATCATAGGAGCTAATCAGCTCAGGTGACAGGGAAAGTGAACCCAGGGGTGATGTAGGTTGAGCTCTCTGCTGATCAACTTTCTCCACAGCAGGGCGGATGGTCCCTTTGACATTTGGAAATTAAGTTTCAAAACTTGCAACTAGCTGTAAACCTTGGTTTCAATGAAGGAATGCGAGCAAGCTACTTTGGGGTGAATGAAGGACAAATGTTGAAATGTACGCGCTGGGTGCGATTTAGATAGACGACCACCGAAGGGGTTGTTCACTCACATCTGCATGTTTAAGATGTTTCCATTAAAAGTTTTAATGCTGACACTGCCAATTCTGGTCTCTGCGGGAACACAGATTTACTAAAAACCATCGGCTTCTGTCACCTTCCCATCAGCATGAAGAAAAATTAAGATATGGATCTTGGTTTTTCTGCACCTTTTGTCAAAGCAGCATTGATTGATTTTTTCAACCACTTGGGGGTGGAGAAACAAGCTGAAAAATAACATCAAACTATACGCTTCAAATCTTTAGCTGCTAAATGCCCCGCTGGGTATCCGCATCAGGTAGCCGCATCCTTTGCTGTTTACTGTAAAAACAGAAATTATCGTTGGATTTTCTAATTTCCAATGGTCCCTGAACGAGTCATGTGCGACGAAGGCTTCTGTCAGGAAAATTAACCAAATTTAAGCTTAAAATAGTAATATAAAATCAAATCACTTTATTCTACATTTCTCATTTAAAATGTTGCCAAAACTAAACGGTTTGCACTAACCAGATCCTGTAAAAACATTAAGTTCTTGGAAGCCATGAACGACTCAGCTGAAACCAACAGTCACGTGACAAAAATTCAGCGAAACTTTGACTGAACTGCCGTCTGTTTACACAGAGCAGAGAAGAGGCCGGAAGTAGAGGTTGTAAACAATGTAAATATTTCAATATGTATAGCATGTTTTCTCTACAATATTGGTAACACTTGTGGGCACTTGGAAAAATGCATATTTAGATTACATCCTTTTCCAATTTTTTTTTATTATATTATCAAATAAATTCAACTTGCTTTTTTCTGTTTAGGATTTATGGCATTATAAATGTGTTATATTGCATGAAACACATTTCTAGTTCTCCTTACTTCATGATGCAGGACTTATAAAATGTGAACCTGAAACTGCTGGGGTTTAGAGGGTTAAAGTGAGGTACTCATCCCCGCCATGACTGCAGGGATGGTCTGTAAAAGCAACACCAGATTACTCTACGTGGGTCCTAGTCCAACCTAAAATAACAAACCTCATTCACTTCGATCAACCAATCACCAACAGGTGATGAGCCGTGACTTGGATCAGACTGCTTTTATGTGCTGCAGTAAAATATTACCTCCACATCTGGCATAACTTGGTCGTCTTTAGTTATTTAAAAAAACACCAGCATGTCTTCTCTTCCTCCATGAGAATCCTTCCAAGAACCAGTGGTTCAGGATTCGTTTTCCTCCATGGCTGAGCTTAGCCAAACCGGCATGCGGTAGAAACTGAGATCCGTCTAATCAACGGCTGTGCTTCAAAGCGCATTCCAACAGGAACATATGAGACATTGGCATTTTTTACGATTGCAACAAAGTCGTTTAGGAAAGGACAGGCAGTGTTGGTCGGAGGGATTGGCTTCACAAAGAGGAGGGCAACTGGGCGCATGCGTGTGCGATGTGAAATCCCTCCCAGGTAATCAGTGAGATTGATTCCCTGACCGGAGTGAGAGAGAACAATTTCTCCAGGAGCGATTGGTTTAATCACTGCCTTCATCAGAGTGAGTGCACTCTGAGTATTACTGCAAGAAACGGCATCTTTCAGCTCCGCACTGGGCTCCAGAGTGGCTCCACTTTAACCACAAAAACAAGCGAACATGAACAAGGAATATGCGCAAACGTGTTATTAAAGGATTCGGGGGGCCTATCGTTCATTATGTCATGTTATCAACCCTTTCCATACGTCACACCTTCAGGAGTAAGGACACGTAAAGATCATCGCTACCTTCCCACAAGGACACTACAACCCCATTCTCTAATGAAAGCGCAGGAACACCTAAGTGGATTATAGAGCACATACTGTAATGCAAACTAGGAGTGATACAGATGGAGTCAAGGTGAAAATGTATAAATAGCACTTGTCAGTCAGCAAAATTTAAGAACATAAGGGCCTTCTTCGACATTTTATCCCTAAATGTGCACTGTGAGAAACGATATATTATATGTATAATAATGAAAATAAGCGCTTGACATTTGAGAAGCTGGAACCAGCAACTGTTTGGCATTTCTGCTTGATAAATTACTTCAACAATAAATACATTAACAATCTGCCGAGGGTTGATTAGCTGTCACTCAACCAATCAATTAATTGACCAATGGTTTTCACACTAAACACGAACTCTAAGAAATCATCACATTTTTTCAGACATTTTAATTAAATTTATTTATACAGTAATATTTTAAAACTGGTAACTGTATTTTACTTTGGCAAAGTTCTAGCCGTGTTATTATCCACTGATGCACTGGGGGAAATATGGGCTTATAAAAAAATGTTTGAAGAAGAATGTGCTCTCACTTACCAAAGTTGGGTCATTTAAAAATATCTGTGGTATATGAAACTACTGACATTTTGGGTGTGGTATTGACCTCAAAATGTTGATATTGTGATAACACTGACTTTTCAGCGTGTGAGATTTACGTCTTTTTTCTTCTTTAAACTACATGAAGGGGATTGTTCTAACCCCGTGTCATAGCGGTTTATATTACAACAAGAAGCACACTTGGAGAGCGCCGACCCCCGCCAAGGCCATGCCCTGTCTCGCAATGTTAACTAAAGTGAAAAATAATGCGTGCATATATCCCGTGATTAGGATCGGCTCAAAAAGTAAATGGCTTTCTTCCTTGTCCCATGCTACACGCCTCCACCAAGTTTCATGGAAATTGGGCCAGTAGTTCTTCTGTAATCCTGCTATGATCAAACGGAAACCGGAAACATAACCTCCTTGGGCCGAGGTAATAAAAATAGAAAAATAATGACAAGTCAAAAAGATGGGACCTTAATCAGAGAGCATCTATTAAAACAGTGTATTTAATACCGGAACTGACAAGAATGATTATCGTAAACCCTTGTGAGTATTCCTTTGGGACTACTCAGGCCAAACAGTGCTAATGCCAAATCATGCCTCAAGGGTATTGTGGCCTTTAGAGGGGAAGTTCTGAGCAGCCCTGGTCTGTTCAACCTATCTGACATGCGTCTGCGGACCAAGTATTCCATCATTTCTCTAATAACATCTCTGTGTTTTTTCTCCTCCACTCTGGTATGACCACATTAAATCTTTCCAGTGTGTCGGCTTAGCCCCAACTACATTTCCCAGAAGATTAGATCGGCGGAAGCAGAGGTGGTCAGAGCGAGAACGCATACTACCAGAGTGAGTTCACGCAGAGTCAGGAGAGTTTGTTCAGGTGTTGCTTACACTCATCCCGAAGTGACAAAGACACGGCGTTATAGAAATGCGTGCTCTTAACAGTGCCTCGGCTCTATGGAGTAGCACATCATGGCTGTGTCTTCCAATCCAGCTCATGACTGCTGTCCCATGTTATTCCCTCTGCGCCATTCTGCCTGCAAGGCGCAGTGAAAACATGACCAGAGCAAAAAGAACATGCCCAAAGGAAAGACATAGGAAGAATATATTGGTATTAAGCACCGTATGCAGTATTTGCAGATTTTTCTTTGTTGAGCTTTCTGTTGTCAGCACTCTTTTCTCTTTCTGGTCAAGTAACATGGTCATCACCAGTCCTGCCAACTACCTAGTCCTTCTGCTTATTCCAGACTAACCAAAATCAGAAACCGCATCAACATTTCGGTGTACCAGAGGAAAAATCTCCCACATTCCGAGGCTTGTGGACAGCCAAGGACTATGGTTTGAATCGGTTTTGTTGGAGTACGTAATGCACTAACTTGTTATTTGTACCTCTTAAATCATCCTGGTCTCCTAAAAGTGATGTCCCATATATACGAGACTACATTGTCAAATATGTTTCGAGGAACACCTATTTTGTCCTGGATTATGTTTGTTTTTGATGTATCAGAGATACGTTTCTAAGCAAAGTCCGAGGTCCATAACTTCAATAACGTAAAACAAACCATAAGCCAAACCATAACGTTTACTAAACCTAACCAAGTAGGTGATTGTATTTTTGTTCCGTTTCAATTTACAACATTAACCCTGTGTTCAAAACTGCAACCGTGATCCGGAAGAAAATAAGTTTACCCTCAAAATATAAATTGAGACTGCAGTTTAAATCATTTTGTAGGAGACAGAGCTGCTCAAAGAAAGAAAAGCTGCCAGCTGACTACTATCTTAGGTAGCCAGGTTCCAGACCACATTGTTCAGCAATTCAGAAAGGTCCGGTGTTGTGTTCATGGACGGCTGTTTTCTCTGATTAGAAATCAAATGGGCCCATCGGAGCGTTGTAGGTGGGTTTAAGGTGGGTTTCGTCTCCGTGTTGTGTTGTAAATCGGCTTACACAAGTAATAACTCCTAAATCGGCACTGATTTCTTCGATCGACATGACAAAAGGATAACAGCTGCTAGTAACCGCTACTGCTAACTAGCTCTGCTTTGATTGAAGATTTCGGGAGTCAAACTGAAATCTGTGAACATGAGCACAAGCAAAGAAAATTAAATAACAATTCAGTATATATTCAAGACTATATCTTAGGTGTCTCTTTTAAACTATGTTTAATGAAAGGAAGGAGAATGTGATGCTCTGTTAGCCTTGTGGTGGTAAAAACACTGAATGTTCCTTCCTTTGCAAAGATTCTCTTCAGTCACCTGATTTTGGGTTTAGGTAACATGACTGATGGGACCTCGTGCAAGAAAAAACGTCTCATGACGAGGAACATTGTGTCGGCTTCTTCTTTTACTTTCAGAAGCCATTGAAACGTACAGTATTTCAGTGACATGCTAACATTTTAACAGTAGCACAATAGGTGAAGAATCATAAAATCAAAGCAATGACTCACATTAGCTAACATTAGCCACAATAAGCTACTGGTCATACCAGACCAAGTCAGGCTGGAGCAGCACGAGCCCTGAGAGTATGAATTGAGCAATTAAAAATAATTTAACTTTTCATTTGAAAGAGAAAGAAGGTGCTACTCCTTCTTTGAAAAGTTACATAGTCGGTCTTAAAGTGGCTTTTAATCCCACACCAAGTAGAGTTATTTACAGCATACAGGACAGTCTGCTCTTGAAAATGCTTGGAGAAAATCTAAAAGCTGCAGTTTGGTATTGTAAAGCTTTCCACTGGATACCATGATGAGAGCACTGCACATACCAGCAGCAGCTGAGGACATCGGCCTTCCTCAGTCCCGACTGTGATTCAAAGAGCAGAAACTCACCGTAGCACCCTGCAGCTATATATTTATGAAGCTTCGCTACACTTCATTAGATTCATCCTGTCAGCCAAAATGCATTCTCCTCGCCAAGTCTCTGTAGTCCCTGCCACCTTTAATTCGCTTTCGACTAACCAATAGGAAAAACTTTGGTCATCTTGAGATCTCACTGCAAACAAAGGTGTCGCCACTAAACCACCAGCACGGGACGTCACTAAAGCTCAGAGGAGCTGCAGACAAAAGAGATGCCAAAAACTATGGCTGATGGTTGCTATGGAAAGCTGTTGGTTTACAGCCTCAGCAAAGGCCAGGGAGTCAAACCCACCAGTTAATCAATGACTGCCTTTTCGCCGAGCCAGGGGCCATCAACCACAGACGCACATACCAAAGGAGTACACAGGGGAGGAGGAGGAGAGGTCCAGCCCTGCCTTCCCATCATGTGGGAATAACTGTCTGTACAAATAAAAAGGCTGGAAGAAATGACTTGGTCCCATGTTCCAACCAGTCTGACGCCAGCGAGATGCCACGATGGAAGATATCTGGAGACAGCGGTTGCTCCTCGTCACGTCACGTGCAAAAATACAGGAAAGAGTTTGTGTCCATAGCATTTTACAAACTGTGATCATAGCGTTACATATAGAATAAAAAATACGCGTTTTGCATCTTGTTGGGGTGGTTTGCAAATAATCTCTCATTCCTGATACGGAAATTTTCAGTGATATTTTTTGTCAATTAATTTACATTTCAGAGGCATTTTCAACTAGGAAGCTCACATTTACGATTCCAGAGGGAGTAGTGTCTAACGCAAGAACTGTTAGTACTACATAGTACAGTACAATAGTACTACAAGGAACTAGCATGAAACAAATGTGACACGTGCATTTAAAAGCATGGGACAAATGAAAAAAAACAAAGTGTTCTGCAACTCGAAACAGACCTAGAAAGATTGTCACCCTTTCTAATCAACTCTTTTAAAAGCAGCAGTCCTCCTGACTAGTACACTGGACGGAGTGTCCCTTTAAAACACTTAAATCAGATCTCACTGCTTACAGCCTCCACGCCACACAGACAGACCAGACGCAGTATCCAGCTCATCACAGTAACGTGTCGGAGGCTGGTTACCGCTTGTCAAAAAACAGATGTTCCCTGCCCCCCCCCTCTCTCCTTCTCTCTCTCCTCCTTTTGTCAGAACAGCTAAAGCCGATCCCCTGCTGTTAAACATGCTCCCAGAGGCAGATGGCTCCTGGTCTGACTATCAATACATATTAAACCAAACTATGTGATCTACACGTGGTTCACGTAGTTGGGCTGTTGCTGCCCCCCTCCCCCTTTGTATCACCAATCAGTTAATTTCCAAGGCTGTTCACGGATTCATGAAGGCGTTTTACTCGTCTCCCGCTCTCTTTACTTCACGCTGCTGTATGCATTCTGTGCACGCATCGTGTCCTATGACAAATCACATGTCAAGATGTAGCCGATTGAGCAAAATCACACATCCAAATCATGTTGAATTGTTTTAGTGTAACCGAGCTGCACAATGACCCATACAATAAATAATCATGACTCCCTTGATTGATTAAGCGTGTTCAGGTGCGGTCTCATTGCTTTGCATTTAGATTGGCTGCTGTGGTGCTGTACATCAAGGTGCTTTTTTTTTTGTTTTTTTTTCCAACAGGTATACTCTGCGATCAATCATTTCAGATCCACGCACCTCAGGTTAGCTGTCACTACTTCCCGAATGTAGTTGCGGTGTAGTTTTATTTGATTCTAAGAAGACCCTCAGAATCATAGGAATAAAGACTATTAACATGTTACTACTTTTATTTTAGATGTCACACTGGGCTAGCGGTCTAAGACACATGGAACGGGGACTGTAGCCTATGTAGAGCATACATTTCACCCTCACAAGTGGGACACTCAAATTAAATGGCGTAGGGTAAATGTGGCGTACAATACAGTGAACAGAAAGTGTTTCAAAATAGCCAGCGGCCCTTTATTGCCTGTCATCTTCCTGTCTTTCTGCCCTCACATTTAACCGTCTGATTTTTTTACTGTACCCTATCCAATAAAAAGGTAGAAAAAAATATCCGATTGTGATTATTTTTGACTGATATTGTAATATGATTTACAATGGGAATGATCGTTTGCATCATTGTCTAAAGATAAGAGACGATGCAGAAACATTCTCTTAAATTTCTTCCCATATTTTCTCTTAATTTTTCTGTTAGGAGAAAAAATTAGAGAAGTCAACTCCAGATGCACCAAAGGTTCTTAACCATTGGAAGTGCATGTTCGATTGCTTATTATTAGCATAGTTAAATTAATTAATAGTGACAAAATTCTACAAAATTCTAACTTGTTTCCTGCGTTGGTCAAACCATCTGGGCACCCGTGAAACAAGAATTCTCTCTCGTGAAATGTTCTCTAACCAAAAATATGAGAGAAAAAAATTAACTAATAATATAATAATAAGAACAAATTGTGGATATGAACAAAAATTTTAGGACATTTGTTTCGAATATCGCTTCCTGCATGGGGTCCAATGTTTAAAAAAAAAAAAAAAAAAACAGTATTGTATTGGTAGATTGTGGAAGATTATTTAAAAAACTCGAGAACATGAACATGGAAATGTGTTGAGAGAAATAGGCCTAGATACAAGCAGAAGTAAGTTATCCTTTGCTCCACACAAGCTTTTCCTGTCATACACGGGTTCAATTCATATCAACCTTTTTTTTTTTCCTTCTTTCTTTTTTTTTTTTTTAAAACGGATATGGTAAAGCAGTGTAGAGTTCAGTACAAAAGACCTTCAGTGTGAACACAACCTTGTTCTACTCAAAGCACAAGTATATTTGTAGTGTTTGAACACAGTCTCATTCGAACACATTGCCTTGACCTCGGTGTAGTCGGAGGATGTGCGGTCAAAGACTGTGTCAACAACAACATGCAGGAACACACCAGCTGCTGCCAGCGTCCTTTCCCCTCTCTCTGTGCTGAGATGCCCCCGTTGTTCCTCACACGTTGGACCGGGCCCGCTGGGAGCCCACATTGCATTCACTGCAGCCTGGTGACTGTTTGCTGAGGGGCTTCTCTGACTCCTCACATCCTTTCTTTACAATGGGGTCAATGCAATGTGTCAGAGATGACAGATGTTCAGGATGTGTAGGTGGATGAGAGAGAGAGAGAGAAAGAGAGAGACAGAGAGAGAGAGAGAGACAGAGACAGAGAGAGAGAGACAGAGACAGAGAGAGAGAGAGACAGAGAGAGAGAGAGACAGAGAGAGAATGCCCACACTTGCTTGTGTAGAGAAGGTTCCGTACTGACTGGGACCTTCAGTAAAAATCTAAAACACAATTTACGCATCCATCAAACATGGACCCAGAGGCCTCTGAATAAGCAGAATGCATGAAAGGATAGCTCAATTCTATTCCAGTTACCAGCCCTGGTTAGGTCACATTGGCAACCAGGAATAGCAGTGTAACAGTAGACAGAGACAGAGAGGTCTGGTCATCCCAGGCTGGATGGGGGGGGTCTGCAGATCTGGCAGACTTGTATATGTTTGTGGTCTATAAACGGAACTCACATGGGCCGGGGGAAGTCAGAATTTAGAGTACTGGGGACTGAGTGGCTGGAGACAGCAACGTTAGAGCAGGTGGTTCATGTTGCATGTTGTTGGAGTGACAGACCAAACTCCGTTAAAAAGTCGTGCAGTTTAAAGTTCCCTTGCATTTAGGCGAAATGTCCTCGTATAGAAGTGTGATTTAAACAACTCACCAATGTCAGAAGGACATTTCCAGTAATTCGGCATACAAAATAATCCGAAGCAGCCCTTAATGTAAATGACATATATGTAATATGTAATATGTAAATAATGTAAACCTTCAGTGAACGACTAAATAGTGAACAACATGCAAGACTGCTGTAAAAGTAGAATTTTTAAAAGCTCAAGTAAGTAATGTTTGGTGTATGTATGCCGAATCAAATAGAGCCTCCTATTAACTCGTGGAAAGTCGTAAATGATGTTGTAGTACATGTAGTTTAACAATATGAGAGTACAAAGTTACATTTGTCGGCTTTCTAAACGGAGTTTGGCGAAAGTGTGCGTTTTGACTGAAAACAACCTAAAAAAGGAACGAAGCAACGCAACAATATGTGTTTTACTTATTACCAACAAGTGCCCACAATATGTGACTGACTAGTCACACAAACGAATTCAAAGGAAGCACTTGGGTCCAGTTTAAAACAACGATACTGCGACATGCCTACCTACAGTGCGTAACTCCATCCACCGGCTACTAATTACAAGCCCGCTGAAAACGCCGAAAACCGTCTAACTAGCACACAGCAAAGACAAACCAACTTACTTTAACTCCAATGAATGAAACTCCTCTGTTCCTCCGCTGTTTTCATCGCCTCTGCTCCTTTAAAGAAAGCCACGTGTTTTGTTTTTTCTCTCCTCCGTTTCTGCGAATTATTGCGGAACAACAGGAGCGTTTATGGGGTTTTGTCCCAACGCGCTTTTGTTATGATAATCCTAAAAGCCCATTGGCTGCATTCTGTTCCGCAGATATCTGAACGTTCACAAAAGGAGCTAAAACACGGCTTCCTCCACTGGTGCGTTGGTAAATCCCAGTTCACTCAAAGCAAAGCGGGAGTTTACAGTGATCAGTCTCCTGTGTCAGTGCAGACGCTGTCCTGTAAGAAACAGCTGGCTCAGTCACCTCTCAGCCCGCAGAGAGTCGGGCTGACAGGGTGCAAAGGACTGGGGAGAAACCAGAGAGGAGGAGCGGGAGAGGAAGAAAAGAAGGTGGAGATCCTGAGTCAGAGCTGTGCAATGACAGAGAGAGAGAGAGAGAGAGAGAGAGAGAGGGGGGGGGGGGGGGTTATTGTGTCTTAATCCACAATAACATTAATTGATTTATCGACCATTTTAATGTCAGATTGTAATGGAATGGCATTGGCCTAAAGGGCCGAAATATTCTATTTTGCATTTTGAGAATAAAGTCCAAATGTTGAGAATAAACCAAAATACTATTTCAAGAATAAACTCGAAATGTTGAAAGTGAAGTATAAATATAATTTTGAGGGATAAAGTGTAAATGTTGAGAATAAAATGTCAAACTTTACTACTAGCTAGTACTACTAAAACATCTTCCTCCTCTCGTTTTAGTTATGCTAAATGCCTGGCCCCAATACCCTTCTGTAGACTGTGGCCTGAATTGATTTATTTTTATTTTTTTATTTTAACCCTGCCATGTCAGTAAAGCTGACGAAGGTGTGGCGCTCCTTCACATCATACTTTTATCACTGTTTAAAAGAACAAAGGTGAAGCCTCAAGTGTAACCAGACATGTGTTTGAAAGCCATAAAAATACACATTAGAGGGAGAATTTAGGTTAAGTGTTCCCTCGAGGCACATTAGCCTCTGCAATAAATATTAAGACATTGTGTGGGATATCATTTGCTATAATACTTTTTTTGTCTGTCCCACTGACTTTGAATCGAGTCAAAGTGTTTCTAGTGAAACAACAAACATACAGTGCAAACAAAAAGGCAGAGATATGAAATAGTTGGAGGAAGAAGTGGTGGAAGAAGTATTCCGTCCTTTATGTAAGTAAAAGTAGCAGTACAATTGAATTGTTCAAAAAGAATCAATGAGTTGTACATGGTTCCATATTTTGAGTACCTCAGAACTGTATGATTGAGAGATACTTAAGTCACAATGTCAAACACTTTGTACCGATCATGTCATGGGTTATTACTCTGCGCACAGAGTAAATGGGTTTAGAAGTTTAGCCAGAAACTGGTTTGTCTTAATGTCCTTCTCAGTTCATTTTGAGATTTGCGTCCAGGCCTCCTCTTCCTGTTGTGTTCCTTTTTATAGGCTGAATCAAGCCGACCAACCTTTATCCCTTTAAAACATCAGCTCATCCCGCTTTGAACAAACTGGCTTAGTTTTTACATGCCCTTTCATTGTTGGGATTTCCGTCCGACGGCTCTTCTGATTCATGCTATAAATCCAAGCAGATTACCACTAAACGCTTGTTGAGCACATTTTCATTTTGCAACAATACTGACTTGTTGCTGCTCGACTTTCTATAAACTGTAACGCTGACAAGTCAAAGCCATCACTCGACTATTTATTTGCAAGGAAAAAAAAAAAAAGAAGAAGGGAGTGACAAAGCGTCTAGCCGTAGCTTACTATTACATACTTCACTTGTCTTTTCGGGAACCTTCAAGTGTACTTCTATGTATTACTCATATAATACACATAACTAATGGGAGTGGCACGTTAAATGTTGTGTTTATCTGATCCACTTCCTGCTGTAAAATTAGATCTGTATCAGCCTACATTAGCCCTGAAGGAAGTGATAACACCTCGTCAACATTCAAATGTCCTGACTGCTTCAGCCCTTCACGCCGTCATTACAACGCTGAGAGTGAACTCTGGTTTACCCTCACGCTCATTCTTCAACCTGAAACCCCTCTGGGGCTAAAGTCGGATCTGTCTGGGGTACAGGGGCAGTATAAATAGCCCTGTGTCCCCGCTCAGGTTACCCAGCCGGAGTGCAGGTTGAAATACCAAAAGACAGAGGGACACACTGACAGACAACACACATGTCCTTCTACACACGCGTACTGTACATCCCAAAGTCACGCAGAACAACGGAGACCACGGGACCTTTGCACTCAGGTCCCAAGTCAAGTCCCAAGTCCTAAGCGTTGAGTTTTCGAGTCCTCAACAAGTCATAATGCGCTCTCCACCAAGTGCAATGTAATTTTTGACCCACAGGTTTTTGCATTCTGTAATTAGTTTTTGGTTGAATTTACATCCAGGTACAGTTTAGTGAGTGTCTTTCTAACTGTTGCTGCTCTGTGTCTTTCTTTCTCTCTTTTGTCTTATTCTATCCTCTCATCTTTAGCTTCATGATCTTTTATCATCTTTTTTCTTCACTTGCTCTGCTTTGCCTTCCTCTCTCGATCTGCCCTGAATTTCCCTTGAGATAAATAAAGTTAAACTATCTATCTATCTATCTATCTATCTATCTATCTATCTATCTATCTATCTATCTATCTATCTATCTATCTATCTATCTATCTATCTATCTATCTATCTCTCTCTCTATCTCTCTTGTGAGGGAAGTATTCCTTTAAGTTGGCGCCATGTCCCCAGATACATGGCGTGAAGCTTTAAACAGGTTCTCTCTCCGTGCTCGTCTGAAAACCAGCACCGAATGCAATAAGTGAGAACCAATGGGAAGTATATACATTCATTTTGTAAACTGATACATTTGCAAAATTCCCCGATGTTCCCTGACTTCAGAGATTTTATCAAATGTCTTGACATCTTGGTGTCACACACTTCTCTTTCTAATTATTTCATCCTTGCAGTTACACAGTGACTTCTACTTCGCGGGTTTGTGTTAGAGGTGGACAGCTGCCAATCCCAGGGGATCGTTTTTAGTAAAATTTTCCACAGTGCCCAAAAGATATAGCCAGGCTGTAGCAGATTGAAAATCAATTCATAATTTTTCTTCAATATCTGCACGCAGACTGTGCTTTTCCTCCATCAGGCAGAGAGCTGCTGACATGATCTCTGACAGTGACTGAGACCATACACATCAGCACAGACACACATCCTTTAACGAAAATGGAAATCCATGCGAAGTCGAAGCAACATAGTTATCGAAATAAGCTAAAAATATCCAATTTGAATGTCGCTGACTATCTGGTTGCACTGACTCACAGTGCACTTCAGGTAAAGTGCAAGCCAAAGAAGCAGAAACAGGGAGCGTTCAGTACAGCAGAGTGCTGTTCGCTGATTCCTACCTTGAGACAGGCGGACGGGCTGCGTGACCTGGAGCCCGTCGATAGCACAGAGGTTCCCACAGGGGTGCAGAGTGATGACCCCTGACTTGTTCTCGATGTAGGAGTGCTGGGCTGCCACTCCGGGGCCCTGGATGTTGATGTCCATGGGACCATGACCCAGCGTGGTCCGGCCTGGAGGAAAGAAGAAGATTTAGAAAAACATCGGATGTGGTGCAGTGAGGGTGCTCCAAGGATGAATAATTATTCTGCTTTCTTTCCATAATAATGGTAGTTTAACAAAAATAATCTGTATCTGGATTTTTTTCCCCCAATCTTTTTATTGATTGCAATCAATCCCCACAACCTAAGAGGCAAAACCCGGGGCTTAAAGAGCTGCATTTCTTGCAGCATTCGCTGCTGCTCATAAAGGCTAAAGTAATAACTGACTCAGATGAGTTCTCAACATTTTAATCTCAGTGGCTGGACAGTCAGAGGACGATGATCAGAGAGAGTATAGAAGCAAGGGGGACATGCCCCCCCCCCCCCCCAGTGGAAATTACGGCCCTAGGTAGTAACAGGGGGTGATGCCCTCCAGGAGCTAATAAAATGTCATAGGCAAGTGTAACAAGCAAACACACTTTTACACACACACACACACACACACACTGACTCACACACACACTATCCATGCCTGGACATAAGCTCTGGAATCTCTCATGCATACCACAGACAGACAGACAGACAGACAGACAGACAGAAAGGACAAGAGATAGATATAGAGGTGATAACAGGGTCAGGTCGCCATAGATAGAAGCTTGTGTGTGTGTGTGTGTGTGTGTGTGTGTGTGTGTGTGTGTGTGTGTGTGTGTGTGTGTGTTGTGGACCTTTGTAAAAGCCTAAAAATTTAATAAACTCATTTTAAATAAATGTAATGTTATAAATACAGTCCAATAACACCATTAATATCTGTAAACAACAATGTGATTGTCATTTTACTAGTGTGTTATAATTTAGGGCTGGCAATATGGCCAAAATCTTCTACCCCAATATACGTAATTTCATTTCTCGATAATGATAGATATCAAGATGTACCATGTTTTCTAGTAATTCAATAAATAAATAGTCTATATTAAATAAACACAGAGTCAAGCCTATTTCTGTTTGCTCCTGTGTTAATTAAATACTTCACAAATGAAAAATAGTAGTATTTTCTCATTAAATTAGGAACTTTATTGCAAAATGAAAAATGTTTGTTCACAATCAGATTAAGACAATAGTCAGATTGAACTACTCTGAGGTACTCCCATAAACAGAATTTGTGGGTGCAGGAACAATAAAGTTCAAGTCCTGCACGATAAAAAAAAAATTATAATGTTTTAATTAACATTTGCCCAATACTCATTTCTGCTGAATAGAGCTTGAACATATCATAATGTTACCCAATGGCATCTCGCTATAGGTCCGTTGAGGAAAGCTGTTTGCTCCGTTATTTAGCTAAGCAGTACTGTGCTGCAGTGTTCCTCCTCAAGTTCATGGGTGTCATCAAGGTGGTGATTTATTCTCCCAGGAGGAGATAGTTTAGGCTACTAACTGCTGACAGCTAACGCTAGAGCTCCTCCTGTCAATTACAACCCAGATTTGTTTTTTCTAAAAGCAGCATTATCAGGGAAACAAATATGGTGCTTCACAGCCTGTGTTAATGTGTTAACTTTGACAGTTTTAGTAATATCAACAGTGTCTTATGTAGATATTTGTAACACTGACATCAGCAGTTGCATCTATGTCATTCTCTGAAGCTAACTGGTGTGTTGGTGTTGCAGCAGGTGTCTCACCTTCAGGCAGGGGCAGCAGAGTGATGGCCGTGCTCAGTCGTCCACTACCCAGGCTGACCAGGTGGGGGCGCTCTGCCTGGAACTTCAGCCCCTTTCCGGTCTCAATAAGGTCCAGCGGAGTGCTCTTAAAAGGAGGTAAAAGGTCACAAATAAAGTGTAAATTACATTTATTCTGGGTTTTACCAACACTTTGGTGTTAATGTACCGTTCAGGCCTTTTCCTTTCTTGAGTTGAGTTTGTGTTGATTAGCATTCATGCTCACGGTTAACAACTGAATAGAATCAAAACTTACATTCATTTTGCGAAACAGAAGTATATGTATATACATGATTATGCATCATAAAACTAAAAATACTATATCTTTATCTATATACACACACGCAACCCATGCATTTATACTCATACATACACTTTTGCAAATGCAGCCATATACTTACATACAACCATGAAATTTTTTTTTTTTATAAAGCAACAAAATACAGCACAGACACAATAAAAAGAGAGAAAAGAAAAAGGACAAACACAAGCTAACAGAACAAACCCCTACAGTTTCTTTTGCGAGGAAAATAAAAACTTTTGTGGAATATGCGGTATTACTCGTAATGACAGAAGGGGATTTTGGCTGTTCTTAATAAGGGTGGTTATGAAAATTAATTGGTATGTTTTCATTTACATTTTAGGACCATTTAATGTTGAATGCTTTCCTTTTATAGAGGTTTTACTATAAAAAAAAAAAAAAACAATCACAGCAAATTGCATTGTATTATTTGAATTAGTTGGCAAAACAAGTATTTTGTACTAAATAACAATTTGAAAAACTTACATAACTCATTATAAGTGACTGACTGAGAACACCGGCACTGCAAGCCTCCACAAAAAAATGTCAAATCACAGTTTTGCAGACATGGCCAGGGATCGGGTCAGATTACTTTGAAATGTATACAGTTACTAAATACAAATTGCACTGCAATTGTTGTAATTATTAACATATTCCCGAGGATTCCAAAAGAAAAGGTCATTCAATCTGAATATGTTCCGATTACTTCAAAATCAAACATTGAAAATACTGCAGCTAAGGTTAAAATCTCAAAACACTTTCCATGCAAAGGAAACGCATTTTGCATATTCAGCATTTACAGTTGGTCCAATCAACTGACCCTGAAAAGCAAACGACAGGTGTACTGTTAAAGCATTGGTTACCATGCCAAAACATAATTTTTAAAATTGCCATATTGTTAAGACATATTTAAAAATGTAACCGAGTAATCCAAGCAATGTAACTATAATCCAATTGAAATTTTTTACAAATGTAATCTGGATTGATTATAGTCACTTATTTTTTTTGTAATCTGATTACGTAATCCCGATTACATTTAATCCGTTACCCCCCAACCCTGGACATTGCAACATACTGTATGTAATCTGCACCTCGATAAAGTAAAAAGGGCACTGATTATAGTCCTCTGTGTATATTTGCACAACTCTGTCTGGATTATGAATCGACAGCACACCGTGGACCTAATCGGCAGTCATTTCCTGTCCATTAGCTGAACTAAATGGCTGCGCACGACCCAGACAATGTGAATATGGAGCATTACAGGGGAGTCACAACACAACATGAGATGAGACTCGTATTTCTGTCCAGCACAGACTGCAGTTTTCCTGCTTCACTAATGCATCAGACGTGCAGAGAGAGGCTTATCCTCCACTCTGGGGAAGAGGAGAGGAGTCTGATGTCTTCACTATGGGACGTCATTTCCATAGCTAGCTGTTTACATATTTCTCCACACACTGAGGGTAGTGTGTGTGTGTGTGTGTGTGGAGGGTAGTGTGTGTGTGTGTGTGTGTGTGTGTGTGTGTGTGTGTGTGTGTGTGTCGTCTCCCCCTTGTAGCTCTGCCTAAAGCACCACCGCGTGCTCTCGGCACAGCAAGGGGGAAGGGATGTCACCATAGCAACAGCAGTCCGCAATTAAGAAACATGAAGCTCCTGGAGGGCGTTCAACGAGCTAAACTTGTGATGAGCACTTTTCCACGCAGCGATGCCTGAAAATGAAGACAATTCTGCTTTTTAGTCTTATGGTCTTATTGGTGTATGACTGCCAGTGTAAAGTTATTTTGTGTAGTTTCTCTTTGTCTCTGACGCTTTACCTCCCAGGGTTTGAAATAACAGATTACTTCTCCTGTTGAGTAACGTCCACTATTCCAAAGAGAGAAAATACACATATATACATATACATTAAAGTGAAATATACACCAGGACAGCATCAGGACTGAAAATCCCTTCCATCAGAGAGAGCGGAGCCAACTATTTAAATGATGTGATTTTTCTTTTTTGTGAACAATGTTTATTAGTTTTACTTTATACAGTACAGATGACAAGGACAAACAATGTACAAACTGACATAAAAAAGCTTGAAAAAATGAGAAATATCTGCTTATTTGAAGGTACTGTATCTCTAAGGCAGCATTTCTAAGCAATGTATTAAAAGTTTTCCATATTTAATAATTAATATTAAATAATTAACATATTTCTCAGTAGGTTAATTATCTTCTCTAATACATGATGCCATTTCATTAATCCATTCTTCAATACTTGGGTCTATTTGCTTTGTTCCAATAATGAGAAATACGTCGTTTGGCTTGCAAAACACATGTCTGTAAGTGTATAATGATAATAGTATTAATAATAATAATAATATAAAAAATAATAATACGTCTAATAATATTCCTTACTCCTTAGTTTTAGGTTTGAAGGTTTGAAGTGATTTTGCTACACTGACCTGTTCTCAGGTGCCAAAATTTGACAATTTGATAAGTATTGCTTTATATTGTATTTCATTTGAATCATATAGAATTTACAATACATTTCAACCCTGCTTGGTTGATTATAAATACATCAAGATGTGTAAATATATCAGTCTCACAGGAACCTGTCTGTGACCCAATGTAGGGTCACAACCCCAAGGCTGAGAAACTTTGCCTCAGAGTTCAACGATTTAACAGATGATTTAGCATCTTTCATAATTCAGTATCACTGGAAATTCAGTACACTGTGTCAGTGACAGTTGATCAGTTTGCATTCACCGCTCAGCAGATGAGCTGTGTGCCAGCTGAAGTGTGAAATGAACTCTGATGGGTGCTGTGGATTTGCATTTTGAAACCTGCTGCGACTGCGTGTTTTTGTCCCACTTTTGAGGCCTGCACATTTCTTATTCACAAGCTCTACGCGATCATTGACTCGGCCTCTCGGCTGGTTAGCTGGCCGTGTTTGTGCTAATAGGATTATGTGATTGTGCTGGTGCCGTCGGTGGAGTGGGGTCAAGCCTAAGAGGATTGCTGAGATAGAGACTGGCTGGGAGGCACTGGGAGGCTTTACTGGGAGTGATGGCTGGAGAAGGGAGGTACCAGTGTGGCAACACTGCAGGATTCATACTGCCTCATCTGCTGTGTGCTGCTGCACCCATGTGGCGCTCAGAGCAACAGCCTGCTGTACATGCAGAGCACACCATGTAATGTAATGTTTGCATGCAAGGTATATACTTTTTGTCTTAAAATAAATGTATTTGATTAAGTTTTTACTATACAAGACAATTTTTGCACACTTCAATTAATTTCCTGGAGACTTACCCTTACCCAAATTGGGGACACGCCTTTTCTCCCCAATTGTAGCCTAGGACACACACACACACACACACACACACACACACACACACACACACACACGCTCCCCTTAATGCCTAATGGGATTGACCCAGCAGGTGGGAAACACAGACATCTCCGGCTCTGTCTAATTACTGACTCTGGCTGAAGATTCCTGCTTTACAACAAACTGACATATGTTGGCGCGTCCCACCCAGCTGTACTGCCTGACCGGACCTGCTGCCTGCTTCACTCAGTTGGGCCTGTGACTCTGTATTTATCGTCCATGGAGAGTTTTAGTATCAACAATCTGTCAGGGCAGCCAATAAGGTGACATTTAACATCAATGGATGCTATAGTCAGAAGAAGAGAGCGCTCACTGTGTGTGTGTGTGTGTGTGTGTGTGTGTGTGTGTGTGTGTGTGTGT
>CALSCE010009408.1:2679487-2701326 GCA_943593645.1 Bovichtus variegatus | reverse complement strand
GTGTGTGTGTGTGTGTGTGTGTGTGTGTGTGTGTGTGTGTGTGTGTGAAGGGGTCCATAGTGGAAACATGGAACAAAACTGACACACTGATAACCAATGGTGGAAGTATGCAGATCCTTTACTCAAGTAAAAGTGCCAATACAGCGATGTAAAATACTCCATTACAAGTAAAAGTCCTGCATGACAAACTCTACTTAAGTAGAAGTACATTAGCAGTAAAAGGTAGTTACAATATTACAGTAAAAGCACTGGTTTGGCCCATCTGACTGATATATTATGATATAACTTGATTATTAATGCCGAAGCATCAATTTTAGAGCAGCATGTCACTGTTTTAGCTGCTGGAAGTGGAGCTAGTTCAAACTATTATTATACAGCTTTATACACAGGGACACCAGACTTATCTGGGGGGTCGTGAGATGATAAATGGGAGAGAAAGAAGAACAAACAAAGTTCTGATACACAAATCTGATTTTGTATTTTGAACTTCTCTAATCTTAGATCTTTGGTGCGATATCGGATCATTTCATTGAATCGAAACCATGTGAGAAGTTTAGAGGGGAAAAATATCAATATTTGTTGGAACTGCTTACAACTCAGAGACATCTGAAGTGTGACCCGGACTACATACTGCTTTGTGTAACACGTACCGGTTTAGTCTTTAACACTGTGTTGTATTTTAAAAGCTTGTTATATTATCCATTGTGTCAAATCTTCATCTGAAAAGAACTAAAGCTGTCAAACACAAGTAGTGGAGTAAAGAGTACAATCTTTACCTCTGAGATGTAGTGGAGTAGAAGTATGAAGTAGCATAAAACTACAGTACAAGTACAGTAAATGTGCTTTCCTACTTTCCACCACTGATGAAGCTCAGCATAAGTTTAATCAGGAAGACTACCTTTATGCTTCCTTTATTCTCTATTCTCTCTCCCTCCTCCAGCTGCTTCTCACCAGCTCATTATGGCCGTCCACTCTTTAAGTTAACCAACTAGAGTTTGGCACGATCTCCAACAGCCAATCAAGTCGCTGCTGTCGAACTTTAAATGTGTCCTCCTCTCTGCTGCCCCTCTTCTACTTACGGCTTCACCTCCCCCTAAAATATATGATAGCACGATGGGGTCTAATCGCCAAAGACTATTCCCATTTCTCATGTGGTGCATGTCAATACATTTTTTGTTTCCTCAGAAATAAGTCCCTCCCGGTTGAGCTGATAACATATGACCCAGACTCAGATTTCCTCTCAGATTTGTTTTCTCCGCCTCCTCTTCCGTCACCCACATCCCCACAACACACTCACCTGTAACACCTGGTGGGTTTTCCGTCCACGCTCGGGCATGTTCCTGTTCAGGCGGTCCATGTCCACTGAGCTGTCCACGGCTCCCTGCGACACATGAAGATCCTGGGGGAGGAAATGAGGACACGATGTGAGCCAGACGATGAGTAGCAAGTCTTCACGGGTGACTTCATCTCTGCAGAACGGTTAGTTCCAGGATCAAAATCTTGTTTAATGGGATTCCCCCTCCCCACTCTGCCTAAATGTGTCAAGGTGTGATTCATGCTGTCAACGCACACACACACACACACACACACACACACACACACACACACACACAACAGATGGTAGACAGCATTTAGCAACATACTCAGAGGAAGTAACACACTTAAAACACACACGCACACACACACAGTTAAATCTCTTGGCAGTTAACACATTCACTGGAAATCAGCCACCTTGGCTGCTCTCTAGCCTCGCAGTCTCTATGAAAACACACACTGTGCCCAAATCCCACAAATTCCTCCCTTCTTACTCAGTCGTTTTGGGGTATTTCCATCAAGTCAGCACAGAGCAAACGGCTAAAAATATACTCCATGTCGGTACACGTGTTAAGTGGCCAGATTCTGTATAAGGGTGAATATATATTTGAGAAGGCTTCATATGCAATGTGAGAGCACTTGGAAAGGTTAGAAAACACACATTGTTATAGCAATCACAGAGAATCAGAGTGTATACCTGGAGTCATTTGCATCCCTAAAATGTTGTGCATCAGCGATGGAAAATATGTTTCTGATGTGCTCTGCCCTCAGGATAACAAAACACTGCTGCAATATCATCATATTTGCTCTTCTGACAGACCCAAATGGTATTCAGCAGCAGAGCAAGCCTCAGGGAAGCTCAAACAGTGAATCACAAAACAGCCAGAAAATAAAAACAAATGTTGAGAGAAATTTCTATCTGAAAACGCTTTTGTGCAAAAACTCTTTTCTGGGCCAGAAGGAGCAAACTTCAACATTCTGTAAACTACAAACTGTTTACCCCCTCAGGTTTTATGCAATGTTTATCCAACTTGTTCATGTTAACCTGTCCTTTGTTGTCTCTGAATATAATAATTACCTTTCTCCAGTTGTCCAGCACATGCATAGCCTCCATGGCAAAGAGTTGCTCCTGGCTACTGACTCAATCCTATCAGTGCAGACTTATAACCAGGACAGCTCTAAGACTGCAAGATTGACACACTTTCTTCAATGTCGCTTCTTTCCATGAAACACAGATTGTGTCTTTCTCTTGATCTCAGTTCTTTGTCTAAAGCTACCAGCGCTGTATCCTCCACAAACTCCCATTCAGGAGGTGGACCTGTTGCTGCTTGCTCCACTAAACTAAGACCTACATTCCTGACTGGCAGCACCAAAGTTCCAGATAACAGAGACGTGTGCGTGTGTGTGTGTGCGTGTGTGTGTGAGTAAGCGGTGATCAAAAGAGAGTAGAAGAAGCAGAAGAAGAAGAAAAGAGGAAGGGAGGACGAGAGAGTGATGACTGAAGTGATTTGATAAACATAAAGCTCAAAAATAGAGTGGGGAACATACTGAAGGAGGAAGGAGGAGCTCCATAAATATGAACAATGCAAAAGTAGCACAATGTTTGAACAAGCCACTGTGAATAAACCATGAATAGTATAATACAGTAGCATGTTTTCCATGTTGACTTGTTTATGTCCAGCAGAAAGACAAGAATAGCTCAACAGATTTACAGCTTACTGTTGCATTACATCATCAGTCATTTATACAATAAGAATAAACTGCATCACCATAGTGTCACTGCAGCTTAAACACTTTATGGATTGAAGTGTCCAAGGTCCAAAATAGGTTATTATTCTCACGTCATTTTAGCAGTTTAGATAGAGAACTTGGAATTGATTTGATTGTCTTTGCGACAGCAGCACCAACAATAATACCGCTTGGAAACACTAGGTGGTAAGTTATGTGTGTTGCCACTTTAACTGACAGCAGCATCCATGGATCAAAGTCTGTTAAGACTATTGTGGTCGCTATGTTAGGTAATACACACTATAATACATACATACATACATACTTTATCATGATAAATACCTACTACTGCTAGGTGTATAAGCTGTTATAAAACATGGATGGATTGATATCAAAGACAAGTACATCCCATCGTGTCATGGCTTTTAGTTTTTCTGTTTCCTGTTTTACTTTGTAAAGTACACTCCCCTACTCTCTCAGGTTTGTTTTATAGCAGTGTGTTGAATTCAGCTTTGTTTATTAAAGCTCGCTTTTTGTTTGCAACCTGCCTGTTGTGTGTACTGCGCTTGGGGACAGAACGAACCAACCTAAAATTGACCCATGAGATCAGTCTGAGGGTGAACTTTATGAGCTTTCATTATTCCTCATTTGTGTTTATAGAGACAAGAAACAAGCCTCTTGTAGAGAGGTCCAACTGGCTGCTCTTAGGATGGCACACAGGAAGGTGGCTGGTAAGCCCAGTCAGCTAGGCACTGGCCTGTTTGTATTTAGCATGCTGGCCACCACTCCATAAACCTTGAGTTCCTGACTATACAGCCCGCCGATCCTCCGGCTCCAGCCCAAAACCCCTTCCTGGGAACTCGCCTGGCCCTGGGAGCAAGTGCACCGGCGGTCCGGCCGATACATGATCCTGTCGAGCTGCGGCAGACCCCAGTTTCTCCTGCCCAGATGCAGCAGACCCGTTTCTCCTTCCGAGCTGCGTCAGTCCCTCTTGAAGCAGACTCTAGTTCCTCCTGCCGAGCTGCGGCAGTGCTCGGTTCCTCCTGCCGAGCTGCAGCAGCCCCCTGTTCCTGTTCTCCCTGCCGAGCTGCGGCAGTTCCCAGTTCTCCCTGCACTCTCCCGACTCCGTTGGTTGTCCCGTCTCGACCTTCGTCCTCCAGTGGGGTCTTGCCACCTATTTTGTTCTCTAGAGGGGCTCCTCCTGTGCGGCCCTGGACGTCTGGTCACCCTCCAGTTTGGTTCCGCAGGTCTGGTCTTCTTCCAGAGCAGCTACGCCAGTCCGTTCGACATCCTGCCCGTCCTCCAGAGCAGCTGTGCCCATCTGGTCGTCCTCCTAGCCTTCCCACAGAGCGGCTACACCCGTTGGTCCTGTCTCCTGGTCACCTTCCTGGTCAGAAAAAACTTTTGGCTCAGCTACCAAGCCGTCCCCCTGAATTGCCCTGTTCAGCCTCTGCCCTGCCCCCAGACCATCTACCTGGGGGATCTTGCTCCGCACCTTTCCAGCTACTCCTTGTTTTCTTGGCTACCTTGGCCCTGAATGCCCCTGAACAAACATATAGTAAAGTAGGTGGTTAACATTATAAAACATATCAGTCTTGATTTTGAAAATGTGAAAGTTAGCAAATTAGTTAGCCCAACTGCAGACCAACTACTTAACCTAGCTGACCTTCAACTAGCCACATTAGCCATTAAACTAGCTTGCGAGCATGCTGATTCTCAAAGTTTTCAAAACACCACAGTGAGGAAAGCTAAACATGAAATATTATTGCCATTTGTATTTTCTTTTTATAGTTCCGTCTTCGCTGTTAAATTCATTTTTCTAAACACCCATATGGCATTTCAGTATGGGTGTTTGTTCCCACCACAACAAAGTCTATTTCTCTCAGGCTGTGGGAGGACATCAGCAGCTTTTCTTTCTCTCAGATCCACACATTCTGACTGGACACACAAAGAAGTCTCAATCTCTCTATTTCTTTCTTTCCCGCCCTCCCTCCCTCTCTCCCCCTCATGCCAGGGCAGAAAGGCTGGCATTGTTTCTTGTAGAGCAGGCATGGATGATCACTCCTCACACATGAAGGAATCTTGTTTTTTCTTTTTTTTTTTTTTTTTTTAAAGGGGTTATGAAAGCGAGGGAGAAAGGAAGGCTCACCATTTATTTGGAATGCAACAATGTAGAAGCAGGGAGGGAAGCCAGACAGCCTGCCAAGTGTAGAAAAATGTAGATGGGAGGAATAATAGAGATGACAGAAAGAGAAAAGAAAGTTTAAATTCTGCTGCAGAAAGGTTGTTTTTTTCAAAGGGTTATCTTTTTCAGTAAACCAATCCACATAATTGAAAACCTCTTATATTTAATCTGTATCTCGTTTTTTTTATTATCATATAACAACATACTATAAATCGATATTGCAACATGACATTAAATATACTGTGTTTAAATGTTATCCATGCCCGACACTACCCCACAATACTAAATGTTACACAAAACCAAGATCGTATAGAGGTTTTGTACCAGTAATGGGACTAAAGTTGGAAAGTTTTTCCTGTCAGTGAGTGTCATGGAGTTATTCGGATTAAACTGGTTTACCTTTCTTAAAGCAAGAACGAGCAAACTTGATGGCAATGTTTCTCGATAATTTGTCTTGATGCTGGGTGCTATCTAAAAGCTCAAAACGCGCCCAAAAAAGGAAAAAGATCTTGAGATATGGGTCAGAGTGTAGTTGAAAGTTTAGGGGATTCACCAAAGTAATTTGAAAAGCATAGGAAAAGAGAGCGGCGTCGTTGTGGATCCGTGTAGAGGAGGTTGCCATGCTGTCCAGCCTCTCATCCACTAGATGTCCTCTGGGACAAATGAACTGGTCGTTTAAACAGGCAAGGGGCCATCTCAGAGAATGTGGAGATAATCAGGAATGTGAAAACAGAGAAAGGGATGGGTCGTTTCATAACTCATCCGGGGAAAGCGTAGATCGGTCGTTCCTTTTATATCAGCTTAATATGTGGCAGTTCACTTGGTCACTGCACAGCCACGGTACCACTCCTCTAGCAATAAAAAAAAGCATAATTGTTCTATTTCTTACTCGAAGCCATTTCTCCAGTGATTGGACAAAATGTGTTTTGGCAAGTTGACACATTTTGAACAAAAAGTACAATTCATATTTTGTAAAATTCATGTATATTGTATTCTATAGAATTTTCTCACAATTGACCTTTAATACTTACCATGGAGGTTATGTTTTTCGGTTGTTGCATGATTATGAAAAGAAACCTGCAAATTACATTCTGGAGCAGATCCCAATCACGGGCGGCTACACGCATTATTTTTTCACTTAAGGAAACGGCCTTGGCATAGGTCTGCGCTCTCCAAGTGCACATCTATTTTTTTTTTTTTACATTTCATCCTTCATGTGTTATTCTTTTTATCCAAAAATGCGTCACTTATAGTTCTTTAAATGTGTATCTGTTGCCTATTATTACTGAAGATCTTAGATCTCATCCTCTACCTGGACTAAGTGTTGGATAGATGCACTGACTCCAGCCAGATGTTAAGGAACACATGTAGGTCCTGAAGCAGCAAAGATCTGTGTTCTATATGACAGAACTAACGTTCCTACCAGCCTTTTACATGTTTGCAGGTTTGATCATGTGTTCGAATGATTTGGCCTGAGAATAGATGCAGTCTGTAGCCGGAGGCAAGACTGGATCTTTATGAGTAGAACCACTTATATGGTGAAATGTGGCTGTTGGAATTAGATCTTCAGAGCAACTCTGCTAACATAAAAATGCTATCAAGTGGTTTGAAAGTAAATCATCAAACTCTGCAAATGTTGCATGAGCTGCTAATCAGCAGCTAATGGTCCACGTTCATCAGCCATGTAGCCATGACAAATGACACATTTTTACATGCTGGTCACATACATCATAATATTGGTCTACATACCAGTAAGCACTCATGCTTTTTGTTTAATGAATCTAAATTAATCGCATATATCAATATTTACTTAGAAAAGCCCCCAAATGAAGCTATTTCAACTCAAAAACATTACTTTATTGTGGCACATGGCACAATCACTTGCCGGCGAGTCATCCGTTATGTGGGCGTAACAGTCTTTTTAACTCTTTAACATAGTATTTTGTAATTGTGCGACACACTGTGTCAGAGGGATGCGCTCGTAAATTCACTCTGCTGGTGTGAGTGACGAGCGCTGCTCTCAGAGCCGACCGGCCGCTCCAGCTGACGGGCCGGTTCGTCAGTGTCTGGACCCCCGACAGTGGCAATATGCCACGGTGGGGTTATTGGCCGATATAGGTGGTGTTATTCAACACGCAGCAACTTACAGTAACTTTAGTACATCAAGCAATTAACAAAGCTTAAAAATGATATTATACCTCCTCCCTACACAGTCTTTATCTCTCTTTATACTACAGTCAGTCTTCTTTACATCTGCACACCACTTTGTGTACACTTTACACGTGGCCGTTTATTAGCGTGGTGTAAAGTGTACACCACGCTTTCACTCCTATGACAAGGGGCTAGGCTATCTGAGACATTGTTGCCTTCACAAATACAGGTAATGTTCAGAACTGACACAACTTCCACTATTATGACATTGAGGTGAATCTTGTTGTAGTAAAGCAACTGATACTAATGTAATCTGTAACTTTCTAGCCAAGCTATGTAACGTGTGGTGTAGAATTAGACATATTAGTAAAAGATGGTGATTGTGTTAGACCACAGGTGGCAAGCTAAATAACCGCTGGAAAGGCGATCCAAACATGAAATATATATATATAATAAACTAGAGGCAAGTCCAACAAACAAGGATTGTATCTACTATACTGCAGAGCAAAATGTATGTTGATTAATGCAGTGATCCGTTGGCAGCTACCGTTGCCATTGGCCCGAGGGGCTCCCAACATGGCTGCCAGAGGATGGCTCACATCGTGTCGAGAAAGGGCAGCACCAACTGAGACAGAAGACCAACAGACATAAGTGTCACTGACTCTACATTAGTCAGCTGAGAGCAGGCGAAGGAAGGGAGGACAGAGTAGAGATAGCAGGATGATAGAGGAGGCATATTAGGACAGACAGTAGGCAGTAGAAGAGCTGATTCTTTCTGTTTCGGTTCTATCTTTTCCAGCCAGCTGCCACCACACGGCTCTGCTCTGGTCTCCTGAGTTCTGATAATGGAGGCCGTTGGATAATCCTCCCTCTGCAGGAACATTTCTCACTGTTTGTCTGTGTTACTTCATTTGTCTCAACTCTTCCATTCCTTTATCATTTTCATGGCTACTATCTATCTCTCGCTGCATTCTCTCCGACCTTGGGGTTTCTTTTTACCAGAAAGGTAGAAAAACAGAAACAATATGAAGGACAGGGTTGATTGACACGTGGTAGGCTTTTTGGTTTGTTTGTTTTTGAGTGGTGTAAAGCTACAACTCATGTAATTATATGAAAATTGCACAAACGGCAATGATATAGTATCAGAGACAAATGTTAGGTTTCTCTAGTGGCCATCATTGGCATCACAGTGTCTTATGCTATTTAAAGTGGCTGGGTAAGATTCTTGCCATTTCAGGCAGCGTGTATGCTGCCGTGTTACTTTGTTTTTCTCTGACGGGTGCAGCCAAAGCCAAATGACACATTCTGTTTTTAGAAACAAACCACAGAAATGCAGTAAATCGTGCCCTGGGAAGAAGGGTGGATTTACTATCGGCGCCTTTTTAGACAAGACGACATGCTGGCCACTTGCTGTGTATAAATCTGCAAATCATAAGAGGTAAATTGTCTGAACAGGTTGCTGGTGATGGCACAACATACAGAGCATTTTTAAATCACTCCATTCCAGCAGTAAAGTTCTCCAAGATAAATTGGTTATTTTCAGCTAAACTGATACAAGATACAACATCATAACAACAATGACAAGATAGTTAAACGTCTGGAAACCATAACATCAATTCTATTCTACGAGTGTGCTTTCATGGAACACGCAGCCAGGCTGACATCCACCTCAAAGCTGAATGTAAATTTATAGCAGTGAGGAGGAGGCAGCTTACATAAAACATGTATGTATGTACGAGACCACAGTCTGACAACACCCAGCAGACACTCATGGGTGGGTTTAGTGCTGTCGCAATATATGACTTTCCTGGCATGATTATCGTGGCCAAAAGAATTCACGATAACAATATTATTGCAATATCTATTGAAATGGGTGAGGTCAAATCATTCAAATCCATCTTTAACTTTGTCTCCTTTTTGGCAAATTAATTGGGGGATTGGGGGGCCGTTGGGGAAGGGAGACAAAGCAAGAACAGAAAGAAACGGAAATGATGAGGCGCTTCATTATGACACCAATCGCTGGGTCATAACAACAGACCTAAAGCCTCGTTCACTCAAAGCATGCTATTTGTTCATTTACAATGTTGCAGGGCATGTTCGAGAGAATGTAGCTAAGCCGAACTGAAAGAAAAATGTGAAGTTTGTGCATGACAAATCACGTTCTTTAACTTCTTTCCACTATTTTGTCCTACATAATATATAGCAGACTGCAGTGCTCCTCACTACAGTGGTGGCATTCAAACCCAAACATAGCATTTACAAGCTTTGTGGGCCGATCCTGAATAGCTCCGGTTGGCGGCATCCTCAGTTGTGGGTTTTAAGAAACAACTGCTGCAAATACAAGAGCGATAACTTTCTCTTTTGTGAACGTTGACAGTTTGTCTTGTTACAAATCCACCAAATAATGTGAAGAAAGGTAACAAAAAAATAAAGTATTGAGAAACATGAGGAGAAGATAACTTCATTCCAACCAAAATGACAAAGTCTGCTATATGATATGAACATCATTCGTGTGTGGATTCTTTCTTTAGAAGATAATATAGTTATCTTACTAACATCCGATTGATGCTATTTAATGTCAATTTTTTACATGATTTATATCAAGATTCCTGTTACAATACAATCAGATTAAAATGAATCAAGCTTGGACCAGTTACTCTAATGAAGAAAAAACGTATTAAATTAATTTGAGTATTTGCAATTACATAGATTACAATGCGATAAGCCTGTGGGCATATCTCCTGCATGACCTTTGTCTTTAAGCAATACATTTCTACTCTGGCACATTCCCAGACTCAAAAGAAAGACAGAAAAAGAGTTTGGGAGCAACAGCAGGAAGTGTGTGACAGATAGAGGAAGAAGATGACATACTGGGAGGCTTCATCCAGCAGGCTGAGTGTCACTATATGTAGACTTCCTGTACAGCGCGCCGAGCCAGGGACAGTTTCCTGTGAGTGACACAGGCCAAGGTCGGGGTAAGCTTCTGCTGTGGGACAGAACTGACCTCAACTATGACACTACTGATGTCTGTTATTATCACATCTGCTCACATTTCTTTGTTCTAGTTTGAGTTTTTGAGTTCTGGTTACAGCAAGTGATGGAACATTTTTCTCAGAAGTTGGTTGAGACCAAAACAAGCACTAAAAGGAGAGTGAACATTGGACATAGATTCATCAGGTGACCAGAAACAAGACTCCAAATAAATGCTAATGCTGCTCCGTGTCTGTTGGGAACTCTTTGCTAACATGGCAGCCGGCACAGCTTTATGAGGTCACAATAGGTCAAACATTTGTCTATATATTTTCTAATATGTGTTCTGGTGATAAATTTGAGAATAATTGTTATGTAACATGGTAGCCAGAACTACTGCCCCTGCCAACAAGTGGCCAAAAAAGAGTGTGCCGCTTTAAAAAGATGGAGACTGCTTTAACTGGTCACTTGTAAGGGTGCAGAGTTTGTTTGTGTTTTTTATGAATGGACTCTCTGGAAAAGCTCCTTTGCAGCCGTCAATTCAGCTGTGAGATATTTGGCGCAGAAAAGGGGTTCTTTTGGGATATGCTCCATTTTTAAATAAGATTTGGTTTGGAATTGCACTGACAAACCAGCCTGTCAGCATTGGTCCTGTGCCAACCAATGAATTATGTGCTGACATCAAAACTGAGCAAAACAGAAAAATGCTCCAGAGTTCAAAATAAATGCTTGAAGCAGACATGTTATGAAGCCAGGTTGAGCACTTATCATCCATAAAAGGTCCTTCAAACGGATCGGTTTGAATGATGAATAACATTTGAATGATTACCACTGCATCGTATAGTAATGTTCCAGAGACTAAAGTAAGCCTAACCGCCACACATTAAAATGCAAATCTATGCACATCAAGATACCAGTGTATCCCTCGTAGCCTAATAGCATGCGTAAACACAGATTCATTATTCTGGCACGAAACCCTGAGCATTGGAGAGACGCCGGCAGCTAAACACACCAGCTGCTCCGTCTCTGTGTCTCGTACAGACACAAAGTGGTATGAACACAAACATAAACATACTGTATACACTAGAGTGGAAGGAGATGAGAGGTTACAGAAATGAATCCCAGGACTGAAGCGGAAAAATAAATGAGGAGAGTTGATGATCCATCTTATCTTCCTCAAGGACCAGCCTGCGTTTACATGCACAACATATTCAGTATTGTACCCATATTCCGAAAGAACACAATACTTACTAAGCTATTTAGATAGCAAATGAAAATGATTATTCCATGAATATTCCCGTTTACATGGAGCCGTGCATACTCTGACTAACGTAAAACACTAACATTCCTAACATGTTATTTATCATGTCAAATATGTAAAAACCTTGTGCCATTTTTCTCCTTTGTGTCAAATTAGGATTTTGGTGGCAGATTTATTTGACCGTGAGACCACAGCCTTCCTCTTTCATTCAACCACCTTCTTGGATAGGTCGGAGTTGGAATATCGGTGTGCATGTAAACGTAGTCAGCAACTACTAGTGAAACACCACTGAGCAAGCAGAAATCTGTGGTTCACAGGGATGTAAAATAACACGATCCTTAGGTGGCTTCCAACAGATGAATACAGGTTTTACATCATAAAAACAGAATTAAAAAAAAACATGAAAATATACATATATATGTTGTAGTGTGTGTTTGTCATCAAAGCTGTGAAATCATCACCAGCAGAGATGTGTGAAACTGCAGCGCAGCAGTTCAGAGGATCAGAGAGCCTGTCATTATCCGATTATTGTCTCCAGTGACAGTAGAAATTACGCCTCAAAGCCTCCATGAAAGAATACTTATCATCACTATCCAAACCACTGTTATCCAAGACAGCAAAGTGGTAACTTTGACTAAGACGCTGAGCTGCAGCCACAGGCAGAGATGACTCAGTGTTTCTCTGGCCGCCTCTTTACTCAAGAGTAGTGGAAAGTTGTAAAATATCCTTTTTCATTTATTCAAAAGCACACACCTCTGTTTGTAACGGTAAATTATTGAAAATGTGGTTAATTTCCACCTCCCTACTCAGACTGGTTGCAGCTATATTGCATGAGCTCAATATTTGCACTTTCTGAGTCAAGCCTTTCAATATACCCAAACAAAATGTTAGCTCCAGTCCAAGACTAACGACGATGGTGTCGCGCCAACTAATGCTATGATAATGATATTTTCAGTCCTCGTCTCTGTGATGAGAAACATGACCATCTTAAAAGATGGGTAATCCCAGTGCACTGTTCCTGCAAATGGCACCACAGTTGGCCAATTTACGTCCAGATTGAAGTCTCTTCTCCAACCTCTCTCAAAATACGTTGTAAGTCAATAAGTCAGTAGTTTAGTTCCACATGACCACGCTCTAATGTAATCAATATGTTCATATGAACAATCAATGAAATGACAATGTGTCATGTGAAGAGGGAAGCTCATAGTGATGAACCCACAGATAATTATCAACTGACTCTGTAGTTCCCCTCAGCTCTACGAGGCTTTTTAGCCTCTTTCAACTCATTGTTTTTGTTTTACGGTCCATAACTTTACTGTTTTGGTTCAGTCTCACTATAATTTCCCCAAAAGGAGGGTGAATATTAGACTTACATTTGTCGAGTGGCCAGAGACACCGCTCCAAAAGAATGCTAATGTTGCTCCATGTCTGCTGGATGTGTAAACAGGCAACTCTTTGCTAACATGTAAGCTAATTGACCCTCTGCTAAGCCCCGCCCCTTTGTTGTTAGCTGTTGCTACCATGGAGCCCACACTGTCAGCTATTAGAAATATTATTTAATTTTTGTAAAAACGAAAAAAGCTATTTCAGAGAGAAGAAAACAGAAGGATCTACTAAATGTGTTCGAAGGATATATCCAGGATGTGAAAGTGATTGAGCAGCGAACACAGGTTTAAAAGATAAAGATCAAGAGCAACACTGTGTCTGTAAAGCAGAGTAGCTCTTTATTCACTGTTACAATCATTAAAAAGCGAAAGCAGCATGCGTATATATTCAGTATACCTTCAGTGTACCTTCAGTAGCTAGCGTAGCATAGAAGTGCTAGCGCTAGTTAAGGATGTGCTATAACGATACTCTGCTGATGTTAGCTCCACAGGTTTTTTTTCGAGAAAAGTAACGTTTTAAAAACATATGGTGGAATATATACTCATATATATACATTTACTCAAGTACTGTACTTAAGTACAATTTTGAGGTACTTGTACATTACTCGAGTATTTCCATTTTATACTTCTACTCCACGATAGGAGGGAAATATTGTACTTTTTACTTCACTAGATTTATTAGTTGTGTTGTTGTACCCTGGTCAGAGCTGGCCGATGCTACACAATGATTGGACGGTCTGCGTTTGAGGGGCGGGACTTAGCGATGGGGAAATTAACATATCAGCTTGTTGTCCCAAAAGTGTGAAAAACTGACGGATGCAGCTTTAATATTTCAAACATAGAAACAAGATATGCCTAGTCACCAGTGGACAACTCTCACAAAGTAATGAAGATAAAAACATCTGGTATACAGTAGTGAGAGTAAATATCATGTTTTACTTGAACCTTGAGCAGGGAAATCGAACAGGGAAACCAATGGGAGTGGGGGACTGGAAATGTGGTATTCCATTGCTCAGTGGTTCCGTTGACTTTTGGCTCAGTGTTTCCAAAGACATGGAGCTGGACAGGCATTCCAGCCTTGCAGGGACAAAGAGGTTCTTTCAACAGTAGTAATCCTCTTGAGGAGGAGTGGGAATGCTGCTGGCCTGCTGCTGCATACTGGACTACAGGACCCACACTAAGGTTCACACACACTGCATGACCACAACACACCAGAGGGAACAGGACCATGTGTGTGTGGGTTAGGCCGATGTATTCTACTAATAGCGGGCTTTTATTAGAAATTGGATATATTTCAAGGCTGAAAACTAACATAGTGTTATAACTCACTTTCTGACTTTGTCTTGTGAAATATTGGACACTTTCACCTCTTTAACCTTTTAAAAATCTACCTGACAACCAGTCACTCACAGAACTGTCTCAGGAGACAGGGAGCAACATTGGCATTCATTTGGAGATGTGTTTGTGTCTGCCTGATGATTGTAAGTCCAATATTAACTACCCTGTAGCTCTGCTTTGCTCTACACCAACTCCTAAAGGAAATGTCTGGCTCTTTAGCTGCTGAATGCTCCACGATCTTCACCAGCTAGTAGCTAACGTTGTCTGTTGTGGCTGATGAGATTGCTGAGGCTGAACCAAAACAATGAGCTGAAACGCTCCGTACAGCTGAGGTGAACTGTAGAGTCAGGCGATAATCATCTGTAGGTTCTTCACTATCAGTGACCCCTTTTACATTTGAGTCCTTTCATCCATTGTTTATATAAAAAATACTGGTTGGTGCAGCTTGAAGGAGATTGGCATTTGATACATTTAATCAGTAATATCCGTGCTAATGGTAATCTAACTTTGAGTTGCAGAGTCTTCATGATCAGAAACAGTATCATTAGCATCCCTAAAACATTACATTCATCCAGTGAAGCTCTCGTTATAAACAACATATCCATGCTTGTTCAATAGAGTGTGACAAAGGTTTTCTATAGACAACTAGTAAAGTGCTGATCAATTCAACAATAGATGTGAAATAAATCCAACTTTATATCATATCAGACGCGACTTGGCCAGCATTAATAAAACACTAATATAGCCTCATGTTTCAGCTAACAATATATAGTACAAGTGTGACCCACTAACAAGCCAACATTATCCTATTTGTTACCAAAACAAACCCGACAGCATCTTTCTCTCATAGCTCCAGCCTGAAGGAGGAGCTTTAACTTCAACATGATATACAGTACAACACTCATCTACGCACTCGCAGTGTGACTCACCCTTCTCTCTGTCTTCTATTCGGCTTGATGCTCTCCTTCCCAACTGTCAACTCGTTCAAAAGTAAGCTTTAAAATCCATCCTGTGTCCATAATTTAATACTTCCAAAATCCCACCCAGTTTATGTACGAATGAACATTGTTGGTGGTAAACTGTGAAAAAAGGGAGTGACAGGGAGGAGTTGGAGACGGGGGAGGGAAGGGAAGTGTAGGGGAGAGGAGAGGAGAGGAGGGGACACTGGAGGCAGTGTGGGATATCCCTTTGAGTCATGGAAAGTGATCCATAAAGCAGACATGCTCACAGACCGCCAAACAGCCATCTGTGTCTCTTTGTATTGTCCTGTCATTCAGCCTCATTACACCGTGAGGACATTCAACAGCTTCTGGAAACACTTAGTGCACTTCCTTACGGAAAACATGCATAATATCACTGAATACAAACACTGTATTCACCACTCTCTGGCATGCTAGTGTGATGGAGAAGTTCCCTTCATTCTCTTCTGTCCGTACTTATAGATTTCGTAGGTAGAAATGTATATATTACATTTGGTGGCATATTGTTGTATTTATTATGAGTAATATGTCGAGCTGCTTGTAGTTCATAATTTTTTTGTATTACAAGTTTCCAGAAATTGTATGTATAAATGTGCAAATGAGGCATTGACTTATTAAATATGTGGAGCACAGATCTGAGCATTGGATAAAGCCAGGTTTCAAATTCTTGGTTAATTTTGTTGACATATTACATTCTATATTTTTTACAGAGGGAACTTTGGATATCTCTTCGTATCACTCCATAAATCCAAAAATAAAGTCAACATTCATAAAAAAAATGTAAAAACTTTGTGAGGTATTTAGGAATAAAATGTGGCTATATATATATCAGGCTATGATTGATATATGAACAAACGCCTCAGTGAAAAGCTTCAGAATATTGTAAGGAATGAAACTGGAAAGTTTGGTGTAGATGCTACTGAAGTGGAGATTTCTGGCTCAAAGTCTGAGAAAAAAAACTAATTTTGAGAAAAACTGCATTTAAAGATACAGTATGTATTGTAAAATTCCAGACACTACATACACAATGTAACTAAGAGAGATCATCATGAAACCTGCCCAGTTTATAACTTAAAACATTTTCTGAACTGTTATGTTTAAATATCCAAATGAGGCATTATGTAATGCTAACTTTTGGTGAATTAAGTAGAAATGCAAATAGACAAAGTGTTAACATAAACACCTAAATATGTACTTTGGAAGTTTTCTTTCCACGACTCTGAAAGAAGACATAGCCCCAAAAAAGCCCAAAATCTCAGAACTGACCTTCACATAGAAATTAATGTTTTTGCCTTTAAATATATTTTTTTCAGTTAGTATTTACAGAAATATGTTGTTGGATCCCTTATTTGATAAACACAATCACATTTGCTTTTTTTGTAATCCCACGCTGTCTCAGGGTAACTTGCTATATTTTGCAAAATCTGTGTGAGGATCCTTGAAGTGTATTTTATAGTGTATGACACACCGGTTACCTTATTAGTGCATCAATATGCACACAGATTTTCCATCCAGACAGCCAGACATTGTGTGTGTGTCTCTGTGTGTGTGTGTGTGTGTGTGTGTGTGTCTGTGTCTGTGTGTGTGTGTGTGTGTCCAAATAAGTCAGGTGAAGATGAGCAGCAGCAGCCAAAACACCATGAGATCATCCTTTACCAGACTGCTGCTTCTCTGCCAAATCCTTTGTTACCATAGCAACTGTGTGTATTTGTGTGTATGTGTGTGTGTGTGTGTGCGTGCGTGCGTGCGTGCGTGCGTGCGTGCGTGTGTGTGTGCGCCTTACAGTTGGTTAGATGTTGTAAATTGTCACATTATAAGCCAACAGTGTCTCAGACAGTCCTTATATCAGAGCGTGAGAGAGGAAAGGGGGGGGGTAAAGTGAGGTGAGCAGCAGGCTGAGAATGATTACGTCTTTGTTTTGGGAAGAAACGCTGGCCTGAAGGCAGAAAAAGACAATGAAGTTAGGAAATGATGGGGGAGGAAAAAGAAAGGGAGAGAAATCTGCAGAGGTCATATCCCAGTCTGCAGATGAAATGCATTCTGATTGGCTGCCTGCTCTCCGTGTGTGTGAGCTGTACATGCTGCAGCTGTTAGAGTGGCAGCAGATTACACGGCTGTTTGTGTGATACAAATGTGTTATTTTCGTAGTTTGGGCCATCATGCATATCTGTTAATGAAACATTGTACTCACAGTTATTGCGAGATGAGGTCAAACTTAAAGCTAAAAGACACTTAAAGATATTTGGGGGAAGCTCACAAAGCTGTAAACACTACTCTGACATGATATTACTCATCCCCTGTTTACACGTCCAGCAGAAACACAGTGACATGAGCATTTTATCTGGAGTCATGTTTGTGTCCAGCTGAGGACAGTCCAATGTCCCCTCTCCTTTTAACTCTGCTTTGCTCTCCACAAAGAAATCTGGGGCCAAAAAATGACAGGAAATGTCTTTTCCTTACCATTTTTCTTAAAACCGCCTTTCCTAAGTCCTCATGAATTCTCCTTCACATTTTTCCTTGACATCAAGACATTTTCCATTGAGGTCAACGAAAGAGGTGGAGGAGAATTCGAAATAGTCTCTCGTTTTTTTTCCAACTCAAAGGAAGGATAAGAAGTTAATCTACGTAGTAACTTTTTAATAATGTTGATATTCCCATTTTGAGATGGCAGCTTTTGCACTCATGATGTGTAGACTGCAGCGTTGCATAGACTCACTTTGAAACCCTAGAAGCAGCAGCATGAGCACATCCCGAACAGGCACTGTACGAGTATAAGTTAAATGTTCGCAAGTAAGAACTTATTGGGCAAGGACATTTCCATAATACATTTAGTGCATCAACTCTTTTTCAACAAAGGCAAAACCACCTCAAGATAACTTTCTTATGCAATCGAGGAAGTTTAATCAAAGTGTGCCCTTTCCAATGCAGCCTTTCTATTGTGATAGAAAGGCTGCTTCAAAATGCGCATTAAAAATATGTAAATAATAAACACGGCAAATTCTGGCCAATCTTTCACTGTATCTCTTCTATCTTGAAAATATGTTAAATATTTTCAAACCATTGCATAACTTATACTAGAGGTGTCATTGCACGTATAGAACGTATTTAATTTAATTACATTGTCTAACTCGATGTGTGCAACATACACTTATGGGGAATACTCACAGAATTGATAAGAAAACTTTAAATTAAATGACATTTAAAATGGATGCTTTTTTTTTATATCGTCATTCAGTCTTTCAAATGACTTGTAAACAGAATCTCCATCAGGTCAATTAGTGTATTCTTTTAAATTCTGCGGAATTAAGTAGATCATTCCTTTTATCTGATATTTGTTTACTTTGATTTAATACCAGCACACCCATATTGTTCATTCTGTAGGTGAGTGCAGAAATGCACGCTTCATCGTGCCTTCAGTTTTTTCCGCGTAACGCAGTCAATGACTGTCCCAGTAAAAATGAACGGACACGAACCAATCATTAGCGCACACACACACACACACACACACACACACACACACACACACACACACACACACACACACACACACACCACAGTTTACACACGGAGGTCAGTAACCACTCAAACTGCTGGACTCTGATAAATAATCTCCACCCAGACCCTGGTGTTGTAGCTGAGTGTGTCTGATGCAAATTGTCTTCATGGAGCTCCGACTCCTACTTCAAATGTAGCAACAACCACCTGCCAGCGTTTGCTCATTTTTACTCTATAAACGCATTCATTTCCCATGGGTCTTACACTAAGCAGCCATGATGCTCTGAAATGCAAAGCCTAGAACAGTCCTCTGGTGGTCAACATGCTACAACGCTGGCTCCGGGAAAATACTGTGGCGTTCAAGGTCACCAGTATCACTAACAGCAGAAGTGGCACCCAGAGGAGGCATTAGGAGCCAACACAGGGGAGCCAGTGAGGGAATGGGACTGGATGGATATTGAGTGTTGGGTTGAGGGTGATGTAGGGGGGGGGGGCTAGATAAAGTGCCTCTGTGCTGGCCTGATTATGCTCTCAACAGAATGAGCTCACATAACAAAGGATTTATTATCTCTAGCGGGAGAGTTGCCGCAGTCTGGGAACTCCGCACAGCCGTTTTCTCTGCCAGGCGCCCGAAAAATGTGGCCCAGCTCTGCTTTGGTCGGGAGGTTCAAACAACAACGAACCCTGTATGGGTCTCTCTCTCCCTCGGCCTATAAAGCAGCCTGTGTTTTGTGAGGGTGGGAAGAGTGAGAGACTAATGTGTCTGCCTCTCACAGGCCCACGCTTTGCTGTTTTCCCCTCCATCTCTAACCTCCTTCCTCCAGGTACAGCAACAGGTCTGTCTGTGCTTTGGGGTTACCAATTATATTTAATGGGATTACACTAATACTGTATATCTGATTGTGGGCTGCTTTTGACCAAATATTGTGATTTGGATTATTTAAAATGGGACAATGTGACGCTTTAAAGAAGTATGAAAGCTTAATTCATACGCAATACCCAAACCCTTACTCAACTCCATACACTAAGGCAGTGATTCCTAAGCTGTTGTTACAGTCAACAGTTATTTATTACCCATACAAATCACATTACAATGATGTAAAAATTAGTTCTTAATCATTTCAATATTTTAAAAATAGAATTCGGGTGGGCGTGACAATGTGACATCTGACATAGTTTGAACAAGTAACATTAGTGTTGGTCGGATTCGGACTCCTCGGTCGTGGATTGAAGCAAAATAAGTGGAATTTTGAAATGGCTATAAGGTCCAAAAAGAAAGTCCAGAGGCAAGTGACAAGTGACAACGCCGGCCTGACAGTTCAGAGTCAGAGGAACCTTTCAATGCTGAAGAAGAATCGGAGTCAGCAGTTGAAAACACGTTACAGGCTAGCAATCTGGGGTTTAACGTCGAAGGCGAGTTGGCTCTTTTTCATTTATTACATTGTTGACACTATCTGCAGTGGGAAGTGGTACTTGGGGAATTTGGTTTGGTACATAGTGGTACGTGGTCTGAAAAGTTTGGAAACCTCTGCACCAAAGGGGTTTGGCTGCCACAGCCTTCCTTTGTCTGATATGACCACTAGCTTACGGTGGCTAATGTTAGCAAAGATATTTTGACATCGTTTAAGTTTCGGTAACGTCTCAGAGATTAGTGCTGCGTGTGGATGGAAATATCCTTTTACATCACATAGTAGAAATGGACTGTATGGTAAATGTTCTGCATTTATATATCGCTTCAATCTTCACGATCACTCAAAGCACTTCACAACACATCAGCATTCACACACATTCATACAGAGTCAGAGGCTACAAGGTGCCACATGCTCATCAGTGATAACCATTCACACACACTCACACACTGTTGGCCATCAGGAGCAATTTGGGGTTCAGTATCTTGCCCAAGGACACTTTGACATGCTGACTGCAGAGGCCGGGGATCGAACCCCCGACCCTCCGACTGGTGGACGACCTCCACTTGCTGAGCCACAGCCAAAAGGAAAGGAAATGGTTCTGGTCACGTAGGGGCAGCAGAACAAGCTGAAGCCATGCTGAACTTTATATTGAAATCCAACATGTTTTGCCAGCCAACTGTCTGAGGCTTCACAGTGAGCAGATGCCACCTGACCAGCTCAGCCTGCACTGGTTGTGTCTGCTGCTGATAAGCGAAAAGGACACACTCCACAAGATCCCACACGGGACAAACACAATGTTCATGTTCCACTGAGTGATTTGTGATGAAGGCAGAGGTAGCAGCACTGTACGTCCTCCAATCAAAACTAGCAGCTCACAAAAACCCTTTGGGATATACGTCATTGGTTCACATCATTTGTTTAGTCAATGATAGTGGTGCTCATAGTTATTACACTGTATCAAACCACTGGACAATGTAACCAAATGTCACTATAACTTGAGCAAAAGAAAAACAATAATATAAAGAACAGCACTCGTACGAGCCATTCTAGTACATTATAAGCCACTACTTTGAATCATCCCGTACTGCAACAATGTGAAGATATTAACGTTCAGAAATATATCACAGAAACCGATTTGTTGCCTTTCACCAAATTATGTGGAGATTTTTCTCCATTTGCTTCTTTCGGACGTGATCAGCAGCTTCTATACGATAAATGCATGGAAATGAACGTAATTACAAATCATGACATGAAAAGCTTAACTAAGTGTTAAGTATGTTACAGAAGCTTCATGATCAAAGTGTCTGTCACCTGCAAACTGTCTCTACACTGACACACACACGCGCGCACACACACACACACACACACACATGAAAATGGCCTTTTTATATTAAATGTGTGAAGCTTCTACTTTACCTGGTGGGTGTGTGTGTCGGGCAGGGCGGTCCAGTAACACCACAGCACTAAACAAACACACTGCTGCTCATCAAGACGAGATGGGAGCATAAACTGCTGCAAAGAAGGAGACACAACTCTGACTGGGATCCAAAGAGGAAGCTCCTTCCTTTGTTGTGTCCTCCCTCCCTCTCTCTCTCTCTCTCTCTCTCTCTCTCTCTCTCT
>CALSCE010009408.1:2606789-2679169 GCA_943593645.1 Bovichtus variegatus | reverse complement strand
CTCTCTCTCTCTCTCTCTCTCTCTCTCTCTCTCTCTCTCTCTCTCTCTCTCTCTCTCTGGGCTTTCCTGTCCAGTCAGCCACACCCCAACACGCTGACACAAGGCGCTCATTCTTTTGGATAAAGAAATACGGCGTTGTTCATGAAAACCTGCAGAAATGTTAACCTTAAACGGGACCCGCGGGTAAACAGGGAGGTGAAAAGAGTGGAATACAAGTGAGGAGGCAACTGGCCATTTATTCTCTCACACCGGGAACTACTGTTACCCTGAGACATATTTGCCCACATGTTCACTTCACCAGCATCGAGTCTATTCTACGCTGTTTTATTATATTTAATATGCTTCTGTGTCATTCAAAGACATTTGAGTTAGTATTTTTGAATACGTATTGGATTCTAGAAGTAACAACATTTGTACATGTGTAAAAGAACATGAAAATATGCATTCAAGAAATGAATGTCAATGGTCTAATGGTAATGAGTGGAACGTGTTTGGCTTTAAGGGGAGACACTACAGGTGAATAGGTTAACTAACAGAGATCATCAGGAAACTTCCCCAGTTGATTACTGACATTAAGACAATTCTTTTTTGTATTACAAGTTTTCTGAAATTGTATGTTTAAATATGCAAATGAGGCATTATCTTATTAAATATGTGCTATGTGTTCCAGAACAGAAATGTAAACATTGGATAAAGCCAGATTCAAAATTTTTCATTCTGTTGACATATTAGGGTCAGTTGTTTTTATAGAAGAAACTTTGGATATCTCTTTGTATGACTCCATAAATCAGAAAATACTGTCGACAGCCATTAAAATTATTTAGATATAACAAAGATTAATTGCTTGAGAGTCTGAGAAAAATCTCATTTTGAGAAAACATCCTTCAAAGATATGTATTGTAGAATTCAAACATTTTGTACACTCTACAGTTGAATAGGGTCAAACATTCAACTAATAGATATCACCATGAAACTTCCCCAGTTGCTTACTTACTTAGAAAATACATTGTTCTATTATAAGTCTTCTGAAATGTTATATTTGAATATGCAAAATAGGTTTTTTCTAATGCTAACCTTTGGTGAATTTAGGAGAAATCTACAGACACAAATAGACAAAGTAAAAATAAACATCTAAATGTGTGTTTTGGATGTTCACTAGTCTAAAATAAGATGTGTTATGGAGGCAAAATAGCCCAATTGACCATTGCATGGAAAAGCAATGTTTTTGCCTGTAGTGTGCAATTCTTCAGTTTCACCTCTTTATTGGCTGTTTTTTTTTTACCTACACTCATCCCATCACTGTGATCTGCAAATGTGTGTGGGGCTCTGTCTGTGGGGAAGGTATTCTTGCCCTGAGTCGAGGCTAACAGGCTCACACTGTGTAACGCCAGGCAGTGTGCCACTTCACCTCCCATTGACTCCAGTAACTGAACAATCTACCTGCCACCTAAGCCAATCATACACACTTCCAACTATCAATATGGTCAATAACAGTCTTTGATCGAATATTTTACACACGTTTATTGCTTCATTTCATTGGATCGCTAGACTTCCTGGCGTCCACACGTTAAAAAGATAGTAGTAAGTAAAACAGTAATAAATAAGTCCTTTAAAAATAGATCAAACGGCAGATATTCCTTAATACAACACAACCGAATCAATAACAACGCACAAACCTATATCAATAAATTGTTCAAATGAATAGAAATGAAAACAAAGAGCATGCCGATCACAGGGACAGATGTCTGACACATTAAGGGAGAGTTGGGTCGAGATTTGTTGACTATGAATGCATGTGATTTACATAATTTCTATACTAATCAGCTTACATAAATTACCTCTGGTGCCCTGTATGAAAACATCTGCCTCTGTTTGTCCACTTTTTTACGTTTCTTTCTTTCTTCATTTGTCAGCTGTTTGTGAGTCCTTATTAGACTGGGCAGTGCTGATATGAGATGCACTGCAGGACGTTGCATATGCCTGTGCAACGTATCCTCATACAACGCTTCGTATGATATCTTACGTAAAATTATTGTGTTATTTTAAATTTTTTATTCCTGTTAAATTGTGCAGGAGCGATCAGTGTGCCTGCACAAGCCCCTGCAGTGCAGAACCTGTTTAGGCAACAAAACTACTTGGTTAGGTCTAGAAAAAGATTGTGGTTTGGGTTAAAATAACTAAGAAAATTGCGTTACTTAAGTTACACAACAAATTAGTCAACATTGACTTCTGGTTTCACATGAGGCGTGAACATTGGTCTCATGGGTGTCAAAGTCCTGGATGTAATATAAGATCTGCATATGGAGCCGCCACTCAGCATTACTTCCAATTTTGCACAGCGGCCTACTAGCGGTATTGCAGCAATATAGCCCAAATGTAGCCCAGACTGTACAGGATACGACCGCCTTTGTCCTCAGACCCTCGCACCGCACAAAGAAAATCTTCCCAAAAGAAAGCCAATTAAAGAGGAAACATGTTATAAACCTCAGGGAGAGACTGAGGAGGATCCTCTTATATATATATATTATATAATATATATATATATATATATATATATATATATATAAGAGGATCTTCTCCCAGGACACACAGATTGTAATAGGTGACGTGTGTACAGAATAAACAACATAGTTAAAAATACAACATAGACAATCCATGAGACAGAAATGATGATGTGATTGTATATCAAAAAGATGGATCCAGGAGGATGTCAAAAGGAGCTTCCAGGTGCCTCCAAGAACAATAAGGTGGGTCAGGCAGGATGAGGGCAACAGGTGCAGCCCTGATTCGTTATACATACGTAACCTTTAATGCTGGAAACCTGCCAGATGATAGCGATAAATCCCACCTTGTACTGCAAACGAGGTCAATTACGACTCTTTTTATTAGTTATTTTTGATCCATGTAGGATTTATATTTGTAAAAAGTTCCTCGAGCCAAAAAATAAATAAAAACAATTTAGAAATCTGGGGAAATCTGTAAAGCCAGTGGGCTGAGGGCGGGGCCAGGTGGTCCACTGTGTTGGCTCTATGTTGAGACAATCAACATAAATAGAATACAAATGTCCAGACACAAGACTGAGGTCACACAAATATGGACATGTACACCCACAATGTACAGAGCATACTCTGGTATCTGAGCCATGTTGGATGCAGCGCAGGTATGCATGCACAGAAGTGAAATAACACTTTCTCATTCTGTAATCCTGGAGGATTGATTCACATATCTTAAAAGAGAGCAAAAGCAACGATGCTTTCTGTTTTTCTCAGTCTACAGGACTGTGTGTCGCTCGTGGTTCCTATGTGACCAAACTGCTTGTCTGAAACTATAGCCTCTCCACTGTGACATCACCAAACCACCGCATGCATCCGTGTGTGTTTATTGTTCAGCACGTGTCCTGATCTAAAAAAAAAAAAAAAAGCTTCTTTTTCGAAAAATAATGACAAACTGCACATGCCTAACATTCCTGTAAGGCTGGCTGGGATTTATCATGATTTTATATGACGTATACTCATCCTCTGTCAGCCTAAATCACACCGCTGGGCTGCTACAGAGAAAAACATCCCAACCAACCAAAGTGGCTGAGACGTATTCCACCTGACGTTGATTATGGCAGATGCTGGGAAATCTTCTCTGCAGACACTTCAAGTTGCACGGATTATAACTGCTGCCATTTATCAATCTGTGCGGAAACCATTATTAATGACGACTGGGATGTCTGCCTTTCAAAACTAATTTCTTGCTCATTCTCAAATGACTACCTACCCACATTTCTAACTGCTCTTCCTATAGCATCAGTTTGCACTTATTCCTTCTTAACTAGACATGTGTGTTGGCTGTAATTAGTAAAAAAAAAAAACATATTGTTTGCTTCTTGCTGACATCCATAAAATGTGCGATTACAGTACTTTGCCAGGTGTTTATATTTCTGCAGACAGATTTTGTCACCGCGAAATCGTCACAACCATGCAAGACATGGTCCGAACAAGGGGGGTAGGAAGTGGGGAAAGGGCCCCATTTTACGCCCCTGGCCCGATTTAGCATCACGGCTGGTGTGTACCCATCGCAAGACGGTCTCTAGTTTTATTGCCGCTTTACAAAACTAACCAGAATAAGACATTTCAGATATTTTGATACCTCCCTCGCTCTAATAATCCTTTCAGTGCAGTATACTTACAAAGCTGAAATAATCAGGCAATGTATCGTAGGGGTCATCCCTGTCTTCCCAGGGTCCTCATAATAAGAGATTGATAAGGGCTATCTTCACAGTTCAAAAGAACAAGGGACATTTCAAATGCAGTTTGAATGGTAAAAATCCATTTAGCCACTGTGGCTATATCAATGTCTAAAATCAAGAAAACTGTCTTGCCAGTCTTGCCAGCAAATTATTTTCCGCTATAAACTGGGGGTGATTTCAACATATACTGGTCAAAAACTTCACTTGGTACCTTTGACCAAATTGAGGCTAAAGAGCTTGGTAGAGCTTTGGGGTACTACGTGACGTAGTTTCACGTCACGCATTAGCTCCGTCAGTAATATAGAAAATATTGCTGGAGCCTAAATCAATGCAGTCTGACAGTGGACACCGTCACATCACAGCATTAACCTCGGAAGGAAAACTTCTGAGCTGAACATGTGCAAGATTGCCCTGATTAGCTTTAATAAGCATGTAGTGAAAATACAAAGAGAAGCAAGAAGTGCATCTCTTACATTTCCTTTGCGTGTAGCATCCGTCTGCATGGAAATATGCTAACCAACATGACATGGCACTGAGCCTCATATATCTCTGTTAATGCAGTAAAAAGGCACCAGACGTGGAGTTGCAGTCACAGTGCATGGGCCAGCCTCCAGGTAACCACAAATCACTGGGGGTCAAAGGTACATTTCTCTTTTATGTGAGCACACACACACACACACACACACTCATGCACACTCTCACACTTAGCACAAACACATGTCAGAGACAGTAAAAGCTCTCTCTCCTTTCATCTATAATGAAAAGCATATTTGGTTCTGCTCCCCTCCTCCCCTGCACCACACCAGCACCCACGCAGCCATTCAAATCCTAACGCCTTTATAGAAACATACAGTGCAGCGCTGCGGGGCTGAGCTGAGGGAAGCGCTCATTATGAACATCAAAGGCCTTGATGGGCGCTGACTTGATCCTTTGAGATGATTGGAGTATCTCACTCAGGGAACAAAAAGCTTGGACGGATCTGTACGGGATGAAAATTCAATTACCAAGCGATTCAGGGCCGGCAGAGGGGGAGGAATGTAAAGATTTGAAGGAAATGGGTCATCATTTTTTGCCAGGATGTGCTCGCAGTTGACGGGTGGTGGATCAGACTCCCACATGTTGCCCCTGAAGCCCAAGGCCATACTGTAGGAAGCTGCAGCTCTGTTGTGGGCCTAAAATGTGCCACCACAGAGATGTTTTATTGAACGACACTATCACCGAGTGACTGAGTATTCCTACAATAACTTCCATGTCAATTTCCATGTCATGCTCCATCTTTCAACGCTAAAACGTTGTTCCCGTTTTTTGATGATGGCCAGCAGTGGTTTATGTAGACAAAAGTCTGGGAGTGCTGCTGTTCTGAGGGATTACTGAGAGTTTAGCTGCAGGCATCATTTCTTTATGACGGTGTCTGAGACAGAGAGCAGGGAAACGGCAGAACACCAGTGCCATCTAGAGCTGCTCAAGTGAGCTGCTTCAACGCTGAAACATGATGGGAGACAATCAGATAAATATGACACAGATGCGTGCTCCTTCATCTGCTTCATCTCCTTTTGTTGGGTTTCAATTTACTTTTGATAACAAAGTAGATTTTGGTGTCAACACTTCACAGTTAAAAAAAAAAAAAAAGGCCAACGGAGACTTTATTTCCTGGAAAGATTTTATATTTTTGAGGTGGATAGGGAAATGATGACACTGTTTTTTTTTTTTTTAAGGTAAATGTGTAACTTTTTCGCATTAAAATGTCTAAAAACGACTAGACAGATCTTGTATTTTTTGTTCAATACTTACATCATGCCAAATGTTTCCCAATTTTCAAACGTAGAGAAATCCATAATTTCAATAGAGGTAACGGTCCATTTCATTTAGTTGCCTGAAATGGCGACGTATCCCTTTTGCACACGCTTCATGTGGTTGTCAGCCAGAAGCTGTCATGAATTGACTCATTTGTTTTTGGAGGAGGAGACTTCTGAGGATGATTCGTAAAAAACCTCCTGAACGATGAACATTGAAGGAACCCTAACCGGGAGAAGCTGACCGCAATGGTGGTGAAGACAAGAACTCCCATGATCCCACGCTAGGGTCAACATCCCCATTTAAAAGAGTAGTTTAACATTTAGCCATGAGGCCAGCAAGCAGTCTAGAATCAAATACAACAGATGCAGAATGTTTTTAAATCTTTTTTTTATTGTTTATTTAAAAATGACCTAACAAAATCCAAATTATTCTAAAAATGCAATGTATTACAATACAGTGGATTGTTTCTAGGTATCTAATTTATATGTTTATACATTTGTGGTATAAATAGGCATGTATTTTGTATTTGTCATGCTTGCTACAAGTTGAAGTTCCTTGAAAGAACACTGTAATGAAATGAAGTCTAAAAACTAAAAACTGGACTCTAACGCTAGTTTAATTCTTAAATCCTGTCAGGAGGACAGAACATTTTCAAAGTTGACATGATCACTTTTTATAAAGTGAAGTGAGCCTGGATGTTGAGGAAAGGGTGTCAGACAGAATGTATCAGGGCAGTGTGAGGAGAGATCCAAATAAAGAGCTGCTGAGGAGGACAGTGGCTGACCTGCTGCTGTTTATACGCTCACTCGAAGCAAATTCCTCATACAGACACAGAATTCATCCAATATCCTGTCTCTGTCCAATACAGACGGGTCAGTAAATAGTAGCACAAAATGGTTCCTTTTTTTTAAGTTTTTGGTCCTTTATAAAGTAAATATAATAGTACAATTCGTGCCTCCGTGGTACTTTGTAGGCCGTTATGGTGCTCCAAACAACCATTTTCAAAGGTAGATCTATGTGATGCTAAAAATACGTGCTCTAATAGGTCATTTTAGAGCAACTGCATGAGCTTCTGATAAGTAAGGCATGGATGCATGGCTGAACGGGCCAATTACAGAGATGCAAAAGGACGACAAATAGACACAAACAAACCACAAAATGACCACACAGAAAACATAAAACGTCTAAAAATAGCTGCAAAATGACTGAGGCAAAATAACCACAAAGAGACCCAAAATGAATACAAAGAGCAAAAATGCAAAACTGACCAAAAATGTTTGCAAAAAAACACCACAAAAAGATTTAAAATTACTACAAATAGATTCAAAACAATCACAAACTATCAAAGAAGTGGACGTAGCCAATCACAAGGTAGCCCCGCCCTAAAGCATACCCTGCTTCATTGTCTATTTTCCTCTAAATTAAACTATAATTTACAAAATGAACAGCATGGACGGGAAATGACTAAAAGTAGATTCTTTGAGTTTGGGTGTCTTGTATATGTAGACAGAGTGGGGGGCCTCCTATATGTCTGTGCTCAGGGGCCCATTGTCTCATAATCCGCCCATGACTAAAGGTCAGCAACTGTTCAGGTGAGTTCACTAGTTTAATTCCTATTTATGTGAGTGATCTCAGTTTGTACGTGTTAACGATGAATCCTCCATGCAAACCAAAGTCAGTCATAGAGTCCCGCAAGGTTCTGTACTTGGACGTCTTCTATTCACCTTATATATGCTTCCTTTAGGCAATATTATAAGTAACCAGTCCATAAACTTTCATTGTTATGCAGATGAACCCAATTCTAGCAATCAAACCAGGTGAAACCAATCAATTAGCTAAACTTTAAGCTGCCTTAAGGACATAAAAATGTGGATGTCCTGCAACACAGACAAAACTGAAGTTATTATACTTGGACCCAAACACCCTTCAAAATGCATTTTCTAATGACATAGTAACTCTGGATGGCATTAACTTGACCTCCAGCACCACCATATGGAATCTACGTAAATTGCAAAAGTAAAGCACATCGTGTCTCAAAACTATGCAGAAAAACTAGCCCATGCATTTGTTACTTCAAGGCTGGATTAGTGCAACTCCTTATTATCTGGTTGTCCCAAAAAATCCCTTAAGACTCTTCAGTTGATCCAAAATGCTGTAACACGTGTATTGACAAGAACTAGGATACAGGATCATATTACTCCTGTATCAGCTGCTTTGCACTGGCTCCTGGTAAAATCCAGAACAGAATTCAAAATCCTTCTCCTGACCTACAAAACCATTAATGGTCAGGCTCCAGTTTATCTTAAAGATCTCATAGTACCTTATAAAAGTACAATGGGACCCAGAGCCTTCAGCTATCAAGCTCCTTTACTGTGGAACCAGCTCCCAGTGTGTGTTCAGGAGGCAGACACCCTCTCCACATTTAAGAGCAGGCTAAAGACTTTCTTCTTTGATAAAGCTTATAGTTAGGGCCGGCTCAGGCTTGCCTTGAGCCAAGCCCCTAATTATGCAGCTATAGGCTTAGACTGTCGGGGGACTCACTCCTCTCCTCCTTTCCCTATCTTTTTCTCCACCTCTCCCTCTCTATTGATATGCATTCATGTCCCTTAAATGCATGTTACTAACTCAGCATCCGGAGCATCATCCCCGGAGTTTCTGTGTCTCTCATCTGGCAGGTTGCCACTATTAAAAGGTGGTGTCTGGATCATGAATCGTGGCGGCGCCTGTTGCCCTGGTCTAAGGACAGAGGGTGTCGTTTGCTCTACAGTCTATAAAGCCCACTGAGGCAAACGTGTCATTTGTGATATTGGGCTATATAAATAAAGTTTCATTTGATTTGATTTGAGTCACCCTCCTTTAGACAGAGAACTCGCTCACTGCTGTGCACGAGGCACTGCTGAATTTGATTTGACTATTTGTCCCTTTCTCTGAGTAGAGAAGTGCACAATGGGGACTCTCTTCTGCACCATCTCACTATGTATCAATATATTTGAAAAACCAGGGACATATTTGATACATTATATTACGAAAACATTAACATAACTAAAAGGGCCCTCGGAAAGCGCTGACCTTCGCCAAGGCCATTTCCATAAGAGAAAAATTATGCGTGTATCCACCCGTGAAGTGGATCCGCTCTTCGTTGGCAGGGATACTAAAGGGCTACTGAACAACACTCCCTTTCTTTCATGATTTGCTTTTGTTTACTTTCACTCTCTGTTAGGATACCTGCCCCTCTTCCTCACGCTCTCTTTTGACACACAGCTCGGGAAAAGTGTCACCTCTCGGTGGACGGCAACAACAGCTGGCACTAACAGGTGAGAGTGTAAATGAAATGAAACAGCATCTGTGGACGACCCTCCATTCACTCTCATTCAATATGAGCTGTGGCATCTAAACTTACAGTATGCCTCAGTAACGTATCGTCAGTTGTGACAGTAATTACATGATCCGGATGGCTGCTACATTAACAGTAATAATACATGAGCTACAGCTCCCTGCTGTGCGCCCTGCAGGCTGTCGACCACCTGCAGAGATCCACAGTCCACATCCATCATCTCATGTTCCTAAAACCAGTCGAGGCTGCTCTGAAGTAGCTGAGCTCCGCTCCAAACTAAAAGCACTGAAAAAGACGAAACTTACAAGAGAGAAACTATGTTTTTGGCAATGGGAAATATTTCACATAAAGCAACTGACAACTAATGTTGGGTTGTTTTTGATGTGTTCACAGAGGGTTCTTAAATCTTATTTCCTATTGTTTTGAACGTCTTTAAAGCACTTTTATTCTGAAAGGCACAACGGTGTCATAATGTCCCTGAGTTTGCTACTTAAGAAAGAACTGAATGCATCTCTTTTGGAGCATTGACTATTTGGATTTTTGGATTTATCCTAGAATTGGTATGACTGCCATTAATGTTTATCTTATTCTATTATTATGGCGTTGGCGTTGCAAATATATATTTATGTATATATTTCTGTACACCTAATGTTCCTTCCAATAAAATATTATTGAAAAAAAAGTGTAAGAAGCAAATGTGTGAAGGTATGCAAAGTAATGATACAGATAAAGATGGTTGTCAGATAATAGGAGTTGTCTCATACTTAACAACAGTAAATCTTCAGTATTTAAAGTTGCTGCTGGAGCTACAGCTACTCCTGTTCCTGTTCCTGTGCTCTAATTATCACCTTGGTGTCAGCACACACACTTCCCTTTGAACTGCAGGCAGGGCTGCAGCTGAGGAGCCAACACAGCTTTGATCAGTCCCTAAAATGAGACGGGGCTTCTTAAAAGCAAGGGGACACAATGCATGTGGAGGTGAGTTATTCAACACGGTTAACTGGAAACGGAGATAATAATAATAATAATAGTAATGATTATAAGAACTGTATTCATACAGCACAGAGTTTATGAAGCGCTTTGACAGACAAAACAAACCCAAAGCAGGAAGGCAATTGACCAACAGAAAGCCAAAAGATGAAATAGAAATAGGCCAAATAGATTAAAAAAAACGATGAAAAACATGTCACTAAAAATGAATACAGATCAAAAGAATAAAAGTAATAAAAAAAGACGGCATCACATAAAAGCAAGTCTCCTAAAAATTGTTTTAATAAGTGGTTTAAAATAGGGTTGGATTTAATTTATTTCATTGTGAACTTGTATTGTACCTCTGATGTTAGGCTATGGTCTACGCTTCACAGGGATCACATAACACTCACTGAGTGTGTGTAGTTTTCTGCTGGATGTTGCTCTATCCTTCCTCTGTTGAGTTAGAATGGAGCATGTATTTCTCCCAAATAAAGTCAAATACATCGCTTCATGTGAAGGATTTCACCAGGACGGAGCAACCACACACACACAGTGTTTAGAACAAAATGGAAAAAAAATTTTATAAAGCTGATTTGTGTCGGATCACTGCTGCGTTATCTCAAGGTTGAGCTTTCTCTATGATCACATATGAGACAGGTATATATTTCACATCACGCAATTGACAACTACCTTACTCCCACGTATGGGAGTAAAGGAGAAACACTTTGCATGTAATTCTACATGCTTGAGGTAGGGTATGTATGGTAACAGTGTGTGTGTATCAAGTTAAAAGCTAAGTTGTGTTATTACTGTAAGCAGGACAAAAAGGTGTATTTTCCTACCTTGAATCGCACTTTCTTGAGCATCATCCTTGAATCCATGGTGAAAAGACAGTAAAAATGTCACCAAACTTTTTCAACTCTGCACTCCATTCAGTTCAAACAGCCTTTGACAAAACTGCCGTCAGTCCATCCTCCGCTTGCAAATCCAGTGAAAACATCCAAAGTGACTGACCGTGAGCTGTGCAGCGCGAGGTATCTGCCTGCCTGCTGACTCTGTGTTTAACATGCCAAAGACAACAGTGTCTGCTCCAGTGTGGCCCTGCTTTCCCCCTCCCTCTCCCCCTCCTCACAAAGCTAATCAACCTGCTCATTCATTCGTAAAACAGACACACCCTCTTTTTATGACTGTAGGGCTGCTATTAACACCGCCCCTCCTCCTCTAACAACACCCCACAGTCCAAATATGGGTACTGCTAAACTCTCTTGAACCGCTCTGACCCTTTAAACAACCCCCCACCCCCCTCACACTCTTCATCTCCCAGCATTTACCCATCTGTTGGCCTCAGTGTCTCAGCTCAACATCTGACTCGCCTCCTCTTCGTGGAACCCTAAACCCTACGGAGCAAAACGATCATTTACACTCCAAGAAATTCCAAACATTGGAACATGGAAGTGGCAGGGACGGAAAAATTATAATTAATCTGCAGTTATATTTTGTTGATGTTACTTGCCGACACAAAATGCGACAAATATGACTAAAAGAAATGAGAGAGGGACTATTTTTGACGTTTGAAGAAGTGCTTGTTTGACCTTTGACCCCATGCTGCGGCACACACACTTAAGTGCAAATTCAAGGTACTTGTACTTCACTTGAGTATTTACATTTTCTGCTATTGCCCTTTATTTAATTATCCATTTAATTTTAGTGTTCACTTATTTTTTGCACTTTTTTTTGCCTCTCTGCTGTGACCATGCAAATTTCCCCGCTGTGGGACTAATAAAGGATTTCTGATTCTGATTCTGCTACTTTATACTTCTACTCCACTACATCTCAGAGGGGAATATTGTACCTTTTACTCCAATACATTTATCTGACAGCTTTAGTTACTAGTTACTTTTACATAAAAACACATGTATAATATGATGCAGTTACCATACTTACTTATATTTTTAATGCAGGACTTTTACTTGTAACAGAGTATTTTTAGACTGTAGTATTTCTACTCTTGTTTAAGTAAAGGATCGGAGTACTTCTTCTACCACTGCCTATACTTTATAAAACCATCTTCACCGGCTCAGTCAGTGAAGCCACTTTTCTTCAGGCAAATCTAAACTAACTCCATCGCTGTTCAGGTGGATTAACCCTTTAGGAGCATCCTTAACTACAACAAAAGCCCAGCAGTTAATTATTGCTGACAACTCAGGAAGTTGCTGTAAATATAAATACAAGTTAGAGCTCATATTTTGCGTGAAAATGTTTAAGTCGCTGATGCTCTTCACTACTTTTAGCCTAACCACTCGATGAGATGGATGAATGTAGTTTATGTGCGTTTACAACTCATTGTTTCTGGGAGATGAAAAAGAGATTCAAAAAACAAACTTTCTAGCGCCATTGTCAGGTCAAATTCTTTAACTTAATTAACGTCTCATACTCAATGCCATTAATGTTGTGCTATCACAAATACAACACAACATCCCTCTGAAGATATTTAAACATCACATGAAATGAAATTAGAAAGATTGTGATGAAATGTGTAACGGACAATCGTGACCCAGAGGACGGAAACTGATAACTTTGGTGATCCTGACTTTTCCTCTAGCGCCACCATAAGGTTGACGTGTGGTTTTCAGTGAAGCGTCTTGACAGCTATTGCCATGGATGCCGTATTTTCACGTTCCCCCCAGGATTAATAACTTTGGTGAACCCTTCAGTTCTCATCGAATGCCATCCAAATCAAATGTTTTTTATTTATCCCCAAAAAAATTTTTTATGACCAAATACCTGCTAAACGAATGACATTCCTATCAGCCTTACCTGTACTTTGTGCCAATTGTTAATTAGCAAATGTTAGCATGCTAACATGCTAACACACAGACTGAATGATGGTGAACATGGCAAATATACCTGCTTAACTTCACCATGTTAGCATTTAGCTCAAAGCTCCGCGGTTCCTAAGTACAGCTGCTATCATGCAGAAAGCCTTTACTTGTGAATTGCTGGATAATGTAAACCACTGTTTGCTAGAACACTTTCAGGTTGAACAGTTTACCAGCCTTTGACAACTGGTGACATGGGATTACAAAACTTGATTTAAGAGGTTTACCTCCCAAAAAGGTTGGGAACCACTGTGTGTTACTAAAGGCGCCTGTTCTTTAGCAGTACAATAAAGGTCAGACATGAGTCATGCATGTAGAAATGCAACCTGTGGCTCAGCGCTCCATGTTTAGTCTGGCTTCTGTGACCCTCACAGTGAACGTTAATGAGGGATGTCTCGCGTGACCAGACGGGATGAGTCATTCTGAGAGCTTAACGTTGACTGTGGTTAGTCATCACATAAGACAACTAAATGAAATACCTCCAATTTAAGTTGAGTTCATGCAGGCAATACATGCTAAAACAAATTAATCAGTGTGGCTCTACTGTTGTGGACCATCTCTGAATTTTATTCAATTTAATTGTAATCAATCCGATGCTAAATGCCAATAAATATAAGCAAGTTCAGCAGGACAAGCAAGACAAATGTCATTCTTAAAACTTCTCCACGACTAAATAGGCTAAATTACCGAAGCCCCGAGAAGCAAGTAAGAAAAAATAATTTGAAGTCTGATCTAAATTGTTGTCGTTTTTCAAAGTTTTTTTAAAAATATATATTTCTCATCTGGGAATTTCTTTAATTCTTTTGTGTTTGTTGTTGTAATACTCATTTAGTGAACTAACACTCCATCATCATACTATGACAGACGCATGTGTGTGTGTGTGTGTCTGAGTTTCGATTATTACACTAACCCTTGGACCGATCTACTTCACGCTTTGCGCGTGTTGCTGAGGACCTGAGAAAGTGCAGTGCCGTTAACGGCCACTATGTGACGTCTCTGTATGTTTTCTTTCACAAAACAGCGACCTGTATGTGCCATTATGTTACCGGTGATAGAAAACCGTTACGGTACAGGAGCCCGGAGCTGCCAAAAAGGTGCGCCGCCCTTTAAACGAAGAAGTCTGTGTGTCGGCCAGTCTGAATTTTCTTCCAAAGCGTTCATCATACCTGCGGCGCGCACATTTAATGGGGCTTTGACTTTATTTAGGCCATATCATTTTCATGGCAGCTTTTGCACTCATGATGCGTAGACAGCAGCAGCACAACCGTAAACGCGTGCAGACTCACTTCGAAACCCAAGAAGCAGCAGCACATCCCGAACAGGCACTGCACGACTGTTCTAAATAGGACTAATTCTTCATGTCTTCTTCCAGGTGAGTTTTAATTTCTCCATGCACTGAAAGCAAACACTTAGAAAAAAGATTCTGACAAAAACATTTTTTACCTACCAAGACCATGGACTGTATAACCATAACGTCACCCACAGGTTTATGAAGAGCCTTTGTCTCCGTCTAACCATTCTAAAAATCGCCATCACCCGTTTAAGTTTTATTAAGGCTTAAAGTGATGCATTATTAGGGCCGTGGCCACTTTGAGTGACAGGTGGGTGCCGTTTCAGGTCGCTAACTATCTATGACCTATATGACTACTATGACCTGGGCCCGCCTCCATTTCTTTTAATTGCTTTTTTTCGTCACCTGGCAAAGTTTTCTTTTTTTATCTGTTCTGAAATCATAAAACACAGGAGAGAAAATTCTTTAGATCAGAATTAGCGTTTTTTCCACTTGCGCCTCAAGGCTTCCGTACTAAATAACTGTACATCTACATGGAACCAGATTCATAAAATGCCCAGAGCCAGAGAACTAGCTTCTCTATACTATAATACATTCTTGCATAATTTCCAAATGGGTAAATTCCTGGTGCTAAATTAAGACTAATTAAGTGCATTACCAACACAAAAACCCAAGTCAGGTTTACATTTTCAATAATACATTTTATTCCATTAAAGATTCTTTTTTTCTAATTGTACACTGGAATGTTAAGATTCCCCTTCAGTAATTTAGTTAAAAATGCTCAATCTAGTCATTTTCAACCCCACGTCCACACAACCATTGCTAAATTGAGATTTGGGGAGGACAGATGAGAAAAAAAAAAACAAACAAAAAAAAAAAAACAATAACATGTTATATCTTGAATAATATTGCTGTACTATGAGAATGCAGTAAAGGATGACCAGGTGGATGAGCGGGGGGCAGAGTTTACCGTCTCTCTGCTTACCTTGGATGTGAGGGGAGCGGGTTGACCATCAGGCTGGCAGTCTGTGGTCCCTGCTGTCACGCCAACACACACCCACTCCAATCCGAGATCTAAAACGTCTTATGTGATGTTAGATTAAGGGCTTGGATGTTGTTTCTGGGCTGCGATCAAAGTGTTTTACTCTCTGATATCTGAGGGCTGATCGTTGGACTTAAATGGACCAGAGTGAAACTCTTTTTGACAAATTGAGGAGTGGTTTCTATGGTGTTACAAAAAAAAAAAAAAAAAACAATTTTAAAAAGTCAGAAGAAGTTTTAACAGATGCAACGGTCAAATATATTTACTGGTCGGTAACTTTGCCCTCCGGCTGAGAATTCCTACCAAATTTCAATATCCAGATTAGTGGTAAACAATTACAAATTATACAGTAAAAAAAAAAAGAAAAAAAATCAGTTAAAAATAAAAGGACACAACAATTTTGCCGATAACTGCAGACAGTGCACAATATACTGAGCACAGAGCCATATTTTTTTGCTATTCAGCAAAGTGTTACCTCTACAAAAACTGAAAACTAAAGTGTCCTCACGAGAAAGAAAAGAAAAAAATAATCATCTGAAGTGAGATACCAATAGAGCAAATCACAATAGTTTAACGATTAAAGAGTGACAGGCTTATTATGATTGGGACAGATACAATTCTGCAGTTATTATGGATAAGAAAATCTGAAAGGAAATAAAGAAAGAACTCCATCAAGGATGAACCATTGCAATGTGACTGAAGAAGAAAGGGTGCATGATGCTCAGGGGAAGCTAAACTACCAGCGCTCATTCTAGTGGAGACTTGATGTTCTCCCTCTCTACCTCCTGGCAGGGTTTTACTGATAGACTGACGAGGAGACGGCCCCCGCCCTCTCCCGCACCCCCGCAGTCATCCTCTACTTAGTCTCAAGTCCTCTTTACAGTTCTGCTTGGCGAACACAACAGCATCAGTGTAGTTTTCTTTTTTTTTTTTTTGTGTTTGTTGGATTTTCCGGTTCAATTAACTCTATATATAGATGATCCTCTCTCATACAAACATATAAATACGCCACCGCTGCTCTGCTCCACCACAGGAAGAGGCTTTGTCAGAGGGCTGACGTAGTCCTGTCGATGTACAGTCTCTGAAATAGTATACAGGGTGGGCAGGCAAGAAATCTTCAATCTTTCTCTGTAGCATAGATTTGGACTTTTTTTTGTTGGTGATTTTTTTTTTTTGATTTAGTTGTTTTTCTTTGAATATATTTTACAGGATTTCGTATTTGTCGACAACAAAGGAGATTTCTGAAGAGAATCTAACAGAGCCGTCGCCATCTACGAGAGTCGCTTTGGTAACCTGGGAGAAAAGGAGAAAAGAAAAAAAAGAAAAATTAACAGCATGGAAGTAGTTTATCATAAAGAACATTACTGAGCACAATCAGGAGAGTTAAACTGGTTTACTTTTACTTGCACGTCTACACTGTATACTACGACAGATTAAAGTCGCAAATCCACAAGAATTTTTTTCTCGTAGATTTACCACTTAAATCTCGGAAATTCTGAGTTTTTTTCGGAATATTACCCTCGGCTCCGTTTTTTTTTCCAGACCTTGCTACGCCATCATAGTATACAGTCATTTGATCGATTACCTGTTGTTATATTTCACTAAATACACCACAAAGACAGACGTAATCAGCAGGAAATGTCACCTTGTGTTCATTTCCAACTGACAGCTGCAAACACTTTAGAGCCAAAGTGACTCATGTTCAGAAATAGGATCTTAAAGTGGCAAATTTACACTCAATGGCCACTTTACAGGTACACCTGTGCAATCCAACACAATAATGAAGAAAAAAACAGCGCTGCTATAAATTCTACCTTGAAGTTTATTATATATAGTAAATATGTTCATTACTGAGGTCAAAGTTAACGGTAGTGTTGTACCGTCCAACCATGAGTTCTACGAACCATTTCAATCCGGATTCAGACCCCACCACAGTACTGAGACTGCCCTCATCAAAATGACCAACGACCTCCTCATCGCAGCTGACTCCGGCCACATCTCCATTCTCATCCTCCTTGACCTGTCTGCAGCTTTCGACACAGTCTCCCACTCCATCCTTCTAAACCGCCTATCTGATCTTGGTCTCACCGGTACAGCTCTCACCTGGTTCCACTCCTATCTCTCCAATAGAAAACATTTCATCACCATCAACAACTCCAGTTCCTCCCCGGCCCCTGTAAACCAAGGCGTGCCTCAAGGCTCTGTGCTTGGCCCTCTCCTCTTCACCATCTACATGCTCCCCCTTGGTCTGATCATCCGCAACCATGGTCTCAACTTCCACTCATACGCCGACGACACCCAACTGTACCTCAGCACCAAACCCTCAATTCATCTCCCCCCAGTCCTTAGTCAACTGTCTGCACAATATTACAACCTGGATGTCTTCAAACTTTCTAAAAACTAAACAGCAGCAAAACCAAGCTCATGTTTGTGGCTCCAAAAGGGACTGCTCCGGAAGGTTGGTGAACTCCGCCTTAACGTGGCTGGTAGCTCCATCTGCCCGTCCTCCGAGGTCCGCAACCTAGGTGTCATCTTGGACTCAGCCCTCTCATTTCAATCTCACATCAAATCCGTCACCAAAACAGCTTTTTACCATCTCAGAAACATCTCCAGACTCTAGTCATCACTCCCTGACTCCGTTGCTAAAACGCTCATTCACGCCTTCATCACCTCCCGTCTTGACTACTGTAATGGAGTCCTGTCCGGGGTCCCCAACAAAGCCCTGGACAGGCTCCAGTACGTCCAAAACTCTGCTGCCAGGGTTCTGACCTGCACTAAGCTCTGGCAGCACATCACCCCCACACTGATCCACCTTCATTGGCTTACCATCAAGTCTCGCATCACTTATAAACTCCTCCTGCTCACATACAAATCCCTCCATGGCCTCGCCCCCCAGTACCTAATTGACCTTCTCCACCCTTATTCTCCTGCTCGGTCACGCCGTTCCTCAGAAACTGATCTGCTATCCAACCCCCCGCACCAGGCTCCGAACTTTTGGTGACAGAGCCTTCAGTGCTGCAGCCCCCACCCTCTGGAACCCTCTCCCTGCTCACATCAGAAATGATTCATCCCTGGACTCCTTCAAAAACCAACCTTAAGCATCACCTGTTTACCAAGGCCTATGACCTCAAATAATAAAAAAATATTTTTTTCCCATCCCAATGTATGTTGTGTCCACTTTGTAAAGCATCCTTGGGTTTTTAGAAAGGCGCTATATAAATCCAATTTATTATTACTGGACTACATCATATAGGAGTTTTTTTCAAATATTTGTCCTTCCTATGTGCATAAAAGAGAGGGTCACCTCTCAAAATAATGCAGTCCATTACAACAACCACTAACTAGGACTTCAATGGCCCGAGTGTATGTGTTCTAAACTCTCAGAGAAGAAACCATGACAGGTAACACCAGCTTTCAGAAACCCACCTGGATGTCGCAGTAGTTGCGCTTGGACACAAAGGACACAGCGATAGGGAAGAAGTCATTGGGCTGTCCGGCGATGCTGAACTCCAGGCTGCCTGTCTTGTTGTTGGCATCGATGACAGGTAGGCACCACTCCAGAATGTTTCGCCTGCTGTCGTGTTTGTACTCTCCATCCAGATCCCCGATCAGAGGAGCTCCCACACCAGACCTGCAGAGGGACAGGGAAACAGAAAGGTGTCAAAACATAGACGATACAGAGGCTTGAGGACTTTCTATTGGCATGCATGCACACTGATTAACTCAACCTGTGCCTCGCTTTGAAAAGTGCTCTGATGTCTTTAGAAGACAAACATGTCTGCGTCAAAAAAAAAAACATCCATGAAATAACATATTGATATTATTAGAGTTGAATCTTTTAACCAACTTCAGTCCTGCACCAAATATTCATTAATTTTCAGAATGTTAGGCCCTTTGATGTCAGTTTGTTTGTATGAGGCCACTGCTTTTTTAAAAAAAAAATGTATAAAGGATGAAATGAGTAGATGTACTTACGGTACAGGGATGCTGATGACCACGTCGTTGAGCTCGAGGCTCTCCTCCTGCAGCTCGTATTCAATGTTAACATCACAGCCGCTACCGCTCTCTGAAGGCCAGCAGTTTACTGTGGAAGGAACAAGACACCATTATCTTTTCATCAGCCACATTAGTATCTTTACTACAAAGCCTGTCAAATGGAGACAATGAGTAACTGTACACCCCAAGGCTGAAACGAATAGAGTCCCCAGACGAAGCGCATGTATTGGAACTTACTGGTTAGAGGTATGAGGGACTCGTCTGTGGTCTGTAGTCTCCACTTCAGCACACCAACATCATTGTTGAGAGGGAAAGACTTCTCTGGGTTCTTCAGGCCAATCACCGACTCGGTTGTGAACAACTTCTTGTCCACATTGGGATGTGTCTGAGAAGAGAAGACAAACACAATCATCAACACAGCTGTTGTTAATCAATGTCGTTAAACTAAGAACAGTCCTGTGTGGATGCACGCATGAAAATGAAAGGGCAACAGTTCTTTAAGGAAGAGTTTTTAGTAACTGGTGTTTTTGAAGGCTTTTTTTTTTTTTTTCTCTTCGTTGCATGCATGTGTGAAAAGCATGAAAGATGATATCCTACATTGTAACATCCTCTAACAAAAAAACATTATTTAAAAGTGCTATCCAACACAGAAGTCTTAGACTCTCGGAGATCTCAGTTGCTTGATAAACTTACTTTCCGAGCAAAATAAAAAACGCACACTAGTTAATTGGATCCAAGTGAAACCCACACCCTGCTATAAAGAAATCTTCAGAGTAATTCCCGTAGAAAGACTCAAGTCCCGCGACTTCCACCGTATGGTACGGCTCTACTGATACTGGGTTATTTTCAGAATTATGTTTTCCATTATAGTACCCCCTCAGTGTCGGACATGATCAGCCGTTCGCCGCTTGAAACTGACGCGTAAACGGGAGACTCACTGAATCATCAAGCTGAGCAGTGGAAACACAGCTTCAGTGCCAAAATAAAAAGGAAATGAGAGCAGCTTCGTACATGTATGGCAGCCACTGATAAATCACTTACACAATGATCCAAGTGACTGAATTCAAAGAGGAAATGGCACATTGGACTGGAAAGCTCCAAGGGCCCTCCTACAATTTACTTTATGAAGGATTTGCATGTAAACAATAGTGTGTTAGGAACAGTGAGAACATGCAGGTAAGATACATCTTAGTATGATTAATGAGTGTTAATGACTCTAAAAAGGCATAATTACAACCACCCCAGCACACTTTCTTTTTTAAAATGATTTCTCACTCTTTAATTCATTTTGGTATTTGTTTTTTTATTTATTATTATTAGTTTACTAATTTACTTACAGTAATGTTTTATCAAGCTCAGGTTGGTAACAAATTGGTAATTTGATTTAATTTAATTTAATTTAATTTAATATGAACTGCATGGCATAACAGTCTCCAGAAAACATTTAGAATACGTGGTAGACCTACTTGCAGCTGCAATCCTTTGTTGTCATTATTGTTGATAATGAGGCGGATGCGTCCGTTCTTGTCGTCTGTGACTCGGAGCGTAACCATGCCAAGCACCTCCATGTTCTGTAGGCCGCCGTCACGACCACAAGTCAGCGAGATCTTCTCCTCCACGCGCAGATGTACACTGAAGAGGAAACGCATCCAAACATTCTTTAAGTGATGAATCAAACCCCACAGAAGACTCCGGTAATACATAAGAACAATCGAAGTGTGGAGTTGAAATTGGGGCTGAGCATTATGAGATGTGCAATAAAAGATATTCTCACACAGGAATCACAAATGTTTCACAGTGTCAAGTCAAGTAAGCCTCAAAAACAGCATTTAGCATTAAAAAGGAAAAATAAAATGTACTCAAAAGCAAAAGTAAATTATTATTACTAAAGGTCAGGAGAGTCTTTACTTTTTGGTTTTGCAGACAGACCTCCAAACTATCGTAGGGGAACAACACTGAATGGGCAATTTTTTATTTTAATACAAGACAAATATCTTCTCCATGTTCTGTCAAACTAATATAATAATTCCAAATCGTACATGAAACATGAATACTTTTTAATTCTTTGAATTAAAAAGTGCTTCATGAAAAGCTCGCGGTTGCATTCAAGTCCATATCCATATTACTTTAATGTGGTGGAGGAAATGTACAGTATCAATTATTGAAAATCAATATTTTAATAAAAATATAAAGGGTGGGCGGGTAGAAAAGCCTATAAAGTAATTTGAGCTCACCCACATTGCTGTCAATTATTGGTTCAACATATCATGTTACATCCACTTCATATTTATGTAAAAAGAAATATGAGTATATATAAGTCAACTCGACTTGAGTTGCTGTTTTTATAAATATTTTTGTAAATACTCTTACTGATGTTTTCACCTTGATTATGAGAAATACATAATTCACTCTGCAGAGTTACAGAGAACGTGTGCTGACCAGCACTTAACTCTGATAACAGCTACATGTGCAGCCCGAGTCATAAATATGGGTTTTGAGTTATAGAGCACCGTGTGAGTGACTATGCCACATGAACCTTCAATAACATTTTTGTCAAACCATTCAGAAATGTTTTTCTTTTTATGTTTCTTCTCTTAATAGTTATCAGATCAAAATTAATAAATACAAGAACACGAGTACTTGGTTTACAATTGACACATATTAAATCACATTGTATTGTCAATATGAGAACGGATTGTGATGACACTTTAAAAAAAATGTAACCTTCCCCGACTTTCTCGGTTGCTTATAAAAACCTGTGGACTGATTCCATTTAAAAAGACCCAACTCCAAAAAGGATGTGATGTTTATGCTGCCGAGCAGCATGCCTTGCTTCAGCTCTCCTGCAGTGCCAACAGTGTGTAGGTGAAGTAGCAAAATACTGTCTTGAGCGGATAACCTCAGCTAATTCATCCAGAGGCTGATCTGGCTCGTAAATTGGCTAGCTTGCTGTTTGCAAATGACTTTATCATGAGGCAACGTTACGAAGCAACCGATCCACGCAGCGAAGCTAAGTGACAGCTAACTGGCTCGCCTTAGCTTGCGTGCTAATGTTATATCCAGGAAAAAACTATCCGAGTAGATATGTTAGTTGGCTACCTAGCTTACCAAATTACTTCACCAGCTAACTTGATTCGTGATACTAACTTGAGTATTATGATAAACTGTGATGATTTTAAAATCAACAATAAATGATGTATTGGTGCAAAGCAAAGGTGTATAACTAACGATTGCTTAGTATCTACTAGCAAAGAGCGATGTAAGAAAGGGGCGACCAACTAACACACTGTAACCTAAGGTAAGGTTAGCCAACTAGCTGTAACTTAGCTACACTGGATGGATCTGGCATTGGCTGCATCGTAACATCAGCTGATAAATTAAAAACAGCAATCTAGTTAGGATCATCAAATAAAATATAGGAACAATACAGGTAGTAACATTATTCTAAATTTAATATAATTGTAATGTCACGTCACTGTTTTGGCCGATGCCCAAGATGCTTTTGCATTGTGACTGCAGTTCACTTAATGGCCACCGGTGTCAACAGGGATTTTCTGAAGGTTCCATATAGTACCTTTAAAGAACACTTTTACAACGCTAAGGCCACTTCTACATTTAGAAAATTCTTCAGTATATTATCTTATTTCTAACAATGTCTACAAAAACAGCAGCGTGATATTTGGCCAATGATGGTCAGAGGAAACAAGCATTGAGGTAAAAAAAACTAACAATTTCAGAAGAATAAAGATAGTGATGTGTCTGTACCTCTCTACATTGACTGGTGGTGGCAGAGCTTTAGATACATCCGAGCCCCTCTTCCCTGTTGTGGGCATGATGGTTTCACCCTCGGACTTGAGCTTGTCAACAAAGTTGTCCACCTCTTTTCCTTTAGCACCCAGTTTCAGAGCCTTACTGGGTCCACTTGGTCTGGAAAGAAGAAAAAAACACCATCTTTGAACAGTGGTCTTCAACCACTAAAAACAGCACCACCTTACAATGACTGGCCACAAAAGTCCCTGTGCACCACAATGCAACCCAATACTACAGCACAAACAGATGTGTTTCTTGGCGTTGTACCTGACTGGAGCTGGTGTGATCTTGGGCTTCTCAGGCTCAACGATGGTGTCTGTGATAATGGACCCTGAGGAGATGCTGGTCATGCCGGCGCTGCCAAAGCCGCCAAAGGCTGGAACCTTCTTTCCAGAGCGTTCAGCGTCCCTCCTAGCCTGCTGCAGCTCCTTGGCCTTCCTCCTCATCTCTGCCTTGGCCTCTCTTTCCTGGGTCTGAATAGAAATGTAAATAAACATTTAAAGTTGTTCTAAATTATATGACGGTACACACAGAGAAATCATTTTCATGCCGTTTTAATTGCAGCAAACTAGTGCAGTGTTGGGAAATGATCTTCAACACAGAGATAAAAAATAGTGGCCTTAACCATGTGATAGAAATGCTTTGTGTAAGATGCAACACAGCACATTGCTGTTATGACCTGATTGCCATGGAGATTAATAAAATCTATCTTATCTAATAAACCACACAGACTAAACAGTGTGATCTCACCTCTCTGACAGCACGGAAAACCTTCTCCTCATGGGAGTCCATCTCTGTGAAGGTGCGGATCTGAGCCAGGTTGACGTTCTCTCTGTAGCCTAGTGCCACAATCTCATCGAAAGCAAAGATCAAGTCGAAACAGTGCTCCGATATTTCACTCTCCTCCAGCACACGACAGTATTCTGGGATCTGGAATGTTAGGGAAGAAAAATTGATATTAGACAATTAAAGCAGAGCATAAAGCATTTTTGACATCATGCAGAGAGCAAGAGAGGTGAACGTTGACAAAAATGACAGAAAATTATTGCTACATGACAGTCGAGGCTAAAAGCTGCTGACTCCACTGATCACGATGTTTTAGAGCCTAAATAAAAACACTACTAAACACTGAGATTATTTGAAGGCTCTCTTTGCTGAACTTTCATCAAAATTGCTTGTTCTCTCTTAATTTTTGCACCATAAATGCACTTTTCACTGGTTTCTGACGTTTAAAGTTCACAATTTTACACATTTTACCCCCGTTGCTGTACAGTATTAATAGCAGAGCTTGATGTTCAATGCTCTGTGTATTAATAAAGAGGTCAGACTCTGAGTAATTGTAATAAATATCCTTTTATAAACCAGTCATAACATAAATAGGCCTGGCACAATTATTACGTTATCGACTTATCGTATGACATATGAACATGACCTCGATCATTTTAACGTTATCAACTTCTTGTATGATTTGTGGACATGACCTCGATCATTCTTACTGACATCGATATGGCCCTTTGTGTTTACATAATAATGTCACTAACATGATGCCAGAATAAACTGCAGGGTTTTCCCTGCCATTACAAGATTTGGGCATTGTGCAGACATTGCACAATTTTCATGAAAATCAACTCTAACCCCATTTCCCACTACAGTATGTGTTGGTTAAGTTTTAGTGGTTGACCACTCAAAACTTCAGATGTTCTGCCTGTCTTTATCTAGTACACAAAAGGGAAATTTAAAAAAATGACAATAGTTTGAAAAAGCCAAAGGGATGTCAGATCACTTGAACAGCAATGACAAAGGCTCTACAGGATGTGGCCATACTGTTGCTAGTAATGCTACCTAGAGACATAGCAATGCTTACTCTCCAAATAATATTCTCCTAATTCAACACAACATCACTTTAAGTTATGAAATCTAAAAGTGAGACCCAGAGTTGAATCTGGCTTTGCCTCAAACTTGAACATTATTTGTTTGTTCTGTGCTTCACATGCATTACATGAACACTACATTTGAAATTAAGATAAAAGGACAAACTAAAATTGTTCATGAATGGTTGCACCTATGAATTTATACTGGATTATTACAGAAGCTGTAATCCATTCTGTTCATTATAAGATTTAAATGTATATAGTGCCATTTATCCACAATCCTACTCCTACATAGACATTCTATTAATAAGCACTGAGATGCTGGAGACTGCTACAGTGCATGTTATAATAATTTAAATGAGATAACAAGAACCCTGCTGACAGGTTTCAGTAACTGGATGTGTGATAAAGTATACATTCATTACATGCAGTCATTTAGATACATTTATAAGTAACTAGTATGGCATTAAAGCTACAGAAAGGAAATCATAAAAGCAATTGTCATTTCTTCATACTGTGATGGGACATGTTAACTTTACGTCACACTGATCCCCTCATTTCTAGACACGGACAGAAACAGAAAGTCAGCTCCATGTTTCCCTACCACGCGGGAGAAGAGTCTGAGGGTCTCCAAGTCTTCCAGGATGTTGCTGTTCTTGGTGGTGATGAGGACCATGTAGAGTTTCTCCAGCGGCTGGTACACATAGCGAACACTGTCCGTTTCCACAAAGGTGTGCTGCTTGCCCGTGTTCATCAGTTTGGGGAATGCAGCCAGAAGACCCTCAATGCGTGTCCGGGTCATTTCCACAAACTGCCGCGATACAATGGCCTTGCCGGCCTTGGTGCACACCGCCGCTGCCAACAGCACCTGGAGGTGAAGAGAAAACTTGACTGTTGTAGTGCCTACAGTGCTTCAGTGCTATTATTATTATTACTATTAACACATTAGACATGCATAATTTGTTTGAGCATGCAAATGTTAGCTCAAGGCAAAAATCAGTTGTGGAGCTAAAGGAACTTTAATGTGCAAAGAGGATGGACAGATCCACCCTTTTCCTTCAACCTGAATTCCCACTAATGTTTGCATCTTCCTAGGGAGAGCAAGTCTTGCCAAGTTAAACACCAGAACGTTTAATATTGTCTCAAGACAAAGCTGTGTGACAGTGCTCAAGGTAACCCACCACGTTGAGTCTTAGTGGAAGAAGACTGGAGGAATAGCTGCCTGGCTACATAACCTGACATTTTTATTTAAAAAAGTAATTGCCACTGCAGAGATAAAAGTGTATGGCGAATTTGACAATAGTGAGGAGTGACTCAGAAGACGTTAGGTCGTGTTAACAATGTGTGTAACTTATAATCACCAACATTTTGATTGGATTTTGGTGAGGCGTTCTCCTCACACTAGAGACAACGGTAGCGTTGACAGGTACGATGCGTGGACAGGTACGATGCGTACCCAGTAAATTAACCTATATGAAACTGTACGATCAGCTGTAAGCATAATATGAGTACACTCTTTGTTTCATTCTGGGAAATGAATGAAGGGACTGTGTTCACTCCACGTTGACAATGGCTGAAGTAGAAATGAAAGACATCGACTGAGATGGATCTGAACTTAATGTGGAAAAGCAACAACTGTTGACAGTCCTTAATATATGTTGCACCAGCCGGTTAACCACAATGATAATGCAGGTGTGTGTTGAGTTTGTTCAAGAACGGCATTCGGTGTTGTCTGGCTGAGGACAATATATGACAGCAGGTAACGTTAGCTCGGATTAGGCTAGTGACAGGAGCTAACCCTAGCGCTAGCTTCTCAAGCTAGTTAACGTCAGCAATGTCTGCACACTTCGAACCGCCTCCCGACCTGAAATTTTACTCTGTATAATGAAACGACGGTTCATTTACTTGATTTAAGCAACTCAATATGAAGTTAGCGTTGTCAGCGCAGTGAAAAGCAACGTTTGCTTTTCCTGTTATTTCGCTCTTGGAGAGTGTAGCTAACTGATACCTAGATTTAGCTAGTTGTCAGGTTAGCCAGTGTTATGATAATTGTTAGGCCCGATAAAAGCCAGGGAAATATCTTGATTTTCGACTGTCACTCACCATTTTGGTCTCTCTCTATGGTACGACGATCTTCCGTCTCTCGTGTTTCCTGATTTGGTGATTTCTACTCACTCTGGAATAGCAAGGTGCGAATATACAGCTGACTTCAAGTTGTGTGATTGTTAGCTAGCTAGCGTCAATATGGCAGCAGTACAGAGCCACGTCTCCACCGGAAGAGCAGCGATAGAACTGCCCACCGTGGAAACCAATGACGTGGGCCCCAAAATGTTGGCCTTGTTGCATAAATAAGTTGCTCGCGCTACTTCCACACACGGGCGTTCCTGCCTCTTATTTACAATCTCAGATGGTGGCAACAACTTACGAGCTCCATATGTCTACCTTTCATCTATATTCCGCCTGTGTTGAACAGGCGATGGTTGTAAGGACTGGCAGTTCTTTTATATATTATTTATAAATCAAGTTTATTTAATTCATATAACACCTTAAAAAGCAAACAGGCTTTGCACCAAAGTGTGCCAAAGTATAAATAAAAAGAGATTAAAAGAGAAACAAATTTAAAGACAATTTAAACACAGAGAATCAGATAAAAACTGATATATATATATATACGTATATATATATATATACGTATATATATGTGTATACGTATATATATGTGTATACGTATATATATGTATATACATATATATATATGTATATACATATATATACATGTATATATGTATTTATATATCTATATATATATATATATATATGTATATATATATGTATATGTATATATATATGTATGTATATATATATATATATATATATATATATACATATATATATGTGTCCTTCCTTTAATTCAACATATAATAGTGTTGGGGATGGCTTTAGTTATAGATTTAAATATGATATGATTGCCAGTTAAATCATATTTAAGACAGAAATTCTCATATGACCTGATACAGCCACTACTCTAAGTGAGTCATTGAACACATCCCTTTCTCCAGCCATACTTATATATATGAACGTCTGTCACCTTGACTACAATGACCATTATCAACTGAAATCATTTAAACTGTCAAATATAAATGTTTTCTTTTACTTAAATATCATCATATTAAGTGTTAAAACTGATTGTAATCTAGGCTTCACTTTCACAAGATGATGTGCCCCTAGTTCAGAGGTTTTTATTGCATTACTACACTAATAATCTTATTGTGCTGCTGGGTTACCTGGCCCTAATATCTGTTGAATGTAGGTGGTTCTTAGAGTCATGTACACCGTGATATAAAATATCAAGTAATTATCATTTCACTTCTCGTTGAGCTGCTGCAGCATGTGTACGGCAGTGCTATGATAAAACGATGAACAAACAAAAAAACAAACAAACAAAAACAAAATAAACACATTGGTTTAATTATACTTATACCTTACAAACAAATTAGTAATACATTTCATAAAAATATTATTGAACATATATTTTACATTTACACTCACTTGTCAACCAACCTTTGTTTGCATTCAAGTGGAAAAACCAGTGTTAAAAAACTAAGTGCATTGAAAATGGTGGCTAACATGCTGTATGTCACAAATAATAAGTAAGTAATAATAAGCCTCATCATACCTAATGGTTGTGTTTGTCATGATATCATAATTAACATTTAGTAATTTCAGACAGTTTACACTGATCACTCATTTAAAAAAAAATAATAATAATAATCAAGTTTATTTATAAAGCCCAATATCACAAATTATACATTTGTCTCAGTGGGCTTTACAGACTGTACAGGATACGACACCCTCTGTCCTTAGACCCTCACATCGCACAAGGAAAAACTCCCTAAAAGATACCCCACAATTAGTTGGGGAAATATGTTATAAACCTCAGGGAGAGACTGAGGAGGATCCCTCTCCCAGGACGGAGACAGACTGTAATAGGTGAAGTGTGTGTACAGAATAAACAATATAGTTAAAAATACAGCATAGACAATCTATGCGACAGAAAACTTGATACGATCGTATATAAAAAAGATGGATCCAGGGGGATGTCGAGGCTTCCTGGTGTCAGGCAGGACCAGGGCAACAGGTGCAGCCACGATTCGTGATCCAGAAGTAATCTTTAATAGTGGCAACCCGCCAGATGAGAAACACAGAAACTCCGGGGATGATGCCCCGGATGAAGAGTTAGTAACATGCATTTAAGGGACATGAATGCATATAAATAGAGAGGGAGAGGAAGAGAGCGAGAAAGATAGGGAAAGGAGGAGAGGAGTGAGTCCCCCGACAGTCTAAGCCTATAGCAGCATAACTAGGGGCTAGTCCAAGGCAAACCTGAGCCAGCCCTAACTATAAGTTTTATCAAAGAGGAAAGTCTTTAGCCTGCTCTTAAATGTGGAGAGGGTGTCTGCCTCCCGAACACACACTGGGAGCTGGTTCCACAGTAAAGGAGCTTGATAGCTGAAGGCTCTGACTCCCATTGTACTTTTAGAAACTCTAGGGACCACAAGTAACCCTGCACCCTGGTAGCGCAATGCTCTAGTTGGTTTATAAGGTACTATGAGATCTTTAAGATAAACTGGAGCCTGACCATTAATCGCTTTGTAGGTCATTTTGAATTCTATTCTGTATTTTACTGGGAGCCAGTGCAGAGCAGCTGATACAGGAGTAATATGATCTTGTTTCCTAGTTCTTGTCAATACACGTGCCGCAGCATTTTGAATCAACTGAATTTTTTGGGACAACCAGATAATAAGGAGTTGCAGTAATCCAGCCTTGAAGTAACAAATGCATGGACTAGTTTTTCTGCATCTTTTTGAGACAGGATGTGCCTTATTTTTGCAATGTTACGCAGATGAAAAAAGGAGTCCAAAGTTGATATACCGGTCGTGTTTATTAAGGCCACATCATCGGGTTGCAGCTGAAAAAAAATACATTAATTCATCTAATGGCCTACATGTATTTATCAGCAGTTTGCCTCATGACAGTCTTCAGTAAATTGTTGCACTTTCTCTTCACGTAGAATGAAGATTTTTAGACTTTATCCCAGGTCATACAGAAAAATGACAAACCTGCAGCCAACACTTTAAACCCCCGTTTCCTATTTCGACATGAAGCTTGTTGCCTACCATCCGAAAAAGAAAACTGATAGACTTCTTTAACAATGTCTTTATTTTGGAGAACATTAGGCTATGTACAATAATAATATGCACTCACAAAACTGTCTATACCAGGGGTAGCCTACATATACTAAGTTATTATAAATATAGATAAATAAATAAAAAAGTCCTTTTTATGTATTGTTGAACATCCACCCAAAATATTCTGGTATACATACAGGGATAAAACAAATGCCAGATTATTTCTATAATTAATATCAATTCTAATTCTCTCCAATATCTTTTTTGCTGGATATATTCTACGCGACATTTTAAAGGAAACCTCTTAAACGTTATTACCATGACAAAACTTGTCCCCAGCTAGCATTTTTTGCGAATACATTTCTCCATAAAGCAATGCCCACAATAATCTTCCTTGGAGCAGAGTTGATTGTACTGATGTATTTATTCGAGTTTTATTCTTGGTAATGTCAACTTCTCTGAGGAATATAATACCATTATTAAATGGACCGATCATTGAAACCTCGATCACGGAAACTCTGAGAAGCAGCATCACACTCCTTGACAAAGCATCATAAACTACTGCATATTCTTTTGGAGTAAACTGATAGACGGAACAAGGAAATGACCTCTGTCCGCTCCAATGACATCACAGGTTCCGCGTTCATTCATGAGGAGCTGAATGAGAGGAGCGTCCTGACTATTTTCAAGGATTACATGTTTTTTTAATGGTCTCTGTGTCAAGCAAAGCGCGCTGTTGTTTCACACAAGATCGGTAGAGTGAACCGGATCACCGACATGTCGGGGGAAAGAAGTTCTCCGGTAAGTTTTAAGCGAATTTACCCGGCGCTTTTGCACCATGCATAGAGCACCTTCAGTGCTCCCTGTGGATGGCGAGCGCCATTTCCGTATGCGCCGTGAATTTGAGAGCGGTGATTGGTCAATCCTTCTGTCTGTTTCAGTGCTCGGTTGTCCATTGGTCGGATGAACGGTTTGTCACAGGCGAGCTAGAAAAAGAAAAAGAAAATGTTTAAGGGTCGAGTTTGAAATGATACCGTTTTGACCACGTAGTCGACCTGCTGGGTTAATAAACTACGATAATATAGTGTATGAATCTCTCGTCAACATTACGTAAGTAGTAAGCGGTAAACCTTCCACCAATATCAAGCCGGAACGATGCTCAATGTTACAACCCAGAACGTTAGAATGACACTTCCCCACATATCATGGCGGTTATCTTCCTCAGAGGTGAAGGTGTATTGGCATTGGCCGAAGAAACCGACAGAAGTGTTTCGTATTGAACTGCTTTAATATTCTTATTCCACTTTTACAAAGAAGTGCAGCCCACTCACGTGACGTGTCTCCTCTGTTGGTAGTAGTTTATAGTTAGTCTGAAACATGCGACACAAAACAAAATTAGGATTGATTTATTTATTAGATTAACAACTGCTTACATACAGTGGTGGAGGAGGTACTCATATCCAATACCACACTGTAAAAATACTCCATTACCAGTAAAAGTCCTAAATATTGAGTATAAATATTCATCAAGAATTATCAGAAAATGTACTGAATGTACATATACTACATATCTTTTTTTTTTTTATAATGTGTGTGTGTATATGTGTGTGTGTACTATATGTGTATACTGTATGTGTGTGTATACTCATTCATTGAAGTTTGAGCAGGTTGGTTGGTTTGTAGAATATCAAAAAATAATAGTGAGAAATGCCGTCACAATCAGTGACCCCTTCAAATGTCTTTGGTCCGACCAACAGTCCAAACCTCCAAGTGATCCAGTTTACTGTAATTTAACACAAGAAACTCAACAAATCTTCACCTTTTAAGAAACTGCAACCATGAATTGTTTAATTTTAGCAACAAAAATGAATTGATTATCAAAAAGGTTGCTGATTATTTCTTTGGATGATTGGCTAATCAACCTATTGTTTAAGCTAAAATTATATATACAGAGTTGGGTAACATTTTGCAATGCGTCATATTTTAAAACGTCTTCATATGTTTTGTATGTAAAAATGATTTGTAAAGTAAATAGTAAACTCATCTTTCAGATACATGTAGTGGAGTAGAAGTAAAAAATGTGTCATTAATTGGCAATACTCAAGTAAAGTACAGATACCTCAAATGTGTTATGGGTGGTGGTCTAGTGGTCTAGTGGTCAGGCCTTCAGATAGAACACTGATTTGTGAGTTCAACGCCAGGCTGCCACCATTGAGCCCCTGAAGCAAGGCACTTAGCCCCGAGTTGCTCAAGAGGACTGTCCCTGTAGTTAGTGACTGTTAGCGTCTGCTAAATGACCTGTAATGTAAAAATGTGTACTGAAGTACAGTACTTGAGTAAATGTTACATCCCACCACTGCTGACAGCTGTAAAATCATATTGAGTCTTTTTTATGATGCAGTAGCCTGACTGCTAGCAAAACAACATTCAATTAATAGACATTTTATTGCAGTTTTCAGGCAGACAAAAGAAAGAGAACAGGTTTCTAAAAAATCCTTTTTTTTTTTTTTACAAAATAACGTTGTCTATGGAACTTCAGACTGGCTAATGCTAAAATAAACAAAAAACTAAATATTAAACTAGGTATAATTGTATAAGATATCACATGTATAATATGTATAAAATACAAATATATCAATGAAACTCAACTCATTAATATAAAATGTACTATTACTCTACTATAATGTTCTATTATTAAATAAATGTATTATTAATTGTATCTGTTTATTGTAAAATTATTTCATATTGGTATTTCTTAGTAATATTTTTCTCTGTGACACTTCTATTTCATAAAGACTTCTCATTAGTGTCGTTCCAATCCCATCCCTGGACTTTAAACAGCCAACCAAAAGCTTCGAGACACTTTTCATTTCCATTATCAGGATAATCGTGAATATCGTCACATGAGTGACTTGGAAAAGCTGTCAAGCTCACTATCATGGTAGAAAAGTGAAAAACAGAGCCTGATTTAAAAAAAAAAAAAAAAAAAAAAAATGCACCAATTGTCTTGTAAGAAAAACATACTAGCACAATGTTGCTATTTTCTGTTTTCAATGTGTCCGTTATTAATGCAAGGGGACCTTATGATTTATGATGACTTTATTAAGATTGTTTGATTGATTGTCACTAAAAAAGGATGTTCACTAAAAAATAAATAAAGAGATGTGTCCTATCTGTGATGCAATAAACATATTTGTTTCTTAACTAAATGTAAGGTTAGGGGATTCCAGTATGTTTTAGTGCCATTTTAAGAGTTTTAATGATTTGATGATTATCAGGATAATATCGGAAATCGCAATTATTTTAACCAGGATAATCGTGACATGAGATTTTCATACCGTCTCATGCCTACTAATAACACTGAATGACACATTAAAACACAGCTTTTTTTTTAAGGATAGTTTGTACACAGTTAAATGTTCTTTGATATGCGGTGTGTTTTTAATTTTGTTTTAATCAAAGAAAGAGCGACAAATGTGCTTTAAATGTAAATGTTTCTGTCTTATTCTATGGCAGATAGCTGTTTCTTTTGAGGCTGAAATAAAGCGTTTCAGAGGAGGAACATTTCTAACCACGGACGGCTCTTTGTATCTCAAACCCTGTGACCACACCTCATACACAAAACCCTACTCAGCTACACCTCCCTGCCTTTTATAACGGACTCAATGAATTGGCACACTTATCTTTTGGAACCAGAGAAATCTTGGGTGGAGGTCCTGAAGGAGGAGGAGGGGTGTGTGTGGGGGGGGGGGGTCCGGTAAAAAAGACCAGTGTATCTAGACAAGAGACTATATGACCTCAGCACAGCTACTTACCAAGACACAGCAGGCAGCCTCAGCCACACAGCAGACACAATAGCCTCCACAGTGCACACGCTCAGTACGGACACAGAATTATGGAGCAAGGACCTTACAAACACATCAGGGTGAGGCAAGCAGAGAAAAATGTTTCAGCACATTTATGAGCTAGTCTTAGAGGCGATGAGAAGGACTTGAGAATATGTTTAAGGTTGGCAGAAAGTGAGTTTGAACTGTTATGGCTGATTTCTTTTTTTGTCCCGGCAGGATGGGAATGGCAAGGTTAGTCGTGTCATCCGGATTGGAACCCGCAAGAGCCAGGTACAGTACTACATTAATGAAATCGAGTTTAACTTTTGTTATGCTTGCTTATTTAAAAAAATATATATATATATTTCAGAGAGTGTGACTTTTGCATCATTGTCTTTTAGATTTACGCTTTAGCTCGAATTGAAATGTGATCATAAGCATTACAGAGCCTTCGTGTCAGTTAGATGTGAATTATCTGACCTTTCCTCCATGCTGGATAAGATGCAGTAGAGCAAGATGTCTGGAGCACTTCTCGCAGTGATAACGTAGCTCTAGCTCAACATTGTCTTTTTAAGATAACTCTTCCTCCCCCAGTCTGTCATACTGATATGATGGTCACTGGTGCTGTGGATGGGCGTTTGAAATGTATCGGCTACAATCCAGCTGAAGTGTGTTCTTCTATCCCAGTTGGCTCGCATCCAGACCGACAGCGTGGCAGACAAGTTGAAAGAGCTGTACCCCGACGTCCACTTGGAGATAGGTGAGGATCCTCCCCGCCTGCGTTTTGGGTTACGGGATCTTGTAGAGGCTTTGTAGCCGTGGCACAACATTTTCTAGCAACTGCAGCTGTCTCCACCAGGCGTGGCGTGATCAACAACTTTTTTTTTTTTTTTTTTTTTAACTCAACACTCTACTTGTTAATTGTCCTCCAGACCCCCGGTCCCCCCCACACAGGTGTTTTTTTTACCTATTTTGCCGGATATGCTTTGTCTGGTCTTTGGTGTTCACGGTGCCAAAAAAAAAAAAATACATTTGAAAAACTCAACAGCAATGTCTCTTTCCAGAAATCATGACCGGTTACTGAAGATAATCCACACACCTTGTTGTGCGCAGTTTCATGTACCGGTAGTCATGTGTCATCTATTTTTCTGAAATGCATCAGCTGACCGTATCACCGCGCAGAAGGAAGCCTGGATCTACTCGTGGACAAGAGGCTCGTGGGCGGGTGTAGTTCGGTCGAAAGAAATATAGTTCCCACATGAAACTGGTCACAACATGTTGAACAATGTTAATGGTAAAATGTAGCTTGTAGCTATTCATTCTATTATCTTATCTGGCTTCACAAAACCAAATGTTTATTTTTTCCATTTCCAACGTATTGTTGTCATGGCGCTGGAGGCCGTATGTTACCACCTGAATAACCCCAACAAGTTGTGAAAGACCTGTAGACCTGTGTATTTTTAATAAAACATCATTAGTGTTGTTGCTAGTTGTTACTGATTAATCCTATTATTGAATCTTTGTATCTTCTCTCTTTCAGTTGCCATGTCAACGATAGGAGACAAAATCCTTGACACAGCTTTATCAAAGGTGAGGCTTGTCACGACTGCCACAAATCAAAGGCTACATTAGAAACAGACCTCACCAACATCTGCAGACAGAACATTCTAGTAGACAATTTGTAGTTTGGTTAATATTCAAATAATCCAACCAAACGTGCACGGTAAGAACGTTTAGCAGTTGGTATTTAAATGACCTGCAGCACATTTCAGACTTGTAACACTTTATTGCTCTCTTGGGCCAAAACCTGTAGAATCCAGTTCATACTCACGACTCATTGCAGGACTAGTCTCTGGTTTATGATTTAAGAGGAGACACTACGGGGGAATAGGATAAACATTTGAACTAATAGATGTCAACATGAAACTTCCCCAGTTGATTTCTTGCATTAAGACCATTATTTTTTGCTTTTACATGTTCTCTAAAATTGTTATATGCTTATGGAATATGTGCTAATTTGCAAACATTTCCAGGACAGAAATCTGAACATTGGATCAAGCCAGGTTCAAAATTCTTGTTTTATTTTGTTATGTCAAACTGAGGGTTTTTACTGAGGGAATTTTGGATATCTCTTTGTATCACTCCATAAGTCAGAAATGCTGTCAACACTGTGTTTTTAGGAATAAAATGCTCTATAAATCAGGCTATGATTGATATATGAACAAGTCCCTCAGTGAAATAAACACCTAAATGTGTTTTTTGATATTCTTTTTCCACTGGTCTGAAAGACGTTATGGAAGCCAAATAACCCAAACTCTCAAAATTGACCAGTGCATTAAAAATCGATGCTTTTGCCTGCAGTGTCTCGCCTTAATGCTCGATGACTCACAATACGTGTAAAGGGAAGATTCATAAAGACGTACAATGTGGATTTGCTTATAGTAAATGTCTTATTTTCAATGTAACGGATCAATGCAAAGTAACAATGTACCTGAAAATCCCTGTTTGTTTGTTTCTTCTGAACGCAGATTGGAGAGAAGAATTTGTTCACCAAAGAGTTGGAGAACGCTCTGGAGAGGAACGAGTGAGTTCCCGCTGCCGTCTGTCACCCACACTGGCACCAACCGTTAGGGCTGACACGGCTTCACTTGTTCGACTTTGCATTGTAGCTGTCGGTTACAAATACTTTGTGCCAACAGAGCGCTGCAGGTGTAACCCTGAAGTTAGCGTTGCCCTTGTTCCCTCGACAATAGGCCTATGGGAGTTTTCCATTTGATATTGGATTATTGCAGAAAAAAGGCTCTGTGGCAAACAAAAGTTCATGATGTTTAAACGTTTGCTTCTGCGAGATCATTTTTTAAATAAAATGAACCCCAAAATGTAACGTTCTCATTGAATTTAAAGCATCTTTATGGCAGAAAAGTCTCTCTGGGAAAAACTTTGGAGAGGAAAAAATGCAGTAATCAGCCAGTTCTTCAATCCACAACCTACTCTCAGAAATCCATAAGAGCATCCACTGTATGCGTCACATGACACCCATGCAGAGGGGAACCCTCTCCTCCACAGCCTTAGATGGAGCAGGTGTCTCTGTTCTGTTGCTGCCTCGACCATGTAAAACATTCCTGGCACTGAATGGCTGTATTATACGGCGAGACGTGAATAGAGCATGTATATATGGTATAATATGACTCCTGTCCCACAGGGTCGACCTGGTTGTTCACTCACTGAAAGACCTTCCCACCACTCTGCCTGCAGGATTCACCATCGGGGCTGTGCTGAAGTAGGTGCACTCACACAAACTGTTTAAGTTTCATTCAACAGTCCAATCCCCAGAAAAGAAAAGATAAAAACAGGAGACCTTTTGATGCTGCTGCAGTGTTTCTTTATGGATATGTGCATCCTGCGAATATGGGTTCTGATTTTAATATATTATTATTCACTTATCCATCTTATGTTATGCGTTCTATGAATTATATTTCATCTTTTTTTTTTATCTTGGCGTGTTGTTTTTCAAGTATGAAGTGTTTTATTATCCATCTTATTATACATTTATTATGGAATTTTATCCATGTTTTTATATTCATTCTATGTCTGTTTTCCCTTATTGTAAAGCACATTGTGCTGCATTTCTTGTATGAAAGGTGCTATTCTAATAACGTTTATTATTATTATTATTATTATTATTATTTATGGGCATAGTGTTTTTTTAAATTGTATGTATGTCCTTTATTGGACAGTACCTGGTGGAAAGACAGAGTATTTAGGGGCGGATGATGTGTATAGGAGATCAGCTCTGCCTCAGTACAAGTCAAATATTATATTATTCTTATTGTGTTACAGCTGTAACTCACTGTCCTTTGCTTCCTGCTGCTTTCAGAAGAGAAAACCCCCATGATGCAGTGGTATTGCACCCCAAACATTTCGGGAAAACTCTTGAGACTCTGCCAGAGAACAGGTACAGTCCAGCTAGTTTGTGTTTCCGTCCTATCAGAAGTGTGTTCATAAAGTGTCTTCATCATTCATCCTGTGCATTTCTGTAGCGCGATCGGCACCAGTTCACTGCGCCGCGCCGCTCAGCTGAAGAAGAGATTCCCCCACCTGGGGTTCAAAGATATTGTATCCTTTTTTTAAGAAGCATTGTTGTCAGTTAAGATGGGAAGTAGTTTAGATTTTACTGCACAACAAACAATCCGTGCATTTTCAGCTTCTAAGAAGCACTAGGGCTCGAGCATGGAGCCAGAATGCAGTTGCCTCTGAAGTGTTGTCCTTAGCTTTCGTCTCCAGCGCGGCAACCTGAACACGCGTCTGAAGAAGCTGGATGAGAAGGAGGACTTTGCTGCCATCATCCTGGCTGCTGCCGGCCTCAAGAGAATGGGCTGGGACAACCGGATCAGCCAGGTACTGATCATCTCACGTCCTCCCTGTGAAGTCTCTCTGCGTCATCATTTGTCTTTTAAAAGTTAACACCACCAACAGTAAGACTGTCTGATTCTTTCCACTGGTAGATCCTGGGGCCTGAAGACTGTATGTATGCTGTTGGACAGGTAAGAACAGGATGGAGAATAGGACTAATACATGGAAGAGAAGGCTAAGCAATGGTTAATAATTCCCCACTACATCCGTATGCCTTCTTCCTGTGTGTGTGTTGACAGGGGGCTCTGGCGGTGGAGGTTCGGGCCAGAGATGCAGACATCCTGGAGATGGTGTCAGTCCTCCACGACCCAGATACTGTGCTGCGCTGCATCACTGAGAGAGCGTTCCTCAGACACCTGGTACACCACACACACACACACACACACACACACACACACACACACACACACACAATCGTTGACTCTTTTTCACATGGTATGAATATGGAAATCTCCATGTATTCAATTTGAACTGTCATTTGTAGGAGGGCGGCTGCAGTGTTCCGGTGGCAGTACACAGCGAAGTGAAGGACTCTCAGGTAAGAGCGCTAGGTAGAGACACACACACACACACTTTTTTCACGCATACAATTGAGCATTCGATAAGCCCCTCCCCCTTTTAGTTACTGTTGCTATCGTGGCAGATTTATCAGCCACAATTCTTAGTCATTTTTGAACCAACCGGCCCTTCATTTCAGACAGAAGTAGACGAAAGCAGGCTCCTCGCTTTGTAGACAGCACAAGTAGATATCGTCACTGGCAGATTTGTCAGCTAGCTGGGTAGCTAATTAAACATTCGCTCCATGATGTTTCCAGCTGACTCGTTTAAACAAGAAACCCTGAACGTTTCTTAAATATGCACTTGATGGCTACATACATGATCTCATGCTGATAGACTGAGGCTAACTGGTCCCAGGTACACATTTAACATCCTCAGCAGGGGTAGGAGACGAGAAAGCATTGCTCTTGCATGCAGATCTTGTATGCAGTGTAGCGCTAGTTAGTCTGCATATTATAAGTAAGACAAGGAAAATGTTAGAAGATCAGACATTCATTTCTTCTATGCTAAGATAGAAAAACATACTTGGACAAGCAACACAGAGGTTGGATTTATATTTTTCTCTGGCAATGTACTTTACAAAAGAACAAGATTTGAAGGTCAAACTGTGATGTTATTCCAGCTCTACCTGACGGGCGCAGTGTACAGCCTGGACGGGTCAGACAGTCTGAAGGAAACCATGCAGACGAGCGTTGCTGCTGATGACAAGGTAACAGCTCACATTGGTCACATCGAGGGCCATTGCATAGATGAAATATAAAATGGAACGAGTAATGGTGTGTTCACAACAAACTCAAAGCACATGTTCACACGTTACAAACGAGGCCAATGCAAAGGCACAAATAGGCACGAATTTCGGTGTATGTTGAAATTGGCGTGAGATTGAGAGGCTCCTGATGTTGAATCAAGATTGAAGGAAGAAGTTATTGTAGCCGTCTGTGGGCCCGTCATCCATTATAAACATCTTAAATGCTGGTTAGTTTGCAGAGTTTTAAAGTGACCCTGTATGTAGTAGGGCTGAACCATTTGGAAAAAATATCCAATTGCGATTGTTTTTGACCGATATTTCGATTGCTATACGATTCATAATATTGGGGGGAATGCTCATTTTTGCGTCATTATTCTTATTAAGTTTAAAAAATATTTAAATCTTTTTAGTTTTTTTCTGTACCAAACAAAGATTTTTTATTAAGCTGTAGTATACGATTTGTAGTCCTGGACAAAATGTAGCTCTGCAGCACCACAATATTTAATTCAGAATGGTATTTTGACACGTGACAAATATTGCCCCTGAAATATAGTTCACACTGTGACTTCGATTATCCTTTCAGAAAACAAGCTTTTTAAAAGTTGTCTCCTGACAGCATTAATTCAGACGTTTTACAAATCTGCATCATGAGGTTATGAGTTTTCGGCGACATTTGATCCGTTTATTGCAACTAAATCAGAGCATAATCTTTTCATTTTGGCTTCATACCGCTGTAGTAAACCAGATTAATCCACTTGCGCAAGCTTGGATAAGCATAAGAGACTGGATGGAACAGAGTGAAGTTGTGTGTGTTTTTTAATTTGTGTGTCAGCCATCTTATCGCATACCAAACTTTGTATCTGTAATGTTTGTGCGTCAGAGCATAGAGGAGGTGGACGAGCGGGTGCAGCGTGTGGGAGTCACGGCCAGCAAGATCTCTGGTGAAGCGCAGGACCGGGCCGAGCGCCTGGGGGTCGACCTGGCCAATTTACTGCTGAGCAAAGGAGCCAAGGAGATCCTGACGGTGGCCCGGCAGCTCAACGACGCCAGATAATCACCTCCGGAGTCCTGCCCAGCCTGGCCGGGGGAGGCAGGACTCTGGGGTCTTTGAGTGCAGTCTGTCACAGCCTTGTGTCAAGTAAAATCTTTAATTCCTTCTTTTTTTCTTTTCTTTTTTTTTGTAACACATTTGACGTTGCATGAGAAAAAGAACGTGACTTTCTGGGGCATCAGGTGAGCTCAGTCAAATCAACTTTTGAGGATTTTAAACACTACTTGGACCGGAGTTGTGCTTCGTGTGGTCATTATCAGTTTCTTGGTCGCAGCCTGTTACATGCAGTACCTCATGGAACCGTCTCCTGAGCCATGTAGAAACCGCCTTAACACAAAATGGCCTTCAAACATTGTCGTCGGCACTACAGTACCATCACTGTCTGATATCCTTATGGTGAAACCCCTTTTTTTTTTTTTTTTTTTTTTTTTTAAATGCATATCCGAATATTAAATGGGATGCCACTTACATTCAGAATTCTCAAATATTTTCCCATACAACCCAGGATGTTTCATCATTAGAGCTCCTCTCTCAGCTCTTGGCTGCATTCTCATTTGGAAAGGCTGACATTTGATGGTGCCAAAGAAAAGGTTACGGGCACGTGTGCACATTTTGTGTCTCGGAGCAGGCAACACTGCACTACATGGTCCTCATTTAGGTGTGAAAGTGGAGAAATGTAGATATAAATGTACATTCAGTCTTGGAAAAATAAGAGTACCTTTTCTACACAGCTTCACTTCTCCAATCAGTTCTACATGTTTCACAGAGAGAGAATATATATAATATACATGAGGAGAAGCCTGAGGGAGAATTTACTTTGACTCAGTTTGTACTGCTGCTTTGTGCTGAACAGAGACAACGTTTTTTTTTTTTCAGTTTTCTGCTCAGATTTTAAACGTGCACTGGGCTGTTTGTCCTGTTCCTGCTTTGCTGATGGTGTTTCTTGGCAGCATTACGTTAAGCTTATGATTTTTAAATACGGTGTAAATGCTACAGTTGTGGATGTAGAGTAGTATAATCGACTGTCTGAAAGGAGAAGGGCACAGCAGCTACTCATTAACTGGCAGTAGGTTGAGTTACTGTTGCATTAGAGATGTTGAGTGGCCAAACCAACGTTATTTATCTGAACATACTACAGGTTGTTTCTTTAAACTGTAAGAGTTTTATGGCTGCATTATACTCACTGAATAATGGCCCTTATGGTCTCATTTAATGCAACACACAAGTTGTGGTGTAGTTCCTCTAAAGCAACAATCAAAACACAAATTAAAACCTTAACTCTTAACTCTGGCTTCTGTATCTCATAATTATAACATAGTTTTCTTGTAATGACGAGACAAAGATCTTGTCATCACAAGGCCGTATTCTCATTATTCTGACATCTGTAATCTTGTTTTAGTATCATAATTACAACATCCATATCTATCTCATAATTATCAGACCATTTTATCAGAATTATGGGTTAGTGTTTTTTTTTCCTGGAATTGTGAGATATGGATGTCTTAATTAAGAGATACAGCATTTATAATTATGAGAATATATACTTTGGTGCATGTCTGTATAGTGCATCCACAGCTATTCAAAATATTTTTTGTTTATATCAAATCGACAAAGGACTGAATGAAAAGACATTTGTATTTGCTGTCATGCAAGAGGATGTACTACACTTATCAAAACTGAAGTCTTTGCAAAAGCAAAACATTTTCAAACGTGCAGAGCTTAATGACTTATTTAAATAAACATATGTGTTGAATGCCATTTTTTTTGTCTTAGTTTCTATCAGTGCCATCTCAGTAAATGTATTTCTGCATATCTGCCTTACATAGAGCAATGCCTGTTTTTTCCTCCTTCGTTCTGCATCAGTATAACCACTGTACAGTTAATGTAATGCCATATTTTATTTCTTTTATTATATAGGTTTTTATTGTATATTATACTTAATTTAAACCTCCTGAGACAATATGAAGCGATGTTAGCCAATTTTTGTTTTTCAGCTTTAAGTTCTGTATGAATTATCATAGAATGTTTCTGTATTTCGATTCTTTATGATCAATCCGTTAGTGACAAAATATTCACATGGTATCCTCAAGGATTTTTTTGTTTTTTTTTGCCACTTCTGTGAACATCATGTCAAATGAAATAATCAAATGTCAATAAAGCTGTGTGTTATACCTGTCCATTTTCTGTCCTGTGCATTGTTATTAATCATATATCAGCGGACGGCTCAGACACTTGTTGGCACTAGAAGAAAAGACGGAATCACTAAAGTCGTTAGGATTCATTCTTTTGGGACCATGAATGTCTACAAAATTTCATGCCAATCAATTCAATATTTGTTGAGAGATTTTACCAAAAAAAACAAACCAAACCAAAGTAGTGGACCAATCAACCAGCTTCGTGATCATAGTTTAACCTAAATCACTGTATTACTTTGCCAAAATGTAGACAAAATAATGCCACCGATTTTATTCTATTGTTCGACCAAATAACCTCATTGTTAAACGTTTCCAGAGGCAGACATTTGCTAAGTAGATCTGTTAAGATGGTACAAAGCCAAGTGTAGGAGCCGTATCCTTGTTCTTACTTGCAGACACTCAGCAGCTTCTCGTCATGTCCCCTCATCCAGTCAAACTGCAGCCTTCCATACCGAGTCTTCCCGCTGGGATTCAAAGTGAAGAAGTTCTGTTGGGAGTTCATTGGGATCACATGGTGGTATTGAAATGGGGCAGGCTCTGGGGAGTCTTGCATCTGAACCTTTTGCACCACCCTCTGATGTGCTGCTGCCTGGCCAGGCTGCAGTGATGGGATGATTGCCGCAAGCTGTCTGGCATTGGAAGATTCGACCGGATGCTCCCTAGCGGCCAACCTTGCTGCCCGTAGAGAACGGAAACCTTGCAGAGCAATGAGTTTGTACAGGTTCTTCCTCCACTCAGGCATGTTCTTGTAGCCTTCTTGGTCATTGGTGAGAAGGACAGTTTGTGCAAATTGTGCATAGTTATCAGAGCAGAGTGGGTGGCTTGGGCACTTAGAAGCAGGAAGGCGTTCAGGGTGGGACGAGTTCTTTGTGCCATACTTGAACTTCTTGTAGAGCTCTAAGACTCTTCGATCAAGGTGCACCTGTGCTTGCTCTCTGATGTTGTTGTCGTCCTTAGTCGAAGACAGGAGGACCCTTACATCTCTGATTGGTGGGCATTCAGGAGGGCCATGGTCTGGTTGGGGTTGACGACCCTCTGGTGTTGGAGGGGGAGGCATCAGGCGACGAGAAGTCAAGTTTCGGGGCTCTATAGGTGGTTTGCACAAGGTTATCTTAGGTTCTTTGAGTATGGAAAGGTATATGTGAAATGATAAGAGTGGTGATCTAAATACTGTAAGAATCAAAGGGCACCAGGCAAGAACATCTGCGTATTCCCCCCCATTTTCTGCGATTTTGGATTCTGTTGCAAGTTGGATTCAGCAAAATCCCTTAAATGGACGAACTTGACTTGAATTGCGATAGATATTTGATCCTAATCAGTGTCCCCAAATGTGTGGTCAAGTTATATTCACAAAAGTACTAAGAGTCTATAGCAATGCACTGAGCGGCTGCAGCTGTAGGAGGTTCATTAGTTTGGGAAGTATTTGGTCACAAATCAAAGTATAGTAAATAAAAGAAATACAACATTTCATCTGATGATGGTGCGAGATGAAAAGTCAGACGATCATCGTAACGATATTATTCTCAAACCAAACAAACCTTAATGACTCATTGGGCAGGTCTGGACCACGCTTAAATCACTTGCACTTCCCACTGAACAAAAATTGTTCCAGCGAGTCGTTCTTGCATGAGGCCCAATGTCTTCATGCATTGAAGGAATATACAGACTATGTAGCCTTGATAACACTAACCTTGCTTTGAGATGACAGCAACTGCAGACACCACAGGACTCTTTGGTGACTCTATAGAAATTGTTAGAAAATGTTCAGGGTTTCTGTGGGTCCTTAAAAAGTCTAACATTTTGTTCTAAAATAGTTTAGAATGCAATTGTATTGCCTCAAAATTAATGCTGTTGTGTTAACTGCAAATAATGAAGAGTTTCGTCAGAATTTATATATTTTGCTAACCCTAATATATTCATTGCTGCTATTGTTTAAAATGTCAAAATATCCATCTCAAATGCCACATCAACATCATTTGCTAGTACCTTTGGGAATGAATCCGGATGTCCTGTGTTTATTGGGAACAGACACATGTTGCAGTGGAGGTTCTATGGTCTTATGAAGCTTCATGTCTTCCCTTTCCTCTCCCAGTTGTTTAGGTCCATTGTCACGACAGGTTGGCCTAGAGAAAACGTAAACATGGATTCACTTGCGTCACAGTTGCCTTGTGTAACTTGCATGAGAAGTTGTAAACCATCATTCAATTGTGCCACTTACAGGAAGTTCACAGTCTTTCTTGAACGGTATGTTGAACTGACTTCTTGCCGCTGAGGCTCCACATCAAATGTGTTCAGCTGGTTCTGCAGAGAGGTCCAAATCTGGATGTCGTAGGAGTGTTTCAGGAGGATCTTTCTATCCACCTTGTCTTCCTCCTTCCTCTCCATCTCTGTTGTTTCCTCCTCGTGTTTCTCATTTTTCTCATCTTCCTTTTCTTTCCTCCTCTTTTTCACATCATTGGTCTTTTTTTCCTCCTCCTCCTCCTCATCTAGTGTGAACCAGAACAGTCTGGTGCTCAAATTCTGATCATTTGTTGTGCATTCATCAAAATGATAAAAGATGTCATCCAAATAGTCCATCTTGGCAGGAGCCTTTTCCTTTCTCCTCCAGCTGCGGATCACAGAGTTGGGGATGTAGCCATCTGGAGCTATGGGCCACCTCCGAGGCTCCGTGTTCACATAAACAGTTTGAGACATGATGTGATATTTGGCCCTCTTCATCACCTTAGGCTCCAGACTCTTGTACCAGTATGTCCAACATCAAGCTGTAACTGCACTACAGTTAGATATTAAAGAGGAAAGAAGAGTTTGATATTTAGCTCTCACTCTCATGTCTGTTCTATAAATATGAAGCTACAGCCAGCAGATGTTTATTTTAGCTTAGCATTAAGAATGGAAACAGATAGTCTGGCTCTGCCCAAAGGTAACAAAATCTGACATCACCTTTCAAGCGCACTAATTAACACATCAACGACACTGTGGCAGTGGGGTGTGGTGGCTGGGGAGGAGATGGGAGTGGCTCAGCTGGAGGCCAGACAGCTGGACGGAATCAGGTAATCAGTCGCACAATAAAAGCACGCTGATGACCTGGTTCTGTTTTGCAGTAGGCTGGGTTCATGTCGGAGAGACGGGACCAGACCAGACCAGACCAGACCGGACGAGACGGAGACGGAGACGAGGCGGAGACGAGGCGGAGACCGAGCCGTCTGCTAAATAAACTGTGTTGCGCTCCCAAAAGAACGCTCCCTCTCTTCATTTCTTCCGCTGTCGTTTCCCTGTGTGAGCGCACCCGCTCACAGACACCTTTAATGTCTGGCATTCACCTACAAAATGCCACTCAAAGAGACACGTAACAACTAGGAAAAGTCTCTAAATGACAACAAAAGACACAGAAAGACTACAAAGAGACCGAAACAACTACAAAGAGATGCAAAACAGCTGCAAAGAGACAATAATGACTACAATGAGACACGAAATAATTACAAAGAGACACAAAACGACTACAAAGAGACACAAAATGACTACAAAGAGACACAAAACGACCACAAAGAGACACAAAACGGCTACAAAGAGACACAAAATGACTACAAAGAGACACAAAACCACAGCGAGGGGATAAACAACTATAGGCTAAAGTCTGTGTGTCTTGCTCCTATGTAGGAGAGGTGGTGGGGCCATTTGCATGTGTGTGCCCGGGGGCCTATTGTGTAGTCCGCCCATGTTTAGACAGTCAGGCTAGCTGTTTCCAGTCTTTTGTGCTAAGGCTAAGCTAAGCTAACCTAGCTGCTGGTTCCATATTCATATTTACCAAACGAACACGAGTGGTATCGTTCCTCTCGTCTAATTATTGGAAAGAAAGAGAATAAGCGTACTTCCAAAAATGTCGAACTATTGGGTTGATAAAATTATTTAAAAAATAACTACCTGCCACTTGTGTGCCACCTTCCTTTAAAAAAGAAACACATTTAATATCCATTATTATATCAGGCAAATACATTGTTTGTAACTCACCAGGATGACCTTCTTGTGTGCTTGATGGTTTGACCTTCCTCTTCTTACCAAGTGTTTCTGCCACTTTTTTATTACCCGCTGTAAGCTTTTGCTGTGATTGTCTTGATTTATTTTTCAAATTTAAACATTTAAATTGGAATTTCAACAACCAATTTACAAAATGGAACTCACAACGGGGTTACCATTCCAAAGATAGTAACAAGTGTCTGTATGCTCGAGCTAGTACACACATAATTATTACGATATAGTAAAAGGAAATAAGTAAAATCCAAGAAAATTAAATTAGGCGCTTTGGCGTTTTTTCCAGGTTAGACTTTAGGTAAGACTTGATGAGAGTAACGTTTCTGTTAGCTTGACTGTATATGGAGTTTTGAAATGAGGCCATTCATCTGTAGACTGACTCCTCTGTGGAGAAAGCAGCTGGAGCTCCCTGTTTTCTTTTTTTAATCTCTTTATTGTAGAAATCAACACCTACACATGTGACACTCAGACAAAACATAAAACATGTAGGCATCATAATTAAAAAGGAGAACTTAACAGGCATGACTCCACTCTCAATATGATAATACATTCAACATGGTAGCAGGACATATGTTAACTGTAATATGGCTTAGGAAGAGACAATAATATAATTATGAATTTAACAGAAAAGGTAGGCATTAAAACCAAATTTCTTTAAAAAAAATTATATGAGCACATGTCTTATTGTTTATAATTTGGATAGACTTTTATCATTTATGTATGTGAAATTAACCCAGTAAAATAAATAAATTGACAGACTGCTGAAGGTTCTTTTTTTTGTTTGCATAATATAAAATATCAAAAATATTAATATCAAAATATATTTTGATATTAATATATATATATTTTTTAATATATATTTTTCCCCACAAATCCTAATGTGTACTGACACTCATATATTAGATGGCTAGTTGTTTTGTCTTTTATATTTTTTTAGAGACATTAACATTAATTATCGAAAACCACAAATGTTGAGACACATTTGTTGGTGGGATAAATATTATGTAAAATTTTGTAATGTATTTTTTTCAATTTACTGGGGAAAACACATTTATACGGGAGAAACCTTCAGACCCTGAGAGGCCAGGGTCTGAAGGTTCAACAGGAGGAAAAGTCAACACAATAGTAGCAGTCGCCCACTAGTGAGTGACATCATCCTGTAAATAGTATCTTGGGCCACAGCCACCATGTATCTTCCACCCCTCTGAGCAGCTGCAGGGTTAACCAACATCCTGAAAAGCTTCTGCAACTAGATGGAGAAACAGGAGGGGTGGATGGTGTGCTCATCCAACAGGAAGAGGTTCTCTACTCTTAGGAAAGATTAATTAGCTGCAACTAAGAGGGTGATTTCACTGAGTTAAGGTGTGAAAAGTACCTAACAACATCACCACCATAACTTGGAAAACTTTCAGCTATGGATATTGATAAAGCCTGAGTTAAAGGTGTTTCTATTGCCTCTGGATGTAATAAGTCATTTGTAATATAATTTTCAAATAGAATTATTAATTGATAAATTGAAGCCGCCTTTATTAACGCTGCATTTTTTCTTTTCTTCTGTTTCGTCTACCCGGGAGCAAAACAAAACATTGACATATTATCACCATATAAAGTTTTGCTGAACGTGTTAGTAAGTTAACCAAACAGGAAGCGTCTTCTGCTTCAATATTCAAATGAGTGTTTTTGTTAATAACCAGACTTGCTCATACCGGAACCCCGACATAATGGTGACCCTGGCGTGAGGAGTAGCAGTGTTCCGACACCATTAGCTATTAACCACTGTCACTGTAAAGAAGCAGCAACGGAAAACGCATTTCTAAAATGTAAAGAAAAACATTCTTGTTTTGACTGGATGACAATAACCTTCTGGTGTTACTGTAACTGTCATTCTGGACGAGAACGTTCATTCTGGATACGCTCACAAAACTAAACAAAAAGAATGATATTATATATTATACATATATTTATTGGATTTGTACTCCTTTACACAGTATTTGCAGTGTAGGTGCAAACCAAACGGATAAATAGTAACTTTGCTTTTTGTTGTTTTATAATGTTATTGCTATGGGGGGAAAAAAAACGATGCTTATTTCATTGTCAATCAGAACAAAACCAAATGAACAGTGTCACCATGTTACTTGCCATCCCTGCCGAGCACAGGGAGAATTCAACATATTTAAATATTAGAGCTGTTTAAAAAGGACAACAGTTGTCTTTATAGCTCAACGCTTCACAAACGCAACAGGAGAAACATTCAGAACTAAAATAAAATGTACATGGAGCCTACAGACACACTTCATCTTGGATAAAAAAAAATCAACAAATATAGATGTCGAAAGAAGTAACATAAAGTCACTCGCTGTACACGTGGTGACATGTTCAGACTATAAATAAAGACTACAAGAACAACACGGCTTCTTCCTCTTCTTCTGGTTTGTAACTCTTTAATACAACACATACTGCTCCTGTATGTTGTAATTCAAAAGAGAAAGCTCTCATATTTCTGTAGTAGCATCATTGCCTCCCTGTGTCATCAGCTGCACAGCAATACAGCTTTTTAAATGCATCCAGTGATATTACTGTTAATGTGCTGCAGGAAGATGTTAAGATGGTTGTTCTCAGCGGTTTTGGAAGATGCATCAAATCACATTTTTGATGCCACAGTAAATCAATGATGGTTCTCAGTATGTTTTAAATTTTTTGGGAAATACGCATATATCCAGACTTATGTAATTTATAGCTTGACATTTTTGGAAATACACATATTATCTTGCCAAGTAGATTGATATCAATCATGTTTTTGTACTAAGGTTCCATGTGGCGTTTCCTTGTAAGTAAACAAAAGTTAAATACTTAAAAAAAACAACACAAAATACATTTTGAGAATGTGCGTCCTCGTGCCTGAGACAAAACAGAAAGGGGAAACAGCCCCGGGATTACAATCCGCCTAGCAACTGTTCTGAAGCTCACTAATGGACACGTTGTATCTCATTTCGTGAATCGGCACAAAAAGCTAAATGTAAAACTTTGAGGTGTTGGTAAGCATATTTTTGAATATTGGACAGAGCCAGGCTAGCTAAGCCAATCACCTGCTAGCTCTAGCGTCATATCTAGTGGACAGACTTAGGCACGATATTGATCTTCTGCTTGAAGTTTCGGCTAGAAAGTGAATCAGCATAGTTCCCAAATATGTCAAACCGTCCCATTAAAATGGCTCAGCATCCAGTGGAGCTGGAACATTCAGTCACTTCTATGCAAGTCACCAGATCACGATGGAGGATATGCTGGACTCTGTGTTTCCCTCAACATCCACCACTGAGGAAAAGCTGTTGTTGAGCTAAACTGAATGATCTGTTGTGCTGAGTAAAAAAGTGCAGCTTTCCTTTTTAAATCACACCAGAACCTCATACAGCATATTATTGTATTTCACAGCCACGTCATTACTTAGGTCTACATTGTAGATTTAGAATTTCACAACCACAGCGTCAGTTTCAAAGCCTTCTCCTCACTACTCTCAATGCATTTTAAGGTAGAGAGGTACTGAATTATGTATTTATTGTCCTAAAAGTAGTCAATGGTGTAAACAGGATCCTCCACAATGTCACAGGGAGCTTTTAGCATTAGCCTACCTTATGACACATTTAGTCATTAAAAGTGGAGTTCCAAAAATGGGACACAAGTTGTATTTCACGATTTGTTGCGTCTGTCGGTGAAATTACCAAAATGTACTCCAGAATTATCTTGGTGGAACAACTACAGGTTCTGGTTTCGTTGGTGAAGGGTTGGTGTTCTCAGCCACACTTAAGGTGTATTTTAGGGTTTTGTTTTCAGGTTTGAACCATGTGGCTTTAGAAGCACCTGACCTCACAGACAGGACATATAATAATAATAAATCTCCAAAAGGCTCCAAAATGTTACCCAGAATTGACATCAACGAGGCTGTGATGAGAACCGTCTCAGGCTAAGTTCAAAATGTGCAACTTAAGCCACATGAGTGATGTGCGTCAAGTATCAGCCTGAGCAAACTTTCTGTTTACAACAGCTTCTTCTTCTGCAGCTAAGACGAGTGGGCAGTCAGTACATCAGGAGACATCACTTTAATTTCCAACAGGCACTCACAACAACACAGTCACTCAATTAATGGAACATGTCTTAAATGCAGTCAACACCTGAGATACCAAGCATAAATTCTTGCATGCTGTTAATATTTTTTGCTCGTAACATCTGAATGAAAGGTTGGTAAATAAATAAAAATGCAACTGGAAGACTTCTTCTTTTTTCCAAAATATGATTATTTACAGCTACTCTGAACCCTCGAACAACATTTAACAAACGCACGCTACAAACATTTCAGAATCAAGCAGCGACTGTATGATTGTCAATAGTGCAGGTTGTGCTGTTATATAGATGTTGTTTTTACATACACAACATGAATGGCAGAAGATGCTGCTGTACTGGATGTGCTACCAAAATAGAGACAACCACATTATGTGGGCAGCATCAGGAAAGTCCCTGATGAATAGCTGAAGCCAGCACTGATATGTTTTCCCTCAGCCACTGAAGCCGCGGGGTGGATGAAAGGTGGACATGCTGCTGGGATCTGTGCAGGAAAGCAGTGCTCTTATGATATAACGCTCTCTTAAGAAAAAAAAAAATTCTCAACGGTCTCATTCCATTTTGTGAACTAAGGAAAAACTCAAACGCAAATCGGAAATTGTCGACACAAATGATGCAATCTGTTACTTACAATCGGCCCCAAGATCAACCTGCAACTGCACAAGTCTGTGGCTCCTCTAGCAACCCAATGAGGCTGCATGGCACACCAGAAAACACAAATGGCGAGACAATTTTGTAATTAGATTGTTAATATTATTGAGGCTGATAAAAAAATCTGTAGAAACTGTAAAAACTGTTTACAGTATCCTAGGTAAAAAAAAGAAAAGAGAACTACAACAGCATGTTATTAGGCTTACATGTTGAACGTAAGCATGCGAGATATGTTGGAACTAATGCTGCCTTCAAATGTAACTTGTGAGCTTGTAGTTATGACATAAGTGGTTAAGTCCTAACAACACCGCTGGTAGGCAACGGGATGTCAAGTCACTGTGGCTAACAATTTAGCAAATTAGCAGGTGAGTAACGTAATATAGGAAATGCAAAGGCATAATGACAGAGGACAAAGATAAGGCTGTTGGGAATATCAACATTTTCCTCATAATAAGACATAATATATAATTACGGAGAAAAACTATACCACAATTCTGAAAACTTCAGCCGTTCATATGGACACGGTGAACACAAGCACATTTGAAAGCAGCAAAAGCTGAGTCATGCTAATGTTAGCATATTAAAATGTTTCATGTTAGCATGATGACACTTGCTAAAGACACAAAAATACAAAACACTAGGTTGCATGGTAATGTTAAATTTAGCAATGTCCACATTTTAACATTTTATTCTAACTTTAGCGTGTTAAATGTGTACCATTGTATGCTAACACACTACAACAATGACCTGAGTGTGGTCGGACACAGCTAAGGTTTAATGTTAGCTGGCTAAGTTTAGGAAAGTCACCAATTTCAGTTTAGAGTTATCCAGTTCATTATTAGGAAACTGAAACTTTCTGGCTTAGTGAACTACAGATCCTATTCAATGAAAATGAAGTTAGCCAACGAGTTATAAATAACCTGAGTCTAGCTGAGAATACAGATACTCATCTGCTATCAGTCTGAGGACGATTTAGCCTCTGAGGGCAACGGACAATATGTTGGGGGTTCTAGTGTCTCCATCAGATATCTGGATAACGGATGCCAAGACTTCCTCTTCCGTGCGACAGTCATTGATTACAGTCCGATTAGCAAATTGAGATGCCAGAATAGAGATGGAGTTGAGAGACGACGTCTACGACCGAATTGTTTCACAAGTAGTCAGTTCATTTTTTATCTAATAAAAAGCTAAAGAGTGGTTGGACGATAGCCGATGAGCTCAGAGATTGCGCTCCCCCCTCTTTCGCTGTTTACCTGCATGCAACCAAAGCTCGCTCAAACATGATTGGTCAATACTACTCGGACTACTAATGGAAACCAGAACGCTTCCGATACCAAAATCTTGTCCCGTTGCCTACATATATCTGTATTCATACATATATCTGTATGAATACAGATATCTGTATTCATACAGATATAGAGATGACTAAAATCTCCATTTATACGGATTCCTGTTGGTCTGAAATAATTTTTCTTACTAGTCATACACAGAGCACAATGTTATATGTTATAAAAATGTGCTTATTTCACAAAATGTTCTGAGACTGGGATGACAAAGTCTACACATAATCCAGCTGGATTTCAGTGAGAGCTCTCCCACACAGTGCAGCTAACACCCATACTGCCCAAACTAATTATGTCTCCCTCATTCGTGCAAACATGAAAATAACAATGCAATGACATTTGAAAATGGACATTTGCTAAATCATTGTTAAAACCAATCCGTTCAGTCAGTTCGCCAACCATTCACCGGCTGGGACTCGTCTCCTCATCATCAGGGGGAAGCTTCTTCAGACCGTCTCTGCTGAGCCATCAGCTGTGTAAAGAGGCTGAAAAGAGAAAGGTTCCAGTATTTTGGGGGGCGCTGGTCTGAAACCTGTTACTGGAATCAGTGGGGGGGAGCACAGTAGGATCAGGTTGGACGGAGTTCAGATCAGTGTCAATGTCATTCTTGCATCAATGTCTCCCTCCAGTCAAAGGAGTGGTTTGGTCCATGTGTGAGGGGGAGGATGGGAGGGTCCACTAACTGCCAAACCCCCGTGTCTCCCTGCTCCTCACAGGAGCAGAAGCCCAGGTAGGGGATCTAAGACCAGGCAGAGGAAGTCGTCATTAGTTTGAGTAGAAATTCAAAGAAATTAACCTGCTTTTTGGATGAGAGTAGGTTCAAATTGATTGACAAAGTAGTTGTACCTCCTACAGTAATAACATTTTGCTGATGACAATCTGTTTGTCTTTGTAAAAGTGAATTTGACTGTTTTCTGTATTGAACGCCTCATAATTAACAGGAAGATGTACTGCTTGCTGGTGGAATCATTTGAAAACTATGATAGAGGTTCATTAAATACTCAACACTGTCTAAGTTCTGGGTTTTTCAGGCGCACCAGTTCGAATAAGCTTTCACAACTTATGACAGTGCTTTGCATATATGCTGAAATACAATACAATTCTTCAATCTGTAGTGATTTGATTTTAATCTAACAATGAAAAACGATGAATTCAGTAAAAACTAAATAGTCGTCCGTTTAAACATGTGTTTTTCATGCACGCATAGAAAGAAAATGTATCCATGTTCTGTTTTGCATGAAGACAAACCCAGTTTCCCACTAATGAGCAACCCAACATAGAACTGATATCTAGAATCTATCATTTGAGAACAAGAAAGTCCCCAGTTGCCTTCTTGTTCACCAAGTCAGATGAGAGTGGTTAAACTAAACGTAATATGTGGATATTAGAAGAAAAAAATTCTTAAATAGAGCAGATTTTGAGTGAACTTTTATGTTGTAGCACATTTATTCACCCAGCCAAATTGGTCATTTAATTCCTAGAACATGGGAATGCAAAATTATAATTTTCCCCCTTGAGCTGACAATAAAATGACATGCTCAAGTATCCAAATATGTTTTCAAGTGTTTTTTCCTTTGGTGCTAAATATTCACTTAAGGCACCTTTCATTTGGAGACATCAGTGTACTGGTCAGGAGAATAAAAACTAAAACCTTTTGAACATTTGAACAACTTGGTTTGAGTTCGATTTCTTTTTTTCTTTCATTTCACACACACGGATTCTTTAAGTGTATACCCGAGGAACAGAAGGAACCACGTGGGAGTAATGATGGATGGATGGAAAAGAGGGATGTATAAAAGGAAAACAAAAATCAGATGGAGGAGATCAAAAAAAAAAGAAGATATGCAGAACAGACCTTTCGGACTACTTGGATGAAGTCCTTGGCGCTCTGTGGGCCGCGGCCCTGCAGCTGCCGTGTGCAAGCCTCTAAGGAAGAAGCGTGGGCTACAATCAGCACGTTGTTTCCTACGGAGAGTGGAAACCCAGGCAGGATGTAACATCAGCAGTGGACAAACACATCAGCGTGCAAAACAATAAAGTAAAAGTTCACATCCACAGGCTCAACAACCTCTTCCAGGAGCTCTGCTGTGTGTCTCTTACCGGTGTTCTTGCAGTCCGACAGGATATCTTTGGTCACTTGGTAGCTCCGGCTCATGTAGTTCTCATACGGTTCTGACACAGTGAGCTTGCTGACCGGGATCAGAGGTCTGTATGGAGACGAACACCAAGAATTACAAAGCCAATAGCTCATGTAAAATTGCGTTGCAGGTTTTTTTTTTATAAAACTTCAAAACTTGAGTGTGGGGTTGTTGCTTTCAGTGAAAAGAAATGGAATTCAAACTATCTACAACTACTTCAGTACTACAGAGGACGTCTCTGCAGGGCAGGCAGAATGGATAAACAACACGTCGTGCATGTAAACTGTACACTAATACATATATATAAATACATACACACTATATGTACATTTCTTCTATAATTTTTGGGGCTTTTTGCCTTTATTTGATAGAACAGCTGAAGACAGACAGCAAAGGGGGAGAGGGAGAGGGAGAGAGAGAGAGAGAGAGACTCAGCCTTTAGAACATGAACCAGGTGAGCAATTTGGCGCAAGATCAGGTGCTGCAAATCCAATGCACACAACACTCAAAATAGATCCGTGATGCTAAAAAGACAAACAAAGACACAGAATGGATAGTAATATTCAGACACGCTGTGGAAGTGACACCTGGGCTCCGTGTGCACTAAATATTGTGTGAATGACGGCACTAAACACACAGAGGAAGAACAATTTCACTATATTGTGTCTATACATTAGAGAGGCCAACAGCAAAAAGTGCAAATACAAAGCAAAGGATTTACAATGAAACAAGACTAGATGGAAACCTCGTATATGGCTGGACCATGTGTAGTCGATGCGTTAACTTGTGGCCAAATTGTTACAGCGATAGTCAGTAAAAGTGTCTACAATGTGAATTCCTTGATATTAAATGTTCAACTGAAATGTTCTGTCCTACTCCCAATAATTGTTCTTCGAGTGCACTGAGCATATTATGTGACATGGCTCAGCCCCGTTGGAGTCAAATAAGTGAGGACTGCTTTCATTTAATCAATTCTACAACATAATCATACTATTTTCAAAAAGTTGTTGTTCTGGAGTACTCATCTAAAGTGTTATTGTGTATTTAATGTGACTTTGTTAAACAGACCAGACCTAGGTTACATCCCATGACGATTATGAACACGTCCACAGACTCTAATGTATTTCCACTTGAACTCTTTACTGTTCAGTTCTTCTCTGCTCCCTCCCTCCCTCTCCCTCGCCCACACTACCCTGCTCTGATAACATCTGCATCAAACCCACACATATAGGATTGAAACACCACATGTTTGAAACACTTATATATAGGGAGAAGAAAACAAACAAAAAAACAAATTGTAAATGTTCTGCATTTATAAAGCTCTTTTCCAATCTTTGCGATCACTCAAAGCACTTTACAACACATGACATTATTCACACATTCACACAGAGTCAGAGACTACAAGGTGCCACATGCTCATCAGTGATAACCATCCATACATACTCACACACACACTCACACACTGTTGGCCATCGGGAGCAATTTGGAGTTCAGTATCTTGCCCAAGGACACTTTGACATGCTGACTGCAGAGGCTGGGGATTGAACCACCAACCCTCCAACTGGTGATGACCTCCACCTCCTGAGCCACAGCCGCCCGAAGAAAAAATGTGCTCCAAATTTCTCAATTGAGGCTTTCTGGGTGAAGTGAGAAACTACAATGCTGCGTCACGTATTGAGGAAGTGGATCAGCTGATTGATGGTGGAGGCAAAGGCGTCACCAGCAGAAACGCTGCGTTGCCGCCAGGGTCGATACGTCTGTCCTTTTTGAGGGAGCAACGGCCAAAAGGGGAAACTCAAACGTGTCCAATCAGTGGTGTACCTTCATCACTCACGTCACAATCACATGCTTCAGCCAAAAATGCAAAAAATAATACAATTTCTGGTACGCAAACATCTGGGCATCACTTAAAAGTAGATGAGAGGTTTTGCAGATGACAAACACGTTTACGTGTCTAATGACTCACATTGAATTAAGTGAGCAAGGTGTATTGTGCCGTGTTCTTCTCACCTGTACGTCGTATCCACACTGAAGTGAGCGGCGGCAAGGTCGATGGGAGGTATCCATGCAGGCAGGGAGTTACCAGAAACCCACTTGGTCCACTCAAAAAGCCCCGGTTCCACTCGAACCTTCAGCTTACCATCCTGCTGCAGACCTGTTCGCACAAACACAATTCATTAGAGTTCACCTTAAAAATAAAAATAAATGAATCCATTGCATCTCCAACACGCTAAATGTGATCAATGAGTGAATGTTGGAGAATCTCCAATCCACGACACCTTCTCCAGGAGACTCACCTTTCAGGATGTTCTGTGCCGTCTGAACACACCGCAGAGAGGGAGAACAGTACACAAAGTCGATCACTGTGTTACTCTCTAATAGAGCTTCACCTGAAAAAAAAGAAAACACATTAAGAACTTCATAAACAAACTGACAGACTGCTTCTTATTCCTCTGACTCCAGGTTTAGCGCATCGTTAGATCTACACTTGTGACGTACCCACGAGTCGAGCCTGAGTGGATCCAAACACAGTGATGGGAGCGTCCATGTCATAATCTCTCTGTCCTCCCCACAGCGGCAGACTGGGAGGCATGTTCAGATTGGAACGTACATATCTACCTGCACGTGAACACATCCTCAAATGTAAGGTGGTTTTCAGTGAGAGGAAGGAATGTTTTTTTATTTGACTTGTTCCTATTGTCTACCTAGACCTTTGACTTCTCACCTTTACTGTCGGAGCAGAGGGAGAGCCAGTGTTTGCCAAACACCACGTCCATCCTCTCGCCGTGCCGACAGACGAAAAGTGTCCGCTTGGGCTGCCTCGAATGACTACCACTAATCCGCAGGACCTGCTGGAAACACAATGGCATCAGTAAATTGCTTTGTGAAAAATGCGTAGACATTTTTTTACTTTATTCTTTAAGATTCTTTTTTTTTGTTGGCATAAAATGACAGAGACTGGGAATGGGGGTAGAAAGAGAGCCATGCGACAAAGGTCTCACGATGTTGCGGTAATGTGGCATGCGCCGTAACCACTGCACGCATGTTGAAAGTGAAACTTTATTTTTTCAAAGATACGATATCATGGGGAAACCCTGAGAGGCAAATGAGACAAGAAATAGTCTGCTGATCCATCTGATCTCAAGAGTTTTCTCTCCTGTGGAGAAAAAAAGGATTTGACAGGCAAAAAAGTTCTACCAGGATAAAGAGTTTGTAATACTCAATTTGGCTTCAAGAGGGTGAAGTGCACCACTAACCTATGTTCTGAACAGGACACAAGGTACATAGATTGTGAGTTATGTAACATTACTGTCAAATCTTTCTTTTGGCTAGAAATGTATTTTAATTGGCCCTAATCTGCCGTTGGGACGAACGTGAACAAAAAATGAAACGATCATGAAAACAAACGTACCTGCATTGGATGACAAATGAGACTGAGGGTGGGTGTGTCTCCAGGACTGGTGTTATCAGGCCGTCGGCTGTCCAGCAGCCCGTCAAACATCCCTCTCTCCTTGCTGCTCTTGTCACTGGGCCCACAGCTGAAGAATGAATGGGAGCTGTGGTGGACGAGCAGAACACACATCCGGTATGCGGTACAGACAAGATCCTTTCTTTTCTCTTGGAATTTATGAAACAGCTGATGGAAGTATTTTGGTAACAGCTAAACAACTTCTTTTTAACATCTGCGACTGATCAAAAGAAATATACTTACTAAGAGAGGAAAGCATTTGGAAATAAGGAGCTAAATAAATAATTGGCAATACCTTTCTCCCTGGGAATAAATTGCTATAATTTCAACAAATGTGAATTAATAGGCTAGTTACAAATTTAAAGAAGGTCCACCAATTTATATCACTCATTCATAACCGGATTGTATACAATGACTCTAATACGCTGTCGTACAAAAGATGTGCCGTGTATATTTTGTATCATAATGTTGATGTATTTTTTTATCTGTTTATCTCGTTTGGGTGATTAAGATGATCTCTTGTGCCAGCGTGACGTGCTCTGCTCACCCATGGAAGACCCAAGTGTCAGACTCATCAGCCAGGCTGATGTAGTTCTCAGGCAGCAGGCCGGACAGCCCGGAGGCCAGCGAGGTCCCATACACCCAGCCCTCACTGGTGCTGCTCTGATCCATTGGAGACATGAAGACAAAATCGCCAGGAACCAGCTCCAGCTCATCCTCGTTCTGCGGCACGTAGGGGTACATCACCCGCAGGGTCTGCAGAGGCGATTATTGGCTGGCTTATTGACATTTAGAACAAATAATCATGTTGGTTAATACATATCTGTGACCACTAAACAGGCAGGGTTAATACGAGTATCAGCCACCTCATGGTTTGCAAAACGAATGTCCCGGGAGAACAGTACTGCCAGCCAATCACAGCCTAGCTTGACTTCGATGCCCTTGGCCAGTTTCTCCAGCGATGGCAGGTGATTGGTGGGGAAGTTGTAGGCCAGAGTTACATGGAGCTGCTTCTTATGAGGCTCCACATGGACCTCTGGAGTTGAAAGATGAGACATCTTACAGTATGTCACACTAACTATTCACCATATACAAAAAGTACAAAATCTTTTGTTCTCTGTTCAAAAGTAAAAAAAAACAAACATTCCAATCAAGAAGTTGTAGTACAAAGCATCAGAGATGAACACCAAGAGCGCTCAACATTTCCACATCGGATTTGATAAGATAAGATAAGATAAGATAAGATAAGATAGAACTTTATTTATCCCGAGGGAAATTGTTGTTGTTTGGACGACACGATAATGTGTATCTTTACCAGAAACAGAAATATGACAGAGCATTAGTGCTCACACCACGGTGCCAATCTGATGTGGCACTTAGCTGTCTGAATTAGTCTTCAGCAGTCAGTCTCTCTCTCGCCTGTGTTCAAAGGGAAGTTACAGTGACAGATTGAGCGAGTGCTTTGATAACCCACCACGACCGCCACCCTGAACCAATCATTTACTGCCACTGCTGGAAAAGACAGCTGGTCACCATACATTACACGGTGATTACATGGTGATGAATGGAGGCTCAACTCTATACAGTGATAAAGAAAGATAGCTGAAGATGGGACAGGATACATGCAATTCAGATCCTGAACGTGCTCCAAACCCAGGGCACTGGCAATTCAAGCATAGACAAACAGACAGATAGTATACCATGCGCCGCTTTGACCCTACGATGCTGTGCTTCCTACCTGCCTTCCTGGCGGCCTCTGTGGTGAAATCGGCCGCAAACTGCTTGAGGATGTCGGCCACCTGCTCCTCCACGAACAGGCCGATGAAGTTGGAGGATGTGTAGAGCTCGAGAGGCAGCGGGCTAGGAAATCGACCCCGCCACTGCTGGACGGAGGCCTGGAGGGCCTCGCATAGAGCTTCTACTTTGTGGTCGGCACACTGTGTGGAAGAACGAGAGGTGGTGGGAACGTCGGGATATGTGACATTACTCGCTTTATCTTTCTGTTTAAGTGATGGTTCTTTGGTATTTAGACAGAGTAACGCTAAAGAGAAAAAAAAGTCCCTACAATGCTAGGAAACTCTTTACAGACATTAACTGTTCCTTTTAAATTCTGCATCAAAACATGTAATATTGTGGATAATATATCCAACAAACATGTATCATTCAAGTTTTTCAGATGTTGATAACAAATGTACTTTCTGCAAGACTGAACAAGAAAGTATAATTCACCTCATTTATGGACGCACATATTCTACTGCATTTTGGAAAGACTTTGAGAATAATATATTGTGCGAAACAACTCGTCAATTAGTAGAATCTTTTTAATTGGTAACAAATAACAAATGCATTTCAGTGGCTAAAAAATGACTGAGAAGTTAGACAAACACCAAAATTCTTCTTATTCTTATCATTATTATTTATATTACCTTCTGACCTTTCTTTATTAATTGAAATTCGGGCTCTTTAGATGCCATTACGTGAGCGTGATGAGGTGCATGTCTGATCATGTACAATCCAGCTGATATTTACTCTGTGTGGGGAATGACCTTTAACCTTTGATGACCTTTAACCTTCCGCCTTCGTAAAACCGAACAACTCACCATGAAGAACTGGCAGAGGGTGATGTGGGGGAAAATGTTGTGGGCTTTGTTTTTGCCACAAATGACCCGGCTCTGCTGCCAGAAGTGGGAGAGCTGGTTCTGCAATGGTCCACTGGGTCGCAGGTAGAGGACAAACTCCCTGGGCAGAGGGTCGTCCAGGAACGGGTCATCCACATGGGAGAACAGCCTGGGGAGAGAGAGGTAGGGCTGTATCGAATGTCATTTAAAAAATGTATATATTTGAAGCTTCCATTGAGAATTTTGAAAGAAGCTTTGAATGTCCTGTCGTCATTTTTATTAAGTGACTTCTTTTTTTTATTAAATCAACTTTCTTTAACGAATGTAACTTGCCAGTGGGTGCCTCCCTTTGTGTGCGGCTAAACGTCAACAAATCTGGATTAAAGCTGAATATTTGGTTAGATAAAAACATGATACATCTGTCTTTTTTCAATAAATGTTGACTTCTGGACTCTACAACGCTCTGGAGTTATTGGAAACAACCCTACAAAGTCACCACTGGAATCTAAGTGTACAAATACTTTGTAAATGGAAGCATATCCTAATCTTTATCTGCGACTGTGCACAAATACCGGCTTTAGACACAATGAATAGACAAGCAAAAAAAAAAAAGTTAATTGCAGCGTTTTCAAGAAATTCTGCTTGTCACTTGTGGCACAACTATAACCTTAAAAGAGGAACTGGCTGAGTACACAGCCCTGAATGCAAATGTTTCAGCCTTACGACCAGGTCACCAAGGCTGGCACATTCGAGCCCTACAGCTCCTTTATAAATGGAATATTTTCTGTTTTGAACTAAGATTCTGGGACAGACAGCTTCCCGCTGCCTGCTGGTTTGCTGGTAACATCGCTCTCTGCTGTAGCAATGACAGCAGAGATTTTGAATAAACTCCTTGACCCTCATTCAACATTTAAAATGATCCTACAATTGCTCTACCAGAATTGTACATATACATATTTGTATTGGTGGATTGCACTGGCTTATTTGGTGATGAAAATGTAAATTTTCCCGCTGTGGGACTAATAAAGGATTTCTGAAACTATTAAATGTATTAAATATATAATTGATATTTGCCATTGAGAGTGCATTTTTCAAAAATGAGAGGGCTGCTCAAAATAAATGAAATAAATCAGAAAAACATTAATTATCAACAATATACACAGGATATAATTGACCTACTTCTACAGCAGAGGGCAGTATAACACACATTTTCCCCTGACTTGGGATGGGTATATGTGAATGTACTGTTTACACATTTAAAGGTGCAATGTGTAGTTCTGAGCCAGCTACTCTAAATAAACAGGGGGCAGTATTTTACCTCTAAACTGGCTCCATACAATCTAAAGTTATTAAAAAACAACTAGAGTATGTTGACCTGTTTATATTTTAGTTGTAGTAGCTTGTCATATTTGTTGTATTCTAAGTTTTAGAGTATTATAGTGTATTCTTTACACTGTGTATTGTACAGCTATACATCTCTCTTCTAGTGTTGATATATTTATGTGTATTTCTTCAGTCAGTCAGTCAGTTCATTAGACTGCTGAAAATCTGAGATTCTAAATATCTCTGCTCTCTTACAATCTTCACGTGGGGCTTAGATCTCTGTGTTTCCTGTGTCACTGGCGGCTGTACGCTCCGTGTAACTTTACGCTTTCATAGTTTGTATGTTGGCTTGGGTCCGGGCGGCAGAGACGAGAAAACGATTTGTGTTTTTGTTTCGTCCTCCGCGCAGACATAGGACTGCTTCCCCGGAGAGGAGCGTGCAGCCACGGATACGGCCTGCATACATCCCAGCACCGGGAGTCACAGCGGGCTGATGGAGTGCTGGGTCTAACCTGTGTAACAGCAGCAACATAAAGTTTGACGATCCGGAGCGGAGTCAGCTAATGCTATCTGCAGCCTCCCACGGACTGTGAGGACGAGGCTGAGAGTCGTTTTCTCGTTTCTGCCACTTTGAATTCAATCAAAACAGAACCTGCAGGGATCATGGATGTGATGTTGACGAGCCTGAGTCTGCTCAAGTCAGGCAGCTGTACTGAGGAAGGTGACTCACTGTCACCTCTAGAGGAACAAGTGGTATTACAGACTGGACAGAGCGGGGCTAACTGTTAGCATGCTAACTTTTACATTACATTACATTTTTACATCACAGGTCATTTAGCAGACACTCTTATCCAGAGCGACTTACACTGAACTGACTACAGGGACAGTCCTCTGGAGCAACTCGGGGCTAAGTGCCTTGCTCAAGAGCACAAAGGTGGCAGCTCTTCACATTCCGTTGGTAACGTTTAGTTCATTGTTTTAATGTTTTAAGTTTAAATTCTGGCATATCTTACACATTGCACCTTTAATGTTTAAACTTACCAGTCACATGCTGCTTGCACACTCCGACCTCCTGTTGATACCAGAGCTTTGAGTCTGCGAAAGAGCACAACAGAGAAAAAGAAATCTCATTATGTCCTGAACAACACTGAGAATGTTCATCTACATTTGAATCATGTATAGTCTGAAATGTGCGCGGTAACAGTGCGATGCGACAAGGAGAAACTCCACAGAAGTTAAGCATTGATCTTCTCTGTGCTGTAACGCATCCTCGGGAGTTTCCTGGCAGCAGATGGCAAATAAAAGGAGAAGTGTTCTGGATCCACACCTCTGCGTTAGCTCTGTCAACACTTACAGATGCAAGTGACGGCTTTAAAGCACAGACCGTATGCTTTAAGGATGATATGGAAAATGAATGAGCAATGAAATGAGCTGAAAACAGTAATATAGTATCATGGCAAGTTGTTTCTACGAACACATTACACATAGACACAGAAACCGAGCAACATTAACATTGATATGGAGTTGTGTTTTGTGTTTGGGTTGTGTCCAATATTCTCTCTCTTTCAAGCTCCTGAGAGAAATCTCTGTGTCCTTAGCAGCTAAATGCTCCACGATGTTCACCAGCTGCTCTTTGTGTCTGTCTGCTGTTTGCTGCTGAGCAGATCGCATACTGTGCTACCATCCTATGGTAGTGGTGGTCTAGTCGTCTGGTGGTCAGGCTTCCAATTAGAAGACCAGAAGGTTGTGAGTTCAAAACCAGGCTGCCACCATTGAGCCCCTGAGCAAGGCACTCAACTCCAAGTTGTCCCTGTAGTTAGATACAAGAAAGACTAAATGTAACGCAGAGACTAATGGCTAACAAAGTCTGCGGGGCAGATCACTATGGATCAGAGGAAGCTTCGGTTCCTTGTAAGCTCGGGGAAGATGATACATAGCATGTGTAGGGATACATTAACATAGATTCCTTTCATAAGAAGGACTCCTCTTAACCATAATGTAGGACTCCCAGTTACTTGTGAAAGACTTATTTGTCCATTTGAAGTGTGTTATGTGTTCAGTGGAGAACCTCACAGAGCATATTAAGATTTCCTAACTATCTGCTTTGAACAACCAAAGAGAGTGATCAGTCAGTCCGTCAGTCACAGAGGCAAGTACAGTGAATGCTGTATTAACTGGCTTCAAACAGCGTCCGATTTGAGAAAGATACTTCAGTCCTGACTACACAAAACAAACAAGGTTGCAGCTAATGATGAACACAGATGCCTCGATCTTCCTTTCGCCATGGCAACTGTACGTGTTTTAATTTGCAGGGACGCGTAAATGCATTAACAGAGATGAAAGAAGCCGGGAGAATTATCCATTCATGCCTCCGTCCTTACCTCCGCAACACCTGGAGGCTCAGCTGATAAGCAGGGAAAGGAAAGGCAGATCCGATTGTTCATATTAGAGAATCTAATTAGCTGCCACTCAGAAGATAAGAGCTTGTACACGCTAATGTGGTTTTCAGCTCCCGGGAGCGAGCCGCTTTCTCATCATGGCATGACATGTTGTTCGTGTGGGATGGGAGGGGTGGAGTTGCTACAGAGGCGTGTGTATACCGTACGTGTGCAATATATAGCAATTTTCTAGTCTTAGTGACCGCTCACAACCCAGCACTCACACACACATTGGTGGCGAAGGCTACCATACCACACCGAGGGGCTTCAGTATCTTGCACATCGGGACTTCGACATGTAGACTGCAGGGGGTCAGGGATTGAGCTATGTCAGCGAGCCAAGATAATATCTGACCGTAACTTCTAACAGAAACCCAGAGTTTAAGTTATAATTAAGAATGTATCAATATTTATGGGACACTGAAACCCTTTTGGAGTGAATCATCGCAGGCAGGATAGGGTGTATTTTTACAGACCGAACATGACCGTATGCATCACATCAGTGCAACGCAGACTTATTCTTTTTTCAACCATACTTCTTGTTGAAGATCAAAGTAAAACTGGTCTATATACACAAGACGCAAATCATGTCTACCAAGCAAAAGAAAAAAACACCCAGACTTTGCAAGTTCACCACAGTGAGCTCAGTAAGCAGACATTCTGACCACAGCGGAGAAAACAGAGACATCAGAGTCAGCTCACTCGTGTGCGCGAGGCCACTTGGGTTTAATGAAGCTGCCGTGTCCCACAGGTGGAGACCTACATACTATCGCTTATGTGAGCGAGAGAATAAGAAAGAAGGAAGAGAGAGCGAGAAGCAGCGACTGAAGGAAGCTGTTTAAGGAAGCCACCTCAATGCACACCCACACACCAGTAAGCGGTAAATCTAGAGAACATCAAGGAAAGGTTTGCCACATACTAACACCTGGGTTACATTTAGCGTTAATGATGATCGGATATCAGTTTTTTCGCTAACAGAACTGGAAAGGAGAAGTGAGTCCTGTGATAAACATGTCAGTCACTTTGTCACCATGTTAGTCAGTGTGCAAGATAAACAGTGTCACTTACTGTAGATATTGACTTAAATGTCATTTCAATGTGTGTCTATAGGAAATACGTATGACCCAGTGAAATTACACGATTCTCGATACCAATTCGATACCACAGTAAAAAACTAAATAAAATAAGAATTCCCATGTAATTCAACAAACACTACTTTATTACCATTTGAATCCTGTTTGTTAGGAAGTTAAACATTACATAATTCCCTCTGTAATATCTACTTTATATTGCTGTGAAAACTGTATTTCTCCAAAAACTATGTTTTACAAGACTACCTTTGAGCACATCATGATTATGTTATAATCTACCTTTGCCCAATAGCTCTATTCAGTCATTTTTACTGAATAGAGCTTGAACAGACCATAATTAAACTCTATGGCACCTCTGTTCACCGGCTGATAACATTAACTAGAGTTCCTCCTTCTGGTTCCAACATGGATTTGTTGTTCACAATGCAGCATTATCAGGGAAAAAATAGGTTGCGTCCCATGGACTCGTCAATGGTGAGTTTACTGTGTTCCAAACACATTTTCTATCGTCCATGGGACGACGTAAGTCTTGAGCCCTGACGGCACTCCCTGCAGTCCTGTAGACAAACGAGTACCGTCAGGTTTTCAGAATTTTGGCGTCAAGACTCTTGATTTAATGTATTTACCCCTTATCCCCGGGTACACTATTTACTGTGTGTATATTGCATTTAAGACCCTTTTACAGGGTTCTCCTTTAAAACGACGGAAACATTAAAAAGGTTTAACTCAACCAACTCATGCAGCTAATATTAGCTTATACTAGCCAGTTAGCTACAGCAGGTCTGCTAGCAACAATTTCAGCCAACAAAAAAACATTCCTGAGTAAAAGCCTCCAGCGAACGTGAAGTCATACTTTATTCAAAAAAGACGGAGACAGAAAATAATGAGCAATTGCACCATACACAAAACAAATATTTCTACTTTAGGTAATCATTAGAATATTCATCCTAGTAAATATAAAAAAATATTAATGAATACATTCTGGTTGAGGTTGTTTGTAAGCCATTACTCATTGCACAAGATGCTGCAACATATTTCCAAGAAAAATGTGTACAATCATGCAGGAAGACAAACTTGCGTCAACCAGACTTCTCCGCCGACGAGTTTATGACCCCACGTTCAGAAAGACAGGAATATTAATAGCAAGGCAGAAAGCATTGATTACTAAAAAACAAATGTGTGTAAATTGTATGAACAACACCTGACTAATTCTCAGGACTTCTGAGAAGATGCTCGACAAACAGATGAGTCACAACTGGTTATGGTGGCTGGCACAGCTCCTGTTATGTCTGGTGAAAAGCAAACACTGCATTCCACGGTAAGACCCGCGCATGTGGTGGCAGGGTGTCTCTGCATCAAGACGTGTATGACTTTCAACCACCTCAGGACTCTGCCCTGTATGACAGAATCACATCACGCATTGAGTTCATAGGCTAAAGCTGACGCAAGTGCAGCATGACAATCGGCGAAAAACAAAGCAGAAATCATACATCGCATCGGCCGAAGAACAAAAAAACTACAGTTTTTGGAACAGCAAAGTCAAAATCCAGAGCTTGTATAAGCAACTCCTGCTTGAAAGCAAACAAATGTCCCTGAGCTGAAGTGGATTTATATCCAGGAATGAGCCCAAAGATCCCTCACAACACTGCGTGAGACTGAGCAAGTACTACACTTAGTGTTCAGCTGCACTTACTGCTGCTAAAGCAGTTACTGACTCTAAATGAGACATAACTTTATTACACAGGGACGTGTGGTATTGCATAACTTGCCTCAATAAATAAATCATCAAAGGATCAATGGTGCAATATATCCCTTCTGTGGTTCTTCACTCATTTTGCTGTTGTTTGGTCAAATTCAATGCAGAAATTATGTAAACATACTATACAATACTACAACTACGAACTATCCGTGGTTATAATGTGGATTAAAGGGCTACTCAAGTAATTCGTTATTGCACTTCTATAAAGTTAGGGGACTTTTGAGAGAACATTTAAAACAGAATGATTTAAAATCATAGCAGCCGAGGCCGAGATATCCGTAAATCTAACCCTTAGTGAGACCCAAGCTCCTAAAAACTAGATCCTACAATTCCCACAATGCAACTCAATAGCATCTTTCATTAGACCTTCCCCGCCTGGTAAAGGCCCTCATTTTTTTTTAGACTTCACGCCACCAGTTTTAAGCGCAGGTTTTCAGTCTCAAGCCTAACACGAGATAACCCTGATGACATTGTCCGGGTTACTTTGTCAGACCTGACAAAGCTCCTCCAGAATCACAGAATACTTCACAAGTGGTACTCTCCATTTTGAGCAAACTGACATGTATATACATGTAAATGTATATGTAAATGACTGTTTAAAGTCTTGGCTTCATTTTTAAGGTTTTTAAAAAAATAGTAAATAGCTTGGATGTAGAAAAAAAACTTAACTTTCAATTAAAAAGCTTGAATAGTTTTTTTCAGCTAATATTACTCTGAGAAGATGTTTAAAACTAGTCATTTAATAAATTAAGTGGTATGGAGTTTATTCTTACACTCGGTTATGATTAACGGTGCCGTTTCCTGCTTCTCAAACAGATTTGTTCAAGACATGTGATTCTTTGTAACTGAATGACCTCTGCTCCACATGTTTCCCAGGATTACTTCTGTTCCCCTGAGGATTCATTTTACGTCCTACCTGCAGTGTTGTGTAGGGGATTCTTTATATATAAGAAAACAACTGTAATTGCACACAAACATGCATGTTGGCGTAGTTGGTACAGACTTTTTTTCTTCTTCAGTTTTGTACCTGTTTCTGAATCATGGCTTTAAAATAACCACAACAGAAGAAAAAAAAACTGTCAAAACATATCTATTTGGATTCCCCATGACATCCCACGTCTCCTTGTTCTGCTGTTGCCTCTCAGGGTTTCCATAGCTGTGGATTGTTGTTTCATAAGGCGAGCCCTAAGCTGAGTCAAACATGTCGATTAGAGGCTCGTGGGGACTCAAGGAGGATCCCATGTAAACACGGCATGGAGCTTTTTTTTTGTGGAACAAACTCATTTCAGTTTGAATCATGAAAGAAGTCAAACCTAATCTGTGAGTTGATGCTGCAGCAGTGTGTCCTGAGGTTTGTTGATCAAAGCAGGGAGTGATCAGTTAGGACTGCTGGGAACCGGGAGCTGCTTCTCTAAAGCCTCAAAGGCCAGCTCCTCTCCACTTCCTCAGTCTTAATGATGACAGTGCAACTCTGCACACGGCTCTTCCAAATCTCAACAATCTGCTCAGTTTAATGCAGCTGAGTCGCAGTCAAAATAAAGCTGTCAACAGAAATATCTTCAGAACCATGATTTCTTTATCTCCTTCGCCATGCTTTATACAGAAACTGGGTCTTGGGAAGTGGAGGGACACTTGAAGAGCTGACATGTCTCAGTAATGCAATTTAGAAAAGCCACCAGTGAGCCTGAGTTGTATGAGTCTTCTGCTACTTTTGATTTCTACATTTTATATTTGTTAGAAGACCGGTGGTCAAATCCAGTTTCCCAAAGAGAACAGTACTTTTACTATAATGCCACAAATTATGGAGCAGAAAAGCGACAGAGCGACTGTAGCGATGAGCATACATGAAGCCTCAAAGAAAATGAGGTTAACTTTGAAGCGAACTTCAACTGGTCAGTGTAAGACACAGCAGTATAGTCTTCTTGGCAATAAGAAAATATCCCAAGGGTTTCAGAAATGAGGGCTAATACTGAACTGCTAGCCTCGAAATAACCCGCCTTCAAATAACTCCAACACTTTGTATTTGTATCCAGACCCGTAGCCAGTATTTTACAAATATTGAGGTCATGAGCCCCCCAGTGCCAACCCCACCCAAGACACACAAAAATATATATATTTTTAATAATTAGAAAAGTTCACGGCCCACTACTGTAATTTAATTATTTACATATATATTTAATTCATTTTGTTATTTATTGGCCTTAAAAATTGAAAAAGTAAAAAATCTGATAATCGATTAATTATTTAAGGCAATTTTCATGCAAAAATGTCAAAAATGCACAGGATTCCCTCACAATTTAAAAAAGAATGTTTTTGTCTTTTTATATTTTGGTTTTGTACGATTGGGTCTGACAAAACAGAACTGAATGTGTCACAATGGGAAATCTGGGAAATTTTTTCACAATTTTCGGACATTTCGTAGACTAAGCGATGCATCGACAAAATAATTGGTTGATTAATCGACAATGAAAATAATCCCTAGTATCAGACTAATCCCATAATCCCAGAATATCAAAACGCTATTAAAAGGTCAATACATGTATTTGTCAAATTCTGGTGGTTGCCACTCCCTGCAAGCCCATGACAGAGGGACCGCTCTACAGCTGTTTCACTGCACGACAGTCCCGACAACAACTCTTTGGAGGCTCTCCACCTGTGAGTATGCAGAACAGTGTGGGCTCAGAGCTGACGGAATAAAAGCTCTTTGTAGGAAAATGTCCCTTGATGATTTCCTTTCCCTCATCAGTAATGAAAATAGAGAAGAAAAGAAACGTCAAACCAAATACAGGCTGTTGAGTGCTGCACTGTTCCCTCAGCTTCACACTGAGATGGTTTCCCCTCGAGCTGCTGGATCCAAGGGTCAAACTCTTCAAACATCATGCACACATTGTAATAATTTTTCTGGCTTAAAAAAATACTTCGACTTCATCTTAAGCAGCGACTTGAGAACATGTATAACCCCAACACAGGCAACAGCTCTACACCTTTTGTCACCGAATCACCACATGGGAGTTATTCTATCGTCTTAAAGGCATTTATTGTGAGAAAACCACCACTCTCTTTCTCGCCCACAGAGATGTGGAAGAGGAACAGGAAGCAACTCGCCCACGCAACACAACAGTGCTCAGAGCTATACGTGGGGCAGCGCATAATGTTTAACTTTAAAACCAAGTGCGTGACAGCATGGCCTAAAACACAATAGGTAATCAGAATAAAGGAAAAAATAGAGGGAGAAGTACAAGACGCATTTCTATGAACGATGGTAGGGGAAGGTAAGAGAAGTGGGGACGAGTTTAGATGCTGGTGTTCATGGCATGTAGACTGCTTTCTGCAAACACGACAGTCACGCATGACGCAAAACAACGAGGATTAGTAAGTGTCTGAAATCTAAACGTACAGCTCACTATAAACTACTGCATCTCAATAACACTCTGTTTGTTTGTGTCCCACAAGGCCAGCTGTGCACCTCTCTCTCCCACCACCGGCCGCCCTGGGACCTTCTCTCTCTCCTGGCTGTCAGTGCCTTGTTCCACACGTTGGATCTGGATCTCTGTCCTCCAGGAGATGCAGCCTCTCCCTCTCTCGTTTGTTTCATTCTCCTATCCGTGTGAATGATGTGTGTTTGTGTAGCCTGTCCTCTTTCCAGGTTACATGGTGGTGCTGCGAGTGGGACCCAGAGACGCCTCAAATAAAACCCGTCTGTTTGCTATCCTGGCCCCTAAATGGTGGAACGAGCTCCACATTGATGTCAGGTCAGCAGGAAGTCTTCACACCTTCCGTCGCAGACTGAAAACCCACCTGTTTCAACTGCACCTCGGCAAATAAAATAAAAAATATATATATATTTTTTATTTTTTATTCTGTAAGCTGCACTTACATTGGTTTGGCTTATTTGAAGCTAATGTTCTGCACTTAAATGATTTGACCTATGCAAAGTTAATTTACTTGCAAGATTCTTGCTGTTCGGAGTTTGTATCCTCATGATTGTTTGCACTTATTGTAAGTCGCTTTGGACAAAAGAGTCAGCTAAATGAACTATAATGTAATGTAATGTAGTGTAATGTAATGTAGTGAAATGTAATGTAGTGTAATGTAATGTAGTGTAATGTAATGTAATGTAGTGTAAAGTAATGTAGTGTAATGTAATGTAGTGTAATGTAGTGTAATGTAATGTAGTGTAATGTAGTGTAATGTAATGT
>CALSCE010009408.1:2564932-2577099 GCA_943593645.1 Bovichtus variegatus | reverse complement strand
AGACAGACAGACAGACAGACAGACAGACAGACAGACAGACAGACAGAGGTTGTGGCTTCCCTGAGGGAGTGTGTTCTAGGCCAACGATGGCCTGTGTGCCTGGGGGCCTATCATTGTCTGCTGTGTCCATTCAGCAAACCACAGCACATTTCCTCTGACATGCACCCTCGCTCACACTTACACATACACACAAACACTTTCGAGGTGTCACATCTGTCTGGGTGAAAGAGGTGGAAAGACTCCCATGGTTGAGTGTATGTACTGAAAAAAGAGAAATGCAAAAGTTCTTCAAACTATACGTATGGACAAAAATAGTTTGGGTATCGTTTGGATTTGAGCAATTCCAGTTCCGAAACCAGTTCTGCTCATCGATTTTGGTTCCTATCGGTTTTTCAATTCGATTCTTTGAGGGGGGATCAAAAAAAAGAAACGTATTTATGAAAACCTTTACCAAATGTATATTCATAATCACAATTCACTTCATAGGATTTATGGGACTTGAAAATGAATTGCATACAGTTTAATGTGGTTGCTATTATTAAATAATATGATTTTATAATAATCAGATTTTCTTTCATTCACAAGTTAGTTCTGATTGGAAAAAAAGTAAAAAATTAATATTAATAACAATTAAATTCATATCATTTTCCAGACCTTTGCTTCACAGGAGTTGAAACGCTAAATAACATTAAGTGCAAGTTGGAGAAAAAAATACGACTGGGATGAGAATGATGAATGGTGTTATAAGAGTAGTTATACGAGTCTGTATATTCAGCGATATGTAACAAGACACTGTCGTACAGAAAAGATAAGTGTACTTGCAAGTTTATTCTTAAATTGTACATTGCACATTTCTAAGAATCAAAAGGTAAGGGATCAGTCACAGACAAACACAACCCTGAATAAATGTTATTAATGTTAAATGTTGCTCTGTGTCTGCCAGATGCCGAACTACTAACAAGTTAATGTTGCATTATCACCTTTATGAGATGATAATATCTGAATGTTGTGTTTTCCGCTTGTTCTGCTAACCCCAGAAAAAACTTATTGTTAATTCAGCTTTAAACGCATAGTATGTAATTTTCTGCCACTAGGGGTCTTTCAATCCAAACAATATCAAAAGACTGGGTTTGATGGCATGTGAAGTAGCGTGGGATACTGGGAGTTGATGTCTTCTCCACCATTGCTGTCATAGCAGTCAGCTTCTCCTGTTTAGGATTCCTCCAGTGTTAAGGAAGTGTTTACCGGGAGCTGAATTATGTGTGGACGTCTTTTCCTTTTCAAAACAAACGTACCCAGTGATTAAATCCTGTAAGAACACTGAAGAAATCAGATTCACGTTAAAAATCTGTGTTTTTCCGATGATGTTCGGCTGCCACTAACAATGATCAACTAGTTTCTCTGATAATTAAAGATCCAAACGTCCTAAAATCGTCTAGTTAAAAACATCCTATATATAAATATATATATATATATATATATATATATATAAAGATGTATCATTAAAATGTGGCTTAAAACTGAATAAAAAGTCAATTCATGTGAGCTTCAGGCAGACAACCACAACGCTGACGCATGCGCTAAGGGGGATTCAATGCCATTACCTTGATTCAAATCACAGATTTCTCTGGGTTTGAAAATTGTTGGAAACATTTGGGATAGTGTACGTACACAACCCAACAAAATATATGACAAAGGTCTCGTGCTTTTTGAACATTTCAAGGCGTAAATGTTACATAATATATACCTTTAAAACAGCCACTGTGCAAGCTGGGTAGTTAGGCAACAGACAGCTTTTTAAAAACAAAATGACAGGGTGTGTACGTTTGTACTGCAAACACTATCCAGTAGTGCAGCTGTTACATTATTAGTATTATGTGCAGCCCAGAATCATGTGCGACTACACTGACTCATATATACATATATAATCAGAGCCAGGAATCCATTTCACGGATTCACTGGGGACCGCTCTGACACTGACAGGATATACCTCTAGCCCATTTGCAGCTGTGTTAGCATGGCTAACGTTAGTGCACATAGGATTGTTTAGCTATTTCTCAAGTCTAATTGATAAGCAACACAAAAAAAGTAAAAAAGAAAAGTGAACATACTACCAAAGATTGAAAATGATCAATCCTACCAGTTGTATTCCAATATTTAGCAACTGTGTTTAAACTGCTGCTTGTGTGTGTGTGTGTTGCTGTCCGGTGATATACAGTGTACAGTAGAGTTGTGTTTACAGTGAGAGCCTGTAGCCGACAGGACGGATGTGAACTCACTGATCTGGCCAAGTTAAAGACAGTCCCTCCATTCAGTAACAGCAGAGGACACAGGGTGAACCGTATGACGCCCCCTCCACAAACACACAAACACACACACACAAGAATATGGCTGAAACATCAGTTTCCTACTGATGGTTGACTCAACTGAAACTGGAAAAAAAAAAAAAAACTAAACTAAGTAAAGAAAATAAAAACTTTTATTTAAACGAACAGAATTGTCTCATAAAGCTTCAATTTAAACTAAGGCGAAGAGTAAACAAGGACAACACAATAGCATTGTTGTGTTTGATGCTAACGTTACACTTATTCTGTTAACTTTGATAATCCGCTTCGCTCCACTCAGCTATTCGCTTATTCTATACAGTTACACCAGACATTGTTCTGCGGTTTGTATGCATGTCATTCTGCGATATTACATTTTACTCGACTCTTTCCCACTCTTCGGCTGTGTATTATTGTATAAACACCAGCTAGCTGCGCACAGTGAAAACCGACGCAGGGAAACGGCGAGTGAGTGGAGTGATGCTGCGTTTGACCCTTCCGCGAGCGTAAGTCCCAAAACAAAACCGTTACACACCGGCCATGTACCCGTCCGGTCCCCAGAGGACCTCTGACAGGCACGTAACCCTCCAGCACACACACATATATGGGGTTGAGGTCAGGCTACTTACGCTCTTGGTCTGGGGAAGCCCATGGATAACAGCACGTCCAGGTTGGAACCACATTTCACTGAACCCGTCCGGTTCTGCCGTAGCCTCCGAGGGAGGATTTTACTGTAGAGGTCCTCTTTGGCAGCCATGGTCCACTGGGTCAGCCGGTCCGCTACAATCCCGATACAGTCCACCACCACACCTCCGGCTAGTCCATGAGCTTCGGCCGGGTCCGCATGAGTGAGAGGGAAAAGCAACTACGCGAAGCTGCGAGCGGCGCTGCGCGACCAGGCAGAGCCCTGCTACTCCGCCCACTGGAGGAAACTGTACATTAGATCTGCTCACTGGATATACACAGTACAGTGGCACAATACGGCATAAACAGAATATAAACAATGATATTATATTTCATACAGCTCGACAGTATAAATGACAAAACACCAAGAGCTACAACAGTTGTTTTTTAATTGGCGTACACAAATTATATTAATTATACAAAGATAATGTCTATAGAGTATCACGTTTAGAAAAAATAATGACATACATTTTTACATTTGCTGTGATTGATACGTTTGACACACGGTCATTAACATGCCGCGCCTTAAATGTCCTGAATCTCATTCAATCTGCAACAGAACTTTGAAAGCCAGAGATTCACTCACTCACTCCCCCACAAGTGAAGCACAACCTGATGTTTGACTAAGCATCGTTGGTTCGATCGATGATTACACAAGCTATCACCAAGGAGTAAAGATCCTAATGGCAACCCTGATTTTCTTTAGATTTTTTATTCATGGCTTTCATTTATTTTCATGCAACTGATCCTGATCTTTGCTCTCCATTGTAGTAATAAGTCCTACGAAATGACATTGGGCCTCATTGAGGGCCACACGCTGTCACATCCAGCCGATGGCCCTGAGTTGGCCTCAGGTAGCCTGACTGAGTTGTAGGGAGAAGTGAGGTTAGTGTTGGCCGCTGACGGTGCTGGCAGATGGGTTGTATGGTGCGATGACACAGAACACACAGCCTGCCTCCTGGAAAGCTTGCTTCATTTCCATCTAGTGGGCCAAACACAGACTGCATCAGAGAGCACGCCATTGATGTCAGTTTCACAAATCTCAGAATTTACAACCCATACCATGGAAAGAAGTTGGTGGTCCTGTCAAATGACACTATGCAAGGACCTGAGCTTTTACACACAGTGAGGTTAAAGGCTTAACTCAGATTTTTTTGAAGTGGGGTTGTATGAGCTACTCATCCATGGTCAGTGTATACCAGTGTGAGTACCAGCACAGGAGCAAAGCAATGTACTGCTGCGGACGGAGGCAGTTTGACAAAAACAGTAATTTTCCTCACAGAACATGAAAGTTGCTGGTCTACCTCTACCTCTCAAAATTCAATCCATCCCTTTAAGGGTTGTCTAAGCATTTGTTTTTGGTGTACAATTGCTACATACTGTATATTATTGGGTGTTGTTATTTTTGCATTAGACTAACATCACTTTTCATAGCGGAGTTTCACTTGAGTTGGGCTGTGGTCGTCCACCGGTTGGAGGGTCGGTGGTTCGATCCCCGGCCTCTGCAGTCAGCATGTCAAAGTGTCCTTGGGCAAGATACTGAACCACAAATTGCTTCTGATGGCCAACAGTGTGTGAGTGTGTGTGAATGGTTATCTCTGATGAGCATGTGGCACCTTGTACAGTAGCCTCTGACTCTGTGTGAATGTGTGTGAATGGGTGAATGCTGATGTGCGTTAAAGCGCTTTGAGTGATCGCAAAGAATAGAAATGCGCTGTATAAATGCAGAACATTTACCATTTGAGTTTTAGCTCAATCTTATACCATCTCATCCCAGGCATTAGACGCTGCATGCTGACTTAATATTTGTGGGTATTTTTATTTAGCTTGTTAAACTCAGGTTTTTCATAGATTTATCATCATGACAGGTATGGATGCTGAAAACAGAACAGAAAACAAGTTGTTCCACAGAGCAGCGCGAGTGCAGCTGTGATCATCAAACAGATCACTTCCTCTAGGTGGAAATATTCGGACTTCTTCGTTTTTCTCCGATGTCAAGAACATGAAAACTTCACAGTTGTTTCGTTTCCTGATCATTTAGTTAAAAAAATAAAAATACAATTTTTTTGCTTTAGGGTGGAGACGGAACGTAATGCAAAGATTTGCCATAAACAACAGAGGAGGTAGAGTATCTTTGAAACAAACGATTTTAGGTTGATAAGGCCGACATTGGATATCCCTGCATGGAAACAAAAATGAGTTCATTGAGCAGAGAACCTGAGGATGACGTCTCTTGATTACATCATAAAACACACTTATGGTTTCAGAAGTGGAGGATTTGATCTCTGACTACACCTCACTTTTTGATCCGTCACATCATAGAATATGTCTACTTAGTTCTACTGTTTACTACAAAAACCTAACGGAGTTCTGTAGATTTGTGTGCACTTCTACGGTTTGTTTCTATGCTTTTCAATTTTCCTCGAAAGAAGTACATTTTGAAATCTAACAGAGGAATAAATATGAGGGTCCGGTCCTAAAGACAAGAACCTCCACAAAGTGCAATCTTACCAGTCTCTCCTCGTTCAGACACAGACCCACCACGGCCCCCCCACTACCTGGTAACTTCACCGCTGAGCCGAACTGGAAGGAGCAGTAAAAATCTTTATAAATGCATGAACAGAAGAAAAAAAAACTCCTGAAGGCGCAGACAGATGGAGATGGAGAAAACTGTTAAATAAAACATGTTCTGCTCTTGGGGGGGTGGAACCTGTGAGTACCTACCTGCTTCGCCAGCTGAACCATCGTGAGATTCCCGGGACCCAGACAGTCCTCAGTGTAGACGGACCTGAGAGATATGTTGTTTCTTTAGCTGCGAGTGTAATTGTAGGACCTCAGGCCGAATGCTTCGCATCGAAATATACTGTTTACCTCCGCAGCTCAAAGTTCTGGTCCATCAGCTGTGCCAGAAGCTTCCAGTCTCTGTCCTGTAGAGCCGTCCTGAGGGCAGAACCACTTCAATCAGTTTCACCTCTAAAGTTCTGAACTTCTGAAATGCCAAAACAAAGACTAAAACTTTGCATTTTGTATTTCTTGGAACTCACAGTGCATTTTACACAACAATTAAGAAATCCCAAAGCCATTTCAAGACTGCTGAACAAAAGGTTTAGACAGAATTAATCCCATGGTCATTTAGGTCTAGCTTTTGCGCGGATGTATTGCATAAATTCTGGATCAACAAATCACTTCCGAGTACTCAAACCAACCTCGCTTGATCAGTGAGCTCAGCAAAAGTCTTCATGGCCTCGACTACCAGAGGCTCCCCTGAAACACAGAGCAGCATGAAAGTAGTTCAACAAACCCTTCCATTTCAATAAATCCTTAAAAGGAAGAGAAAGATTGGAAACACGCACATGGGCTTGCATGTTATTCTTAAAAAGGACTGAAGAACTCGGTCTGTTTATAGAAAACAGAATTTTGTTGCTCTTTATATCATTGGCTTTTCTGCCCATTAAATAATACTTGTGGGTATTTGGCTATAAACCTATTGGACAAATAAGGTCTCAATTTAAACCCGATGATGGTTCGACAAGAAAAGTTGGGGATTGCCAAAGTATGTATGATTGATCCTAAGGGGAACATGAACGAAGGAGCCCAGGACTTCCATGGAATTATCCTGATGGAACAAAGTCAGTTATTTAATGACAATCCGTCCGACAGTCGTAGAGATATTTTTCTTAAAACCTCAGAGAGGCGGTGCTACAGCAAAAGTCCCTGGATCACCAAAACCGGTAAGATTTATGATATGAAGACACACCACTGAGCCAGCGCTGTCTGATGTTGCTGTGAATGTGTCCGGAGTCACTGGGGTCACTCAGGTAAGCCAGCCAGAACAGTGGGAGCCCACTCATGTCCATAGAAACATAGTTCCCTGAGAACGGGAAACACACATTAGGCAAGAAAGGCATTTTGTACCGTTTACTTAGCATCTACAGACAGATGGGGACTTCAATACCGTAGCCCTGCTCTTCCATGAGCTTCTTGCTGAAATCCATGTAGACCAAGCCTTCATACACCTGTAAAAGGCGAAGGGCTTTTCAATACAAGATAAGTGACACGCTCTGATGTGGTGACAGAGAGTGACAAAAAGATGTGGAGAGTGAGTTTACTGACCTGAACCACTCTGTCCTGCAGGCCGGCAGTAATGAATAGTTCATCCGTCTCCACGTTGAGGATGAAGTTGGCTCGGATTGGCTTTGGGAGATCCTGAAGTGTAAAACGGGAATATATGAGACACAGCAGATACGTTTCATGTTCATTCTCACATTGATTTTTAATCTGTTTTGAGACTTCTTATTAACTAGTTGGCCGTGTTTTTTTTTTGTCTCATGTGGTTTTAAAAAAAAGGCTTTGATAATTAGGGTTTTCTTTCTCGTGAATTTGTGACTTTAATCTCGGAGAATTTCTGAGGTAACACCGCGAGATGGGACGAATCCTTACATTGTCTGTGATGTTGTAGAATTTCATGAGACATTTGAGGGTAGCCGAGACGATGGCACTGTGAAAAGAGAGAATCCTAAACACGTCAATTATTTAATTCCAAAAGTGTTTGAAACAACCTTCCGGTTGGCTAATGCAGGTAAGAAAACCTCAAACGTTTTACCTGCTTCCAGCAAGGCCCTGCATTGAAGCAGAGAAAAATCTTTTCATCATTACGGAACTTTTTCACATTAGGGTCTATAAACCATTTGTTGTGAACTGTTGGGCTTTATTTCTTATTTCTTTCGTATTCAAATGGATCCTCACCACTTGCCGGGGAATGTTGGTGTCGTACTTCAGTGTGAAGTTCTGCTTTGTCAAAGCGATGCTGCAGTAAAAAAGAGAGCAGAAGAAACAAGTTGAGAACACAACTGTGGCAGTGGGGTGTGGAGGCTGGGTTGGCTGCTGGGGAGGAGATAGGAGTGGCTCAGCTGGAGGCCAGGCAGCTGGATGGAATCAGGTAATTGTCGCACAATAAAAGCACGCCGATGACCTGGTTCTGTCTTGCAGTAGGCTGGGTTCATGCCGGAGAGACAGAGACAAGCGGAGGCAAGCGGAGACGAGCGGGGACGAGTGGAGACCAGCGGAGACAAGCAGGGACAAGCGGAGAGCAAGTCCCGTTGGCGAGGGAGCCGGAGACAGCGGCAGCAGAGCCGCCTTAAATAAACGATTTATTCTCTCCCTCTTCCAAGTTTCCCTGTTCTCTCCCTGTGTGAGCGAGTGAGCTCACAACAACATTGACCTTCAATCACCTTTTAAGTTGATACGGTGAACAGCAAACAGCTGCTTAGTAACAGTGTCATAGAGGTGGAGTCGTGTTTCTGGTGACCTGATGAACATGTTCACTCTCTCTTCACATTCTGCCTCCAGCCACTTTCCCACTTCCTCAAAACTTGTTTATTGCCATTTCTCTTCCTGTCCACCAGATGCCCTTTGATCTTTTTTTGACCGTTTGTGTGGAGGGTATATATGGACATTTTAATTGCCATCCCAAACCAATTAGCGGAGAGTGAATGTGAGTTGTAAAAGTCTACATCGATGCTGACCAGCTGACCTCACTGACCAGGTGCAAAGGTGGTTGTGTCCGTCATGGAAGACATTCTATGCGACGACCAGCGCAAACATTTACCCGTAAACTGCTCAAACTAAGACAGACATTAAATATTGTCATACACAGGTTAACAACTTGCATTGCATTTACGATCAAATGCACCTTTCTGTAATTTAGAAAACGGCAGACACGTTCACTCGATCGTAAAGTGTTGTGTATTCACAGGGACGGTTGGAAAAACGAGAAGATGATTACAATGGAGTTTTATTTTTCTCCATAGGCTCAGGTTGCTGCTTCCGAAAGACGCTGATATGAAACCATGGTTACGGAAAGTCGCGACAGTTCCTATTTTTCACAGGCGAGAGGTCAGTTCGTCCCGAAGCTGTTTTTTTTGTTTTTTTATACCCCACACACCTTAAAGAAGGGTGCTTCATTCAGCGAGACGACAAAGAGAGTGACACTCCGTCATCGACAGAATTGAGCCCTCCTGTCCGTCACCGAGCTCCCTCACCCAGCCTCTCCCTCCTGCCCTAACCCCGCTAGTCCCCACCTGTTTATCAGCCCTGCACACATTTTATCAGCCCTTTTCCACTCACTACTGTTTTCCAAAGTTGCAATGTTCCTCTGTTGCCGAGTGTTTCTGCTTTTAAAACGTCAGTTACCTGAAAGTTAACCTGGACCTGCCTGTCTACCTGCAACTGTCTGCCTTTATATACCTTCACATTGGCATTCGATCCCTGAACTGATCCTGTCTGCTATACAGTATCCAGCTATTCAGTATCCAGCTTTACAGTATACAGCTATACATTATCCAGCTATACAGTATACAGCTATACAGTATACAGCTATAGAGTATCCAGCTATACAGTATACAGCTATACAGTATCCAGCTATACAGTATACAGCTATACAGTATCCAGCTATACAGTATCCAGCTATACAGTATACAGCTATAGAGTATCCAGCTATACAGTATACAGCTATAGAGTATCCAGCTATACAGTATACAGCTATACAGTATACAGCTATACAGTATACAGCTATAGAGTATCCAGCTATACAGTATACAGCTATAGAGTATCCAGCTATATAGTATCCAGCTATACAGTATACAGCTATACAGTGGCTTTTTAGAGCTCCCCCCCCCGCCCCCGAAAAAAGAATATTGTATTATTTAGGTCATAAATAACTCCATAGGGATTAAAATGATGGATTTATGTCATCTGTGGCTGGACAGGAACATTAATGCACCAAATGTGGCACGATGTAAAACGATTATGGGTTGATGTAAAAAAATAAATAATGTAAACAATACTTTATGTGTAAATATTTCAATATGCCCTATAGTGTGTATGCTGTAATCAATTCTCAATGATGCAACGAGCACGTCTCTTGGGGAAGAGGACAACACTCGTGCACTGGAACGTGAGGCCGTGGCGCTTCAGAAACTGGACAGTGGACTTGAAGGTCATTCTTGAACAACAGTGACTTTTGCCACAAGCAGACAGTGCTGCTCCTCCATCAGGAGATACTTACATCACCTATAAAACAGCTACCATAATTTCCTGGTGTCTAAACTCTGATAAAAAACATGTTCCCAGTGCTGTAATATATAGTTGGTTTTGTTCTCCTTACATCCTGGTTGCTCTCTAAAATATCAGAAATCTTGGAAATTATGTTTGTGATAAAATTATATGGAATTAATATTTATATGCGACTGCTGCCAGCCGCTAATGTAAGTCTAGCATTGTTACGCACTCTGTGCCCGGAGGCTTTTCTTTCCCTTTCTTAACTCGTTTTTTTATACGTGTGCGGTTGTGTATTTGTATATGTATGTCTATAATATGTATAATAATTCAAAATAATTCAAATGAATAAAAAAAAGCAAAGTATAATTGTAGTTTGGCTCAACTCCTCAACACAGTCAGCAGCAATTTGTGTCAAAAATCCCACTCAGCCACATCTGAACACACATTATTTTAGATTCAGTGTGACTTTCACTTTTTTTTCAGTCATGTACATTGAGAATAAAATGTCCACATATAAATCCTTATAACTGCAGAACTTGCCTCAGGAAAAAACTTGTTTTTATGTTTTCTTCAGAATCACAGTAATCCAGTGATGGTTATCTGTGCATCCATGGTGCATACAATAAGTTTATTACAAATATGTTTGTTAGTGGTCATTTGCCAAAATGTAAACAAATATAGGCAGCTGTCTTGATTTTGGGGAGGGGGGCCACAGTGTCACACTTAGTCACAGTATATATATAGCTCCTGTAGGTTTACATAAGTAAGATAGTGAAAGCAGTACTTTTACTTGTAATTAAGTATTGTTACAATATTGTATTATCACTTTAGTAAAGGATCTGAAAACCTTCTTCACAACATCTATTTGCATGATGTTAGAAAGTGTTATAGCAGTATCCATGGCGATATATATGATATATAAAGTTGGAGGTGAAAAGGATACCAATGCTCATATTTTCTGTGTTTGAATGTACTTATAGTTACTGATCTCACCCCTGTTTGGAGCAGAACTGGTAGAACTTCTTACAGGTAGCCTGCAGCAGCCGCAGACCTCCCAGGTACCTAAAGTGCATGGTGAACAGAACATTTTGAAAAAGCCTGAACATGACTCGTGTATTTGAGCTCAATTCCACTTGCTGAGTACGCACCCTTCCTTCCTGCTGATGTAGAACAGATCTTGTAAGCTTCCAAACTCTGTGGGGTCATTCAATGGATGAGGGACTAAAACCTACAAAGTCACAGAAAGTCACAAGACTTTTCCACGATATGTCCCAGATGAAGGTTTTTTTTAATATTTGTTTTTTACTTATGAGTGTGTGAGTGTTACCAAAGTCTGGCTCTCCACTAGAGTGACCTCGGCCCAGAAGTTAGAGACAGACATGGCGATGGTTTTCCCGTTGAAGCCATCTGAGGGGTTCCCCATCAGTCCAACTCTGTGAGTCGTCATATATTTCAAAATTAGTTCATACAGTGTTTGTCAGTTAGGGAGGAGGGAGAGGCTTTAAGCTGGAAAAAGCACAGAAATCTGAGCTAAATTCAAAACAAGCGAGAGTACTTTGTGTTGCTGTTTTCTTACCTGGCAAATGATCGGCACGTGATTGGTTTAGCAGGATTGTCTTGTTGCTTGGTGGAGTAGTGGGTGAGCCACCTGGTGTAGTCTGACAGGCCCTGAGAAGTCAGGAGGAAGCAAGAGAAGTTATTAGAGGGAATGTCAAAAATATATATGGATATGTAAAGAAAAATAACTAAACTAAAAGTAATAAATCAGAGATTACGAGATGAAATAAGAAGTAACATGCCTGAGCATTGTTCTAGATTGAGAGTTAAATTTGACTTCACACATTAAAAAGGTCACCAAAACAACCTTTTATCACTGAAGAAACATTGCCAAAGTTTGGCTGAAAAATATATATATGGTTTTTATTTCAAATAGATTAGATTATTGCAAAGCTCTTTTTTACTGGTTTTATGAAACGGTCAATTGAAAAATGTCAATTTTTTCATAACTGTGCTGCTGGACTTTTACCTATAAAAAAAAGGAAGAGAGAGAATTACCTTGGTTTAAACTGCACTTATATATATATATGTATATATATATAT
>CALSCE010009408.1:2484589-2539932 GCA_943593645.1 Bovichtus variegatus | reverse complement strand
TTGTCTCAGTGGGCTTTACAGACTGTACAGGATACGACACCCTCTGTCCTTAGACCCTCACATCGCACAAGGAAAAACTCCCTAAAAGATACCCCACAATTAGTTGGGGAAATATGTTATAAACCTCAGGGAGAGACTGAGGAGGATCCCTCTCCCAGGACGGAGACAGACTGTAATAGGTGAAGTGTGTGTACAGAATAAACAATATAGTTAAAAATACAGCATAGACAATCTATGCGACAGAAAACTTGATACGATCGTATATAAAAAAGATGGATCCAGGGGGATGTCGAGGCTTCCTGGTGTCAGGCAGGACCAGGGCAACAGGTGCAGCCAAAATTCATGATCTAGACGTAACCTTTAATAGTGGCAACCTGCCAGATGAGAGACACAGAAACTACGGGGATGATGCCCCGGATGAAGAGTTAGTAACATGCATTTAAGGGACATGAATGCATATCAATAGAGAGGGAGAGGAGGAGAGCGAGAAAGATAGGGAAAGGAGTGATAGGGATAGGGAGAGGGAGAGGATTGAGTCCCCCGACAGTCTAAACCTATAGCAGCATAACTAGGGGCTGGTCCAATGTAAGCCTGAGCCAGCCCTAACTATAAGCATATCAAAGAGGAAAGTCTTTAGCCTGCTCTTAAATGTGGAGAGGGTGTCTGCCTCCCGAACACACACTGGGAGCTGGTTCCACAGTAGAGGAGCTTGATAGCTGAAGGCTCTGACTCTCATTGTACTTTTAGAGACTTTTGGAACCACAAGTAACCCTGCACTCTGGGAGTGCAATGCTCTAGTTGGTTTATAAAGGTACTATGAGATCTTTAAGATAAACTGGAGCCTGACCATTAATCACTTTGTAGGTCAGGAGAAGGGTGTCTTGATTCCTGTTGCTGTGCAGCTTTGGCTGAAGATAACTGGACATCTACTGGTTTTGTTTTTTGGCAGTGGGTAGTGACAGCAACTTTGTGTGCATTGCCTTGGACATGTTCTGCTCATTTTCGGAAACCCGTTTTGAAAAATGTTGGATCTGCATTCTTTCATGCCCAAAAGCTTGAGCACAGAAAAAAACACAAGATTCCATTGACTCCTGGACTGTAGTGGAGCCAAGGAAATTCACAGTACCACTTTTTTTGGAATCGTAGCGTTTTGTTGATGAGCTGCTGCACTACAATGAGCTTTGGGTAACATGGTTGGGTTCAGCTTTCTGCTCGCCTGCCTGCACTTCTCTGATTGTGTCTCCTCAGGTCTCTCCTATGAAATATGAAAATGTGCTAGCCTGTTGCTGACATAAGACATAATTGAAATAAATGACCTGGCCCTTTATACAGCACATACCTGCCACTCTGAGCTGCTTCTTCCTGTCTCACCCTCCCTGTCTTGAAGCCCCTCCACCTCCTCTGATCTGAAAGAAGTAGACACAGGCACAACAATGCTGAGAAGCTGGAGCCATATCTAAATCACGTTGGTTATATCATTATTAGTGTCTACTCAAATTGTATTCACTTCTTATCATGTACACTTCTTCCTCTCATTGTCATCAAATCCAAACCTGACCACATAACATACTGCTGCTGCTTCTCTCTGTCTCACCCTCTCTGTCTCACCCTCTCTGTCTTGAGGCAGCTCCACCTCATCTGATCTCTGATATGAAAGCAATCGTGTTATGATCATATTGAGCCATTAGTGTGTGAATCAAACATTAAACTAGCAGCCAGAGTCTTCTTGTCATACATTGCTGAGGAGAAATATTAGGAGGCACTTCAGCAACTCGGTGAGTAACTGCCAGTAGTAGCATCAAGCTAGCAAATCCGGCATTAGCCTAACATCAACAGGTGCAGACAGAACATAATTATCCAGAGCTAATTTACTGAACTCCCATCTCCTTTCTTTCTTTTCACCCAAGCCATAAGAGCAATCTGCTGCTGCTGTTGGCATTTCATTTTTGTTGTGTGCCACAACCGTGGTACCTGCTAATCATCATTTAGTGAGCTATTTTTAGAATGTGCACGCGCGCGTCCACAGAGGCAGGCTGTGCGTCCTGCTCCTCCATGGTGATGACGGCTTGCGGTTAAAAAATAATAACAAATTTGTCTTCTTATTCGGTGTCTCTCTTTCAGTGCTGGCCTCTCTCTTGGTGCCATTTGCCATGATACCCTCCACTGGCACCTTAAGGGGTACACTGATGTTGGCATTGTTGCCGCAACCCCTCTGCTTCTTTTTGGGCTCGACTTTCTTTTGGTCTCCTGAACCTCAATGGGTTTGCTGGCACCCCTCTGCCTTGTTCTGGGGGATTTATGCTGACCTTCCTTTACTCCCTTGTCACCCTACAGTCTTCCCCTATGCAGTTGTTGGGTTCCGTGGTGATGCCATTGCTCTCTACAAATGAGATAAACCCAGTTAACATTAACTTGTTGATATTGGATGGTTCTACAAAACTCTGTATTTAGTTCTGTCCTGATCTTACAAGGATTTAAGGTAACTGGGAGGACCCAAACGCAGATAACAGATGGTCGTTTAACAAATAGAGAACTTTATTATAAAAAAAGCTAACAAAAGCAACTAACTACAAACAAACAAACAGGCAAAAGCAAAAACTGAAAACACAAACCAGGCTGGAACGGGGTAACAGGAGGTAACAGGAGGTAACAGGACATGGGACTCAAAGACGACAAACCGACAAGGAACAATGAAACAAGACAGGAATATACACACAGACACTAATGACAGACGAGACACAGCTAGAGAGGACAGGTAACGACACAAGGGTGGCAGGGTGATTACACACAGACAGGAAGTAAAACTAAACAAGACATAAGGGGAAAGAACTTTACAAAATAAAACTATGTTTTGTAATTAAGTACAGACACGTTGCACTTCTACTTCACTACACTTCAGAGTTAAATAAAATACTCCACTACATTTATTTTACAGGTTTGGTCTCTAGTTACTTTGCAGATTAGGATTGTACATAATAAGTACTCAACTTTCCGAGTTATGAAGGTGGCTCTCTTTTAATCTAGATAGATGGCCACTTATACTGCAGACCTAACCTGCTTCTAGTTTCAGATTGAAATTGGCAAAAAAAAAAAATCACTTTTCACGGACTAATTCCTTTGGAAATAGAGTAACTTTATCTTCAACAGTCATTCTTTAAGCAAGAAAGATTCTCAACTGAGGGAATATGTTCTATATCTAAAGTAACATTAGTATTGCCACCGGAGTAAGCCGTGCAATTACAGGACACATACTGTATGCAACCTACTGTATATCAGTGATGCAGAAAATCTGAGCAAGAATCGTGTTTCATGTCATTGTTATTTTAAAAGAGGGTACATTTAAAAAAAAAAAAAAAAATTACTGTATTACTCTTTTTACTTTTTTCCTATTTTGTAGTAAGTATTGCTGAAAAATTTAAAATACAGAATAATTGTGCTCTCCCTGTATTTCACCCAAAAAAAAATATTATAAAAATAATAGTTTTATTTTATTTGTAAGGTTGTTCTTGCTCTTATTGAACGAATGAATATCTGTGTATCCGGCCATTTGCCCACGCTGGCAACCCACAAAATACAAAAATATTATAAAATATATACTGTATATATAAATAATATACTGTAAATATATTCATCGGTTTAATTCCTTCAAACCATAACATCACACTTTGGCTTACGTTTATACTCGGCCCTGATTTGGTGAAATTCATTTTACACTGCTGGTGTATTGCAGATAATAGAAAAGCAATTAGAAAATGTATTAGTCCGTTGGTATTCATCACAAATATTATATGACGGTATGACGGCGGAGTGAGCAGTTGCTAATTAACCAGCTCTCTCCGGTCGGTTAAAATAAACCCACAAAATACAAATTATTCGATACTCAAAAGGAAGATTTGAGTGGGGGGGGGGACAAACAAAGAAGCTGTAAAAATAGACAAAGACAAAGTTGAAGAACAACCTGAAATGAAAGAAATCTCCAAACACAAAGCTAGCGAACATGAGGAGGCAACAGGGAAAATGGATCTACAGGACGACGCAGAAATTCTGCAAGTTGGGTTAGCAACTATTAGCAATGATATAAAAGAGCTCAAGCAGGAGATATTACACAAACTAACCACATTTAAAGACGAACCAAAAAGAGAGATGAAGGAAGAAATCAAGAATCTCCGACAACAAATAGGCCGTAAACTCACAGAGAATAGCAACAAGCTACAGACACAAAAAGTGAGCATTACCGAAGCCCAGACACGCACAGCAGAATTAGAAGAGTGGCAGACAGTGGGGAATGAAGCACTGTTGGGGATGTCGGGTCAGACACATCAGATGCAAGAATAATTAAGCGACCTAGAAGGAAGATCAAGGAGACATAATCCAAATCTCTGGCATACAGGAGGATACAGAGGGAAGCTCATTTAGCAAAAACCTGGATCATCTCTTAAATACCAAACTTGAGCTGCCTGGAGGAACTCATCTCCAGATTCAACGAACCCGCAGAGCCCTCGCCCAAAGACCGACCCCGAGTGCTGCCCCCTGATCAATAGTGGGGAACTTTTTAATATTCAAGTAGAAAGAAGAAATTATTCTAAAGATACAAGGAGGAGACAGACAAATCTTCTTTGATCATGAGGGAATCTGTTTCCAGACACCGCTCGTAAAAATATGAATAAATTGGAAAAACAGAGTGAAGACGTATAGAAACAGCAGAGAGGACATGAAGGAAAGAGGCTACGCCAAGGGTGGGCAATTCATTTTCCCAAGGGGCCTCATGAGAAACTGACTGTTGTGGAGGGCCGGACCAAGAGGCTGAACTCAATTCTGCTCAATATCCATTTTATCTCTTTATAAAAAGCAGTAAACTGTGTGGTTTTGATTAGCTGCCACTGGTAAGAGAAGATGTTACAGGCTATGGACATATGGTGCAGTAAAAAGTAAACTGCCAACATTATAACACTATTTAATCAACATTCACAAAAACGAGTTTGAAAATGAGTATGTTTTTGCAGTATTTCAAAGACCACAATCAAATTAACTTCATCCAAAAAAAGTAATAAGTGCTATTGCTATTTCATTTGTAATTAAATATTAAACCCTATTTGCTGTTTTTCAGTTTTCTTTTCTAGTTCAGTGAGAGTTATCCAGTCTGTGTTGGGCTTGAACAAGTGCACAGAAGTCAGGTTGAATGTCTGAGGTGGAAATGCGAAGGACAGCAGGAGATCGTCGGTGAGAGAGGATCTGTATCTGGATTTGTTAAACTTCATCACTGAGAATGTTTGTTCACACATGTAGGTAGATGCAAAGAGAACCAACGTCTTCTGAATGTGCCTCCTCATGTGTGGAAAGTTCTCCTCTTTGATAAAAGAATAAAAATCCAGCAGTGATACTGATTTAAAGTGCTCTGCCAGTATGGTTACGGTTCACCTGGAGAGCAACACATTCTCAAATGCTTCTTTTTTCTCAGGACATACTAACGCTGCAGAGTCCACCACACACTCTTTGATTCCACTCTTTGATAAACTCCATCAGAGAATGGCTTACTGTTTTTAGCGATTTTGTGAGATATCATAAATGCTGGTTTTGACTGCTCCATCCCTGGATGTGTGAAGCTTGGTAAAAAGTCCTTGTTGAGTTTGCAGCTTAGCTAGCAAAGCTTCGGATGTCCGTGCCCGCTCTGCATCAGTCAAGTTCTTATATTCCTTTGCGTGTTTAGTCTTATTTCAAATTATAATCCTTAAACACGACGACCTGTACTCCACAAACTTGTACTTTACCTTTAATTTCAGTAAATAAATACTTAGAAGTCCATGTTCTGTTAAAAACTACATTTGGTGTTAATCTTTCTTTTTTTAGCGTGAGCTGACATTTTTGAGGGCTAACAGCTAACTCACATCTCTCGTTAGCGTCTGTTCGCCAAAACATTACAGCGAAGGTGCGAATGCTGCAGGCACGCCCACATGCACATACGTACATAAATGAAAAAATAACAGTTGCCTTCAAAATAAATACAACGGGCAGTTGAATTGCATGCCTGATGTACACTTATTTACATTTGTTACCTAATTTACCAGTGGCCTCACACGGACCGGTGAGGGACAACCAAAGGGCCATTGGAAGAGGCGGTTCGTCAAAACGAAGAAATTAGGGGAGTTGAGATAAAGGACATGGAACATAAGAAAGGACTTTTTGCTGATGATTTCATACTATTTCTTGAAAAACCGAATGAATCACTTCCAGTACTGATGAAGCTCTGAGAAACATATGGACACCTTTCAGGATATACAATCAATATTTCAAAAACACAGATTCTAACACTACACACCGTCAACAACAATCCAGGAATCATTTGATCTTAATTGGAGTCTAAAGCAAATAAAACATATGGGGGTTAATCACTATAGGACTATCTTAACTATACAAAGCAAATTCTAGCAAGATAATCAAGAGATAGAAAAAGAAAGAAAGATGGTCTACTCTACCAATAGACTTTACCTCAAGAATTGAGGTCATCAAAATGAATCTACTACCTAAACTTCTTTATCTATTCCATTCAATGTCTATAAAGGTCCCACAAACTCAATTTGTGACATAGGAGGGGATAATGTCAAGGTTTATTTGGGGATGTCAAAAAAAGTAATGAGTAATGTATGAAACTCTCCAACTACCAAAAAATAAAGGGGGCATGGGCCTTCCAATACTGGAAAAATACTTTTATGCTGCCCTGTTGAGATACAGTATGATGTATGCTGGTGTAAACCAGATTACACAGCAAATTGGAAGAAAATTAATAAAGAGTTTGTAGAATATCCAATCCAGAATATTATTGGGGGTGAAGAAACATACAAGAGAATCAAAAACCAGCTGTAGGCAATGATGTTGTTTACTCTTTTTATTTCACAATTACCCACAAGATGGCAGTGAGAAAGAGCTCAGAGAGTTTGTGGGCAAGTATGGAATTACAATGAGTGCAGATCAACACTCGTCTTTAGGCATTCTGTACCAGACTTTGCAAGATATGTTACTCTACATCCTTAAAACCTTTGCGTAGTATGGATGCACAGTTCCTTAACCCACCACCAATAATAGGGATTCTTGTAGGCCATGCATCCATGAGAATATACAGGATAGAAAGTAAAGAGCTGATGCATGTGTGACATGATTAAAAAAATGTTTGGCTTTAATAAGTGTGACGCTATTCTCTTCATCCTTCGTTTCTCTCTGTCCCCACCTGTCTGTTTGTGTATAGTAAGATCCCCTGTGTACTCCCCTCCAGAGTTTTACATACAGGGGACATACAGGGCCGGCCCAAACTCAGTCTGTCAACTGGGCGCGCTGCTCTATGAATGTCTGGATGGATACAAACAGTTTATTACCTCAAGTTCCTCCGCAAGAAAATCCAATTTAACAGTGAGCTGTCCCAAGGTTTATAACCCGAAGGAGCGTGACCATCACCTTACCGTGGTGGAGGGGTTTGGGTGCTCCTATGAACCTGAGGGCTGTGTTGTCGGGAGCCTAGTGCTCCTGGTAGGGTCTCCCATGGCAAATTGGTCTCAGGCGAGGGGCCAGACAAAGAATGGTTCATAAAAACCTCAATGGAAGAACAAAAAAGAGGAGGTGTGACCCTGCCCGGAGGAAGCCCGGGGCCCCCGTCTGGAGCCAGGCCTAGAAGGGGGGCCCGTCAGCGAGCGCCTGGTGGCCGGGTTTGCCACAGAGCAAAAGCAACGTGGCACCCCCACCCTCTCCATCCTGTGGGCCTACCACCCGCAGGAAGAACCGTTGGGGTCGGGTACATTGCCAGACGGGTGGCAGTGAAGGTCGGGGACCTCGACGGACCAGACTTGGGCGGCAAAGGCTGGCTCTGGGGACGTGGAACGTCACCTCTCTGTGGGGGAAAGAGCCGGAGCTTGTGCGGGAGGCGGAGCGCTACCAGTTAGATCTGGTTGGGCTCTCCTCTATGCACAGTCTCGGTTCTGGAACCGTACTCCTGGATAGGGGTTGGACCTTATTCTTCTCTGGAGTTGCTCAGGGTGTGAGGCGGCGGGCGGGTGTGGGGATACTCACAAATCCCTGGCTGAGTGCCGTTACGTTGGAGTTTACCCCAGTAGACGAGAGGGTCGCCTCCCTACGCCTACGGGTTATGGGGGGGAAAACTCTGACTGTTGTCTGTGCATATGCACCGAACAGCAGCTCAGAGTATTCGGCCTTCTTGGAGACCCTGAATGGAGTCCTGTTGGGGGCTCCAGTAGGGGACTCCATAGTTCTACTGGGAGACTTCAACGCGCACGTGGGCAGCGATGGAGACACCTGGAGAGGCGTGATTGGGAGGAACGGCCTCCCTGATCACAACCCGAGTGGTTGTTTGTTATTGGACTTCTGTGCTAGACATGGGCTGTCCATAACAAACACCATGTTCGAACATAAGGATGCTCATAAGTGTACATGGTACCAGAGCACCTTAGGCCGAAGATCGATGATCGATTTTGTAATCGTATCATCTGATCTGAGGGCGCATGTCTTGGACACTCAGGTAAAGAGAGGGGCGGAGCTGTCAACTGATCGCCATCTGGTAGTGAGTTGGGTCAGGGGGTGGGGGAAGAGTCTGGACAGACCTGGTAAGCCCAAACGGGTAGTGCGGGTGACCTGGGAACGTCTGGAGGAGGCCCATATCCAAGAGACCTTTAACTCACCCCTCCGGCGGAGTTTCTCTGGCACCCCTGTGGAGGTTGGGGGCATTGAGCCTGAGTGGTCAATGTTCAAAGCTTCCATTGCTGAAGCTGCGGCGGGAGCCTGCGGCCTCAAGGTCTTAGATGCCTCAAGGGGTGGTAACCCTCGAACACCGTGGTGGACCGCGGTGGTCAGGGAAGCCGTCCGACTGAAGAAGGAGTCCTTCCGAGATATGTTATCACGGGGGACTCCAGAGGCGGTTGCAAGGTACCGACAGGCCCGAAGGGCAGCGGCCTCGGCCGTGACAGAGGCAAAGCAGCGGGTGTGGGAGGAGTTCGGAGAAGCCATGGAGAAGGACTTCCGGTCGGCACCAAAGTGCTTCTGGCGTACTGTCCGGCACCTCAGGAGGGGGAAGCGGGGAACCATCCAAGCTGTTTACAGCAGGGATGGAACACTGTTGACCTCAACTGAGGATTTACTCGGGCGGTGGAAGGAGCATTTTGAGGAACTCCTCAATCCAACTAATACGCCCTCTTTGATAGAGGCAGGGCTGGAAGATGATGGGGGATCATCATCAATTTCCCTGGTGGAAGTCACTGAGGTAGTCAAACAACTCCACAGTGGCAAGAAATGTTGAAGGCTTTGGGTGTGGAGGGGCTGTCGTGGCTGACACGTCTCTTCAACATTGCGTGGAAGTCGGGAACAGTGCCTAAGGAGTGGCAGACCGGGGTGGTGGTTCCCCTGTATAAAAAGGGGGACCAGAGAGTGTGTGCCAATTACAGGGGTATCACACTGCTCAGCCTCCCGGGTAAAGTCTACTCCAAGGTGCTGGAAAGGAGGGTTCGGCCGATAGTCGAACCTCAGATTGAAGAGGAACAATGCGGATTCCGTTCTGGCCGTGGAACAACGGACCAGCTCTTCACTCTCACAAGGATCCTGGAGGGGGCCTGGGAGTATGCCCATCCGGTTTACATGTGTTTTGTGGACCTGGAGAAGGCGTATGACCGGGTCCCCCGGGAGATACTGTGGGAGGTGCTGCGGGAGTATGGGGTGAGGGGGGCGCTTTTGAGGGCCATCCAATCCCTGTACGCCCAAAGCAAGAGTTGTGTCCGGGTTCTCGGCAGTAAGTCGGACTCGTTCCCAGTGGGTGTTGGCCTCCGCCAGGGCTGCGCTTTGTCACCAATCCTGTTTGTGGTATTCATGGACAGGATATCGAGGCGTAGTCGGGGGGAGGAGGGGTTGCAGTTTGGTGGGCTTGGGATCTCATCGCTGCTCTTTGCAGACGATGTGGTCCTTTTGGCATCATCAGCCTGTGACCTTCAGCACTCACTGGATCGGTTCGCAGCCGATAGTGAAGCGGTTGGAATGAGGATCAGCACCTCAAAATCTGAGGCCATGGTTCTCAGCAGGAAACCGGTGGATTGTCTACTCCAGGTAGGGAATGAGTCCTTACCCCAAGTGAAGGAGTTCAAGTACCTAGGGGTCTTGTTCACGAGTGAGGGGAAAATGGAGCGGGAGATGGGCCGGAGAATCGGAGCAGCGGGCGCGGTATTGCACTCGCTTTACCGCACCGTTGTGACGAAAAGAGAGCTGAGCCAGAAGGCAAAGCTCTCGATCTACCGGTCTATCTTCGTTCCTACTCTCACCTATGGTCATGAAGGTTGGGTCATGACCGAAAGGACGAGATCGCGGGTACAAGCGGCCGAAATGGGTTTTCTCAGAAGGGTGGCTGGCTTCTCCCTTAGAGATAGGGTGAGGAGTTCGGTCATCCGAGAGAAGCTCGGAGTAGAACCGCTGCTCCTTTGCATAGAAAGGAGCCAGTTGAGGTGGTTCGGGCATCTGGTAAGGATGCCCCCTGGGCGCCTCCCTAGGGAGGTGTTCCAGGCACAGCCAGCTGGGAGGAGACCACGGGGAAGACCCAGGACGAGGTGGAGAGATTATATCTCCACACTGGCCTGGGAACGCCTCGGGGTCCCCCAGTCAGAGTTGGTCAATGTGGCCCGGGAAAAGGAAGTTTGGGGTCCCCTGCTGGAGCTGTTGCCCCCGCGACCCGACCCCGGATAAGCGGATGAAGATGGATGGATGGATGGATGGAGGAGCATGACACCCTGGAGCAGACACACCTGTGGTTCACATAATCCTGAACCCCCCAACACCTCTCACCAGCCCTTGCAAATTGGGGGTGATCAACCATCTGAAAACTCTGACAAGGTGGATGCGAACAACTGAAATCCATTATTGATCTTATGCATTTGAACAACAAGGAAGTGCTCTGACTTTGAGTTGTAACTTCCTGTCTACACAGGAAGTATGACTGTGTCACATTGTTTCGATCTGCTGCCTGTCATCACCTCACGCCTACACTTGACCAAGTATCTTGACTACTGCAACTCCCTCCTGGCTGGACTTCCTACATGTGCTGTCCGACCTCTACAGTTCACCCAGAATGCAGCAGCCCGACTGGTCTTTAACCTCCCCAGTTCTCCCACTCTACACCTCTCCTCCTCCCTTCACTGGTTACCAGTAGCTGCCCCAATCTGCTTCTAGACTCTGGTGCTGGCCTACTGTGCTGTGAATGGATCAGCCCCTTCCTACATCCAGGCCACGGTCAAACACACACTCCAGCTCGCTCACTTCGCTCTGCGTCGGCCAATCAGCTCGCTGCTCCCTCACTGTGAGTGGGACCCAGAGACCCCTCAAATAAAACCCGTCTGTTTGCTATCCTGGCCCCTAAATGGTGGAACAAGCTCCACATTGATGTCAGGTCAGCAGGAAGTCTTCACACCTTCCGTCGCAGACTGAAAACCCACCTGTGTTAACTGCACCTCGATCAATAATAATCAAATAAATAATTGTTTCTCTTTGTTGCTCTTACTTTGGTTTGGCTTATTTGAAGCTATTGTTCTACACTTGTATGATTTCACCTATTTACCTATTTATTTCAGTTAATTTACTTGGAAGATTCTTGCTGTTCGGAGTCGTATCCTCATGATTGTTTTCACTTATTGTAAGTCGCTTTGGACAAAAGCGTCAGCTAAATGAACTGTAATGTATCTGATCAATTTTATAATAAAACATATTTTTCTTTTTAAATGCACTGACTGAAAGGCTGACAGAGCCGGAAGAAAATTAGACTTTCTTCTACAACAGCTTTGTAATCAGCTGGTTATGTTACTGTTAAAATAGTCATGGAGACTGTTCAGAAATAGTTTTAATTTGTGTATTATTATAACAATATTATATCATAATATTCTTCATCACTATACATTAAATACATACACTATTACACTGCACAGGCTAGTTTCCCACCACATGGGCTTATTATTGTGTAACATGCTTATTATTAAATATTATTAAATATCATATTACATATTTAGGTGTGGAAAAAAGTGTTTTGATTCCACATAAATATTCACCTGTTAAAAATGAAGTTGAGCCAGCAGCTGTTAGCTTAGCACAAATAAATTCACTGTAAACGGGAAACAGCTAGACTGGGTCTGTCCAAAGGTAACAAATGAATGCAACACTATTCATTAAATTTATCTATCTATATCGCTTGCTGTTGTTGTTGTGTGTACTGTACTGTGTGCTCATGCATTGCTGAGCAGAGCACAGCGGAGGAGATCGATATACAGACTGAACATGTCTCTTAGTTTGGTTTATTAGCCTGCTTGCTTTTCGTGGTTGTAAATAGAACTTTTGGCCCAAATTCCATTTCCCCCATTGTAACAATCCACAGTCAGAAGGGAGATGACAAGAGAGAGAGAAATAGAATTGGAGAGAGAGCACTGCAAACAGCTGTATTGGCAGAGAATCGTTTATAAATTCAAAAAAATATTTGGGCTCTGAAAGTGCTACGTTCTTATGTGAGTGCTCAGATAAATAAATGTATTCTTTGACTTTGAACAGCAGCCTCATGATGTGGTTATTTAGCCTTTCTGGGGCTATTGCATAGTTACATTTATGAAAATGTATTGCCCACTCGCAATTTTTTACTAGCCACTTTAGTCAATTCAGCCTGGCCACCGGTTGTTGTTTAATATGGTGTGTATGGGGCTTTAGCTGCTAAACAGGTTCACAGCACTGCACAGGTTCAGGTGATTTCATGCACTGACAGACTGTCACACCAAAGATCATTGAAAAACCTCTCTATCTTTATGTAGCATAGCAGCTAATGCCTTTGAATGCGTAGTTAAAAACAAGTACATCTAAGGCTACAGGCTGTATTCCATTTCCATAGGCTGAATTTTCACTGATCTGAAAACCAGATAGGTGAAGTCCTTGACAGTACATTTATTGAGCTGTCTCGGGCAGCTGTGGCTCAGCAGGTGGAGGTCGTCCACCAGTCGGAGGTGGCTCGATCCCCGCCTCTGCAGTCAGCATGTCAAAGTGTCCTTGGGCAAGATACTGAACCCCAAATTGCTGCCGATGGCCAACAGTGTGTGAGTGTGTGTGAATGGTTATCACTGATGAGCATGTGGCACCTTGTAGCCTCTGACTCTGTATGAATGTGTGTGATTGCTGATGTGTTGTAAAGTGATTTGAGTGATCACAAAGATTGGAAAAGCACTTTAGAAATGCTGAACATTTAGCATGTCAGTGGAAATGCAGCCGAGGGAATGCAGAAGGAAATTTTATGGAATATACATTGATTTTACGAAGAGCAATACAAGTAAACATGATTTAAATATGGGGCTTAGCCTGAGCCTCTGTGTTGTTTTGTCTATTTTTATAAACAAGATTATTTTTAATGCTTTTTTATGCACTCCGTCACCTTATTTACATCCACATCTTAATCATTGAACAATTGAAATATCTACCTTAAAAACTGTTAACAGCTTAAATATCAATTGCGGTGTAAAAAAAATTACTTACATACAGTTACACAACTTGACTTCCTGAGATATGATGTTAAAGTGAATGGGCGGACCAAAATCTAACTAGATCCTCCTTGAGTCCAAGTGAATGTTTGTGCCATATTTGAAAAAATACCCTCAAGGCATTCCTGAGATATCACGTTCACGAGCATGAGACGTACGTAAGGATCGGCAACAACCTGAAAAACATAATTCCTTTGGCCACAGCTGTCGCCAGCGCAGAGGCAGAAAAATAGTACACTGTTGACATTGTCGTCTGTCATTGGTGCCATGCCATTGGTTTCTGCATGCCCATTATTCCGAATCCCCAATAGTCCTGTTGGACCGAAAGCCCACAGCCCGTTACCCCGAAAAAACAAATGCTTATAAAGGCCTATTGCTCCGTGCAACGATAGTGTGTATTTTCGGAGCAATAGAACAATGGGTATTTGTTTTGGGGGATGACAGGCTGTCGGAAAAATGGCATTTGGTCCAATGGTACCTTTTTTCGGACTATTGGGTTCTCGGTATAATGGGATATACTTGTATAAACAATTTGCAGTCCAGACCTGTCTGTCCGAGTGTGCTTCTTTTCGGCCACAAGTTTTTGAAGGCCTTTGATATCCTCGGTCGCGTGTTTCCACACAACGTAGCCCATTGTGGTGAAGGTTGAGTCGTAATAATTTAATTTGAATATGAATAAATACATAACAATATTTACTAATTCGTCTTGCTCGCTTAAGGGTATAATGGTTGAATGGTTGAGTACTGTTAGGGCTTACAGTGTATATAGCATGGGACCACACACTGCTGCTGACTCTACGAGGGACATGGCAGCTCTGTAAGATGACCCCCTCGAGCCCGCCGGGCTTGTATTGCGCAACGAAAATTGTCTCCTTTATATCTTTTATTTCACACGAGCCTATGTCTTAATACGTTGTAATTAAAAAAAAAAAGACAATCCACAGCACATCTAGAATGCTGTGGTACATCACTTGAAAATCATCGGCCTATAACTATAATTTGTAACCTTAATACATTTTTTATTTATTACCAGCAATGTAAGCATGTAAGCTCACCCCTGCCCCTGAGGTATGATAAGCTGACCATTATAAACTTTAAGCTTTGTATTAAAGGACGTGTATCAAATATAATGAGCACATACATATGATGAACACATTTAGACTCTGTTCAGTCCATTCATGAATGATGAAAAGCAGTGTGTTGGGATCCTCACAATATGAAGATTGAGCTTTTGGACTCAATTTCCCATGATCCTTTGTGTCTAGACCCTTCCTCCCTTCCTGCAACCTGTCATCACCTTTGTGCATGTAGGTGTGAAAACTCACAACACCACCATGAGTTCTTTCTCTTTCCTCGACGGACCCTCCTGGTGAGAGAAAGCACGTCACCGCAGCATCCAATGGCTCTTTGATTACTGGACTTTCTCCTTTAATGGCAGAGGACACAAGTGCCCTTCCAAAATAAAGAATGTATTGCATGCACAGCCGGCTAGCCTTCACAATAGGAGCAACCAATAGGTAGTAAGGAGCTAACTGCATTCTGCAAGTGCGACTGGTGTTGTGCGTTCGTTGATTTCGAATGAGGAGACTTGACTATGAGTAGATTTGCAACTCAGTTTATTAAAACCTGGTGAATGACAGCTAGGCCAAGGACTCCAAGTGTATCAGGAAATCATAGGCAGCGGATTGCTGTTATCTTCTGTAATCTTCTGATACAGATACAATTTATACAGTGGTAGGCGTGGCCTCTTATGGCGTATCTCATTACTATGCCAGGAAGTCTCTGGTTTAGACTTAGCTTCCTTAGTTGGTGCACAAGCTTTGTCCAAAGCCTCTTGGCATCACGATCATCCAATCAGCGACGACTCCTTGGGTGCTATTACACGTGGCAGGCTACATTTGCCCAATTCTTCTACAATCGGTACCTGACCTTCACCTAACTCCTTTCTGCACAGGCTACCTTATCTGTTCTCTCTGGGTGTTTTCTGTTATCGGCCTTCTCTGTTTAGGCGTCACTCTGTGATGCACCCATCCACTCATTTTATAGTCATAGCTAAATCCTTCAACACTTGACTAAAGGTTACATATATCTTATCCATCAGAGCCTAATAGCTATCTGGGATAAGTGATTGTCTTCCTTGTCTCAGTGTACATTTCATATGAGCGTATTTAGATCAATCACATTGGTTATATTTATTCATCACACAGTTACATTCAAGCGTCAAGGCAGCAAGGTATACATTTAATTTCTAACACTGGTCTTCTCCTTCTTGACCAGATCTTAACAAGCTGAAACAGCACAAAGACAAAACGACTCGACCAGCAACATGCCACCATCAACAAAGACAACACGCTGATGTTCTTCATGTCAAAGGATTCGACAGCTAAGCTAAGGGCTGAGAGCTTAGTAGCCTTTGTATTCATGAACTGAACCTCCACTTGGCATAGTATATTATTTAGTATACATTAACTTTACAAGTAAGCATAAAACATACTGTTTTAAATGTATGTACATGTGTTCATTTGTTTTTTATTCACTGAGCTGTATTGTGTAATTTCTCAATTTTGTCATTTTTAACACCATTATCAAACAGGTTATGATCTCGCAATAATTCATGAATTTGCCCTTTTTAACGCAGCGACCCACACAGATGAGGACTCATTTGTCCCTTTGTTGCAAAGCACGTAGAGACGGCACACAATCTTTTTGGCGCGCCCCAAATAATTACATTAAATATAATTATTAGTATTTTGAGTGAGTTATTCCTTCTGATAGCCTTGTTAATTTATTTTTTAACGAATGCACTTACTTCATTGTAGTGGCAGTTATTATCAACCCCTATTTATGATTTTACGAATATTAATAGTTCATTCATTCATATTTGTTAATAATTACACTTGCTCATACCAGGACCCCAATGTAATGGTGACACTGGCGTGAGGTGTACTAGTGCAATGAAGCTCAGCATTTTCACTTGTTACAATAACGAACCATGGTGCCATCCATCGAAAATATACCACATTGTAACCTTTTGTTTTCTAAACAGTATTACACACATGGAATAACAAGCCCGTCTCCCGTGTGTAGATTTGAGTTCGGGTTTATTATAGTTAAAAACAACAATGACAATGATGAATCGATGATTGTGTGACAGGGATTGCCCACTGTTCCAACAGCCAATTTTTCTGGAAGCCCAACATTCCGAAAAATGTCCCATTGGACCAAAAGCCCATTTGACCGACAGTTCGTTGCCCGGAAACCAAAACATACATTGCTCCGAAGGCCCATTGCCCCAAACACACACACACTTGTTTAGAGTGTATGTTAGGGTTAGGGTGTGGTTATGAAGATCAGAGTAAACCAATCAGAGGCATAGTAGGACGAGTCATGCCTTCTCCATCACTCTGCATAACAATTAGCTGTGTACTTCTGTTTGTTGCAGTTACAGACTGTCGAACAAATGTGAACATTACATTTTTTGAGGAATTCACAGAACGTGAATCTTCATGTCAATAATCTTCAACCAATATATTGTATTTTTGTTTCATCCTCGGAGTTAAAAGGCCTTTAGGTGTGTCATATACGTACATGTCAGTAGCATATACCTTTGAACATCTCCAGACTGTTATTATTAATAAATCTCTTGATTTAATATTGTATGTGCTTGGGGATCTGTCGTCAAAATGGAGATGACAAATACACTCAAGAAAAATCCCACTAACACTTACATAAAGGATCTCCTGAATTGTCCATGTTTTTGTGACCAAACAAATAAAAATGAAAACATAATCACACATTTATCAAGTTCTAAAAACAGTGCAATCTTCAGTTAAATGTAAATAAATACATTTCTGTTGGTCACGCCTAATCCCTCATGTTGTCTGGCTGTCTGTACCGAGGACCCTCCACAGAGACAGAATCACCACAGGCCACAGTAAGGTTGGAGCTTGCTGCAACAGTAAGCCTGTGGTGCCACGACAGGACTTGATGTGTTCTGAAGGGAAAGTGAGAGAGAGATTAAGTTCGGTAGCACTCATTTTGCTGCACCTTGTTACTCTTTTGTGTTTGCATGTTCCCAAACACTGGTGCTACTACATGTACAGATCGCCATTGACAGATTTCTGACATTGACATTACACAGGAATTTAGTCAAATCAACTAATCTTTTGTCATTAACCTAATGCAAAGAAATATGTTTTATTATTGTCAAATTAAAAGGTGTAATGTTTATTTTCAGACCACTTCAGAATGTATTAGAATTTGCCTTTTTCGAAGTCTTAAACTGGAAACTGGAAAAAAAGCTTTGAAAGTTAAAACTCAGTTTAAAATCTTATTTAAAAAAAGGTTTCACAAGATTGAAATTTAGTTTTGAAGGCTTGCATAATGTTTGAAAAGACTGAAGGGAAAAAAATCAATGTCTGCAAACATTATTTTGTATTTGAGTTTTCCTTCACATCTGCAGCACTTCTTTCACATTGTTTCTCCAACACATTTTCAGAGTTTCCAATTTGTCTCTGTTCTCCTGGTGTATTTAGTTTGATTTCCAGTTTTAAAACCTTGTGAATGTTGATCTGAAAACATGTTGAGCTCGAGTTTGGTGCATGGACTGTATATATAATGGACATAGTCTGTGTGATGTCACCCAAACATTTATTTTATTTTATACTTTTTAGGTTTTAGATCATTTTTGGGCTTTTTTTGTGCCTTTTAATGATAGTACAGTTTAAGATTAGGAAAGGTTGCGAGAGAGGGGATGACATGTAGCAATCGGCTACGGGTCGGATTCAAAGCCTGGCCTTTGCATATGGGTTGCTTGCTCTACCAGGTGAGTTACCACAGCGCCCACACACTTCTGAAGAGCCGCTGTAAAGCTTAAAGTTGGTGGTTCGGCCGTCGCCATCCTGGCAGTGACGACACTCTAACTCCTGGCTAATCCAAAAATGGTCAAAGAGGGGAAGCCTAAGCGGGCCTGGTTGCTGAGGTGCTGGAGTTAGTACTCGCCTTGTGCACCCCCTGATTTTGGGAACGAGGTGGCCGGGGTTCGCTAGGCTAGCGGGGAAAGCTATGAGGGTTCGTTCACGTGCGTTGCCAAAGCCCCCCCGACCCCGCCAGTGCGTCTGGTGGAGGACTTTCCCCTCGAACAGTCTCAGGATGAGACCCTCTGCCTTCCTTTTGACCAGGTCGTAAGTATCGATGGCTCTCCACTACACCCGAACGCAGCACTCGCTCAACCATACTTTACAGTGATTAGGGACAGGTAGTATCGCGTGAACTGTGACACAAACAGGAGAGGAAAAACACCCAGTTGTTGGTGCCAAGGAGCAGTCGGGAAATTATTTTCCAGGCGGCTCATCATAACCCCATGCCCGGTCATCTAGGGTATGACAAAACACTACAACGTATCATAGCCCGATTTTATTAGCTGGGCTTTTCGCGCGAATGTGATGTGGTGGTGCGCAACCTGTCGCGAATGTCAGCAGGTTTAGCCGCCGGCCACCCCAAAAGTGCCATTGCACCCGCTCCCAGTTTCAGGCCATGCTAAAGATGAGGGTAATAGAGGAATCCAACAGTGACTGGTGCTGCTGCTTCGTGCTGGTACGCAAGTCCTATGGGTCAATACTGTTCTGTGTGGACTATCGCAGGGTTAATGATGTGTCCAAATTAAATGTTTACCCGATGCCCCAGATTGACAAACTCCTGCATCGGCTAAGCACGGCTCATTTTTATACAACACTGGATTCAACCAAGGGCAACTGACAGATTACCCTGTCTCCAGATTTCAGGAAAAAAATCGGCCTTCTCCACTCTGTACGGGTTGTACAAATTTGTGACGCTTCTGTTCGGCTTGTTTGGGGCCCCAACCACCTTCCGGCGGCTCATGGACCAGGGTCTGTGTCCCCACTCTGCATATGTTGCTGCCTACTTGGATGGCATCAGCATCCACAGCGAGATGTGGGAGCAGCATATCCAGCAGGTGGGGGCGGTGCTCGAGTCCCTGAGGAGAGCGGGGATCATAGCCATCCCGAAGAAAGAAGTATGCGGTTGGGTGGAGGGAGATTCGGTATCTGGGGTACCACTTGGGCTGTGGGCAGGTGCGGCTGATGCTATTTCTGTTTGCCCGGTGCCTAAGACAAAAAAGAGGTCAGGAGGTTTATGGGAATGGCCGGCTACTACAAGCGGTTCATTTTGGGTTTTTTTGGAGCTGACCAGCCCCCTGACCGACCTGATCCAAAAGGGTGCCTCAGATCTGGTCCAATGGACGGAGCTGTGTCAGCTTGTGTTTGAGAGGGTTAAGCAAGCCCTCTGTGGGGAGCCACTCCTACTAACTTTTCTCTCCCTTTTGTGTTGCACACCAACGCCTCGAACAGCGGGCTGGGGGCCGTTTTGTCCCAGGAGGTGGAGTGGGTTGAGCCCCCCCGTACTGTACATTAGCCGGAAGCTGGCTTAGTGGGACTTGGGTGTATGTTGTGGTTAGGGTGCCGGCTGCTGGTGGAGAGGTGGTAGTGACCCAGCTGGGGATCAGACTGCTGGACAGAATCAGTCCCCTGTGGTAACCTGGTTTTAGTATCTTACAGTAGGCTGGATCCAGTCGACGAGTCGGGGTGAGCGGAGCAGCAGATGTGCAAGTTGTGGACATTTTGTATTTTGGATGCTGCCTGGAATAGTCGGAAGGCTAATAAGTATTAAAAGTTTTGTTTGTTTGCACTCAACCTCTCTTCTTCCATCATTTCTAACTGAGCGAGTGCAGGAAACGCTCAAACTAGTTTTTTCTAAAGTTCTTCTAAAGTAAACTTAATCACGTTCATTTTCACAACTCAAAGCTATTTTGAATGAATTATTAAAACTTCAAGTTCAGTTAGCTCACCTTTTTAAGGCAGCAGGAAAACTTTAAGTTGAACCAATTTAAAATGTTTTGCAGTGGGGGAAATAAATTAAAATTCTAAATATCCATTGTCTTTAAATCACAGAACACTGATGTAGGATTATTTTGAATTCAAGCAGGGTGATTACATCAAGACGTTTGTTTTCTTTAAAAACTTTGTGGAAAAAAATACTTGAATTTTAATTGGTGCAATCAAATGTAGCAGATTTACGTTAAAAACATGTTTGGGGTCTATTTAATGCCTTTATTAGAAAGCAGTAGTGAAAATATTGTAATGGTAAATTTCATGATTCTATAATAACCTTCCAATATATGCATTTAGTTTTGAATATGTACTCTGTATGTTTTCTTTTCATATAATCAGTCCAGCAACTCTATGAATGTTATCTGTTTATCCAGAGAAGAGTTGTCTCTCCTCTTCCTCAGAGGTACTCCTAGTCTAACTTATCTTCTCTTTTACTACTTTAACCTTCGACAACGGAACTCTGGACAACCGGACGACTGGTACAAACCACCAGCTGTTTTCAATCACACCTGTCTTCCTATTTCTATTGTGCTCTGTTCTCTGCTTGACACTCTGTATCGTTGTTCCTTCTTGTAAGAATAAATAATTCAAATATTACTTATTCAATTAAGTACCTTTATTCCAGTGTAATATCTCACCATCTCTTATGATAGTTTATGTTGGTTAAATTCCACAACAATATGACAAGGAGAAAGAGATGCAATGAAAGACAAACGGCAGCAGGGTGATCAGATACAGGAGGATCAAATCAGGGCGCGGCCAACAAATCACAAACGGTGGGAAAACACACAAAGACACAAAGTAAAACGAGACATGACACAAAGGGAGTGTACTTTACAAAGTAAAACAGGTAACAAAAAAAACTATCATTTGTGAATTGCACAGCGGTTGCAAGTGTTGCACAATTCATGGGGCTGTCAGCAGCCGCAATCCATTTTTTGATGAATTTGTTCATTAGTTTATCCCAGAGCTGGGAGACCAAAGAGCAGATGTAGATGCTCAATGCGCCTGTTGAAGATTAAACCATCACTGGATTTTGTCACTTCTTTGTTTTGTTTACCAACGTTATCTCTACAATTTTTACATAAAATTGCACATTTTTTGACATTGCCAGAATCACTAATACATCTTGTCAACACCAGGGGGGGATTTACCTGCCAGGGAACCAAGGGAAACAACCTGCTGCTGGGCACCCAATGCTGCTGACAGTCTGAACACTCAGCAGAACTTTGAATACTTGAAAATTGTATTTACAAATAGAAAGTATTACTAACCTTTTCCTTTACGTATACTGTAGTCTATGGTAATTGACTTCACTTCCTTTCTGCCATTTCGCATCAGTGTGCAGTTGTAGTTCGTGATGCTTTTGGCGTACAGCACAGGATGGTCTGGGATAATTATGCAGCAATTCTTGGATTTGGAATCTGGCAGGGACCCATTTGATGACTTAAATTCACAGATGAAGGGTGGAGCGCCTGGACACGGTCCATAACGGCAGTCCAACCTTCAATAGATCAAAATGTTGTGGTTTACGTTTTAAATACTTTATTTCATGTCAAAACCTACAGCACATGCATAGCAAATAAGTGCAAAGCATGTGAGAACTATGTGTGTTGGTAATGAGAAGACTGGATGCTTGAACCTGAGGCTGTCCTTGACGATGCAAGCAGTTAAAATGCCGAAATCCCCTTCCTTTTTAGTTGAAGTTGAATCTGCAATCAGAAGGCAGGTTGTTTGTATGAACCATGTTATACAATATTAACATTTCAAGACGCTCCCTAAACTTGTAAACCCAATTTCAGTTTGTTTTAGCACTACAGTGTGAGATGGTTTAAAGAATGTCACATTGACAGGTGAATGGCAATTTTATGATTTCGAAGTCGAAGATCTAATTGAACCAGGTGTTAAGATGATCCTATATCTAAAACTGGTCACAAGGTCTACAACTAGCATATACTGTTTACATTCTTATAGAGCTTGTATTGTTATCCAAACTATGTGATGACCAAATGTTTTGCATCATTTTATGTTTCAATATTTACTTCTGGACTTTGATTCTTGTAAAAGTCATACATGGTTGTAAGATTAGCAGCATGGTCACTTAAGTAGGTCAGCATTTTAAGAAATAATTTGCCCCCCCCAAGAGTTAGATGAGAAGGTTGATACGACTATCAAGTAGGGGGTGTGATTGGGGAAAATTTTGCATTGCTTTACTGCCCTGTTTCTTATTGCCATGGCCTTGTACTCATTAGTGAAATAGTACTGTGTGAAGGTATGATCTCAAGATGACTTAGGTGTTTATTGTGTGAAGAACAGCTCGCTTTTAAGGAGGTAGTGGGGCTGCGTCTGGCAGATAATGGCCGAAACTAATTAAAAACGGTTTCCGTTTGAACAAGTTGCAGCAGTACTTTTCCCTCCCCCTTTTCTTGACCGCCTATGGGTCACCTGAAGTGTATAAAGATGAGACCACACTCTTCACACTCATTGCTGGACAGACCTTTGTGCTGTTAGCTCTGTTCCTTTCGGCAGAAAGCCTTTTTTGCTTTCAATAAAATACTCAAAGACAAAACTAATGTCTTTTGATCGTCTTTGTTAACAGAATTTCCACCACAGAGGAAAGCCAGAAGGCAAATAGCCTAGCTTAGCGTTAAGGCTGGAATAAGGGGCAAACAGCTAGCTAAACCTCCATAAATACACCCACTAGCACCTCCAAAGCTTACAAATGAAGACAAACAGAAATGTAAAAATGACAATCTGTGGTTTGATGGGGAAGTGACATGCTGTAGTGATTTCTTAGAGAACACAGGGAGTTAGTGACTTTGCGGCCATGCTATTGTTACGACAGCCCATTATTCCGAAACCCCAAATAGTCCGAAAATGTTTCCATTCCTCCACAAATACACACTCTTTTGCAACAAACCCGCAACACATATATCTCAAAGAATATCGTCGTCATTCTGCGGACTCATTCGCCATATGTGCTTCTGATTGTTGCAGGGCGTGTATGTATTTTTGGGAGCTATGTGACTTCAGGACTATGGGCATTTGTTTTCAGGAGGCTTGTTGTCACACTGTGATTGTAAGGCAACATGTGGAGACGCTGCACAGAAACACTGAACGGATGGAAAAACTGTTGTTCATCAAGCAATAGTTTTAATGCAGAACTTAAATTATTGCAACCTGAAGCTGAAATCATATGCAACATTTACTCATTATTATAGGCTATATCATGATAATATCTCGGTGATCAGGTCATGATAACATCATGCTGAAGAATGTTGATTTTTATATACAGCGTAAGTTATGTGAGCCGGCTGAAGGGGACACGCCTCTAGTGTCTGATTTATATTCATATTCTGTCCATGAAAGCTATAAAATAAAAGAAATATGGGTTGGAAATGAATGATACACTGTAAGAAATAACTGTGTCCACGACACTCATTTGAGCAGCAGAAATAGAATTGTGTCTTTTCCTTAAATGTAGTGTAATAATGAAATCAGCCCAAACGGACTGTGTGAAACGTGCAAAGTAAACCCTTTAAAAAAAATTTATATTATGATCATATTGTAGGTTAATGTCGGAGACACTAGTAAAGTTCACACATTAACAGTGCAGAGAAGATCTCACTCTATTGTTTCAGTCACACAGACTTATGTATATATATATATTTTTATATTATTTATATCAGCAGACTTTTTTGTGATTTGGTCAGCATTCATTATCATTACTGTGCTTTTTGAAGCTCTTAATGGGCCGTCGGCTTAATGCGCTCCCACCCCCCTCTGAGTGTAAATATGGTGTAAAGTTGCACTTTTTTACTTCTCTGAGACAGCGCGGACCGCCGGGGTGTTTAGCTGCGTGCAAAGTGATCAACACAGACAGTCAGCAGCGGTGGAAGAAGTAATCACATCTTCTACTTGCGTAAAAGTAGCAAACTACAGAGTAAAAATACTCAAAGTCAAAGTCCTACATTCAAAATCCTACTTAAGTAAGAATACAAAAGTAAAAGCATCAACATATAAATACCGCAAGTAAACGTTTTCTTCATGGAGAATGGCCCATTTCAGAATAATATATATAAATAGAATATGGGGTGCATTACTTCCACCCGTGTTAGCTTTGTGCCAATAGAAACGCTGATGTGATTGTGACTCACAGCAATAAGTTCATTATTTTAAAGTTAAAGTTCTTACTGAAAGTCATCTTTAGACAACATTTAAATGTCTGGATTTATTAGGAATCTGTCAGTCTTGCTGCTGTTCATTTTCTGAAAGCGTGGACGGGATCAATAACTTGAAAAGTAGCAATTCTGTCAAGTTGAGTCCAAATGCAATTTGAATAAAATGACCATTTGTAGTATATAACTTGTAATACCATACAAATTGTAATGTTTTTCTCTTTATCTCTATGAATATTTTGGTTGAAAAGTTTTAGAAAACAAATATTTCCAAAGGCATCCAAGAGTACGAACAGTAGTGAAGTGTTATGATGAGTACAGTACTTGAGTAAATGTACTTAGTTACATTCCATCACTAAAAATCAGGGGTTATGCTGTTAAAACTCTGTGAATAATAACTTTTGACAACTGAGGGGCAGCAAACATTATTGAAGTTCCAGCAACTGCTGTATGTCTGTGTAAACACGGCCGACACAAAGGCACATGGCTCTCACTTTAGCTATCTCATGGTGAAACCCTGCAATTTAATAAAAAAAAGGTGTGTTTACAGTAGAATCTAGACACGACCTGTCGGGAAACAGGAGGAGGGGGCCGACTACTGGCGGCTGGGATTTGGAAGGCGGCTGGCTGCCAGCCGACTGGACTACGGCTTTGTTCACATTTGTAACAGGACTCCACAAAACCTGTTAAACAGACTTTGATGTGTGAAATTGGTGGATTTCCCCTTTAAGCTCACGATTTTGCTCAGTACTTAATGCACGGACAGGAAAGTGGTATTATTTATTAGTATTTATATTGTAACATCAATTATCCTATTTAATTCTCCGGAACAAAGCAAATAAGTGCAATCCCCAAAATGATGAATTACTCCTCTAAATGATGTAACATCACACAGAAGAAACCTCTTTTGTATCAGAGCTGGACAACATCATGTTTAGGAAATTCAAATTACAATTTTAATCTAATGCCCTTAGATCAATGACAAAGCAACAACAACAACAACAACAACAACAACAACAACAACAACAACATCAAAAATGCACTAAAAAACAAACAACAAACAAAAAAAACAACTCAATAGTGTAACAGTGATGTAATCCAATCTCTCAAACCTGATTAAGGCTGGTTCTACTGATTGATAGGCTCATTACACATGCAGCAGTAACCTCTACAATGATGTTAGTGTCTTCCTGAATCTCAAAGATAGAAAGTCAACCGCCCACAGCTGCTCACATACACCATTATAATCATACATACATGCATGATGATACGTTTCAACAGATCATTTTAAGTGTGATGTTAGTTCTGTTGTTTTGAAGTGAGCTTACCTATGAAGAGGAGGAGAAGAGACAAGTAGATGTGCATTTTCCTGATCCGACTGTGATCACAAAAACAAAACGTGGTACAGTCATTGAGAGGAACAAAAAAGATATCGATCTATGAGTAGACTACATGTTACACTTTTATATGGAACTTGAAATGAACATTCCAGCAGGGGTGCATAAAGAACAGTTTTATAAGCTTGTAAAAAACGTTAAATGAGAGCAAGCATTAGACTTGTATTTCACTTTTATGGGAACAGTAAGCCATTTCGAACCCTAATGTTATGCTAAGTTGAAAAAGCCTTTGACTTAACTAAACCGTCAGACAACAGTTGTCGTGTTCCATCAGGTCTCATGCTTCAAGTGATTACACAGAATGAAAACACGTGTGCAGGATGTAAATGTATTTCAAGCTCTTACCGTTGAGACTTGTTTTGGTCTTTTCTCTTCTGTGACTTGCAACAGTGGATGGCAAAAAATTATAGAAACAGTGAGATGGGCTGGGCAGGGCATGATGACGGAAGCAGCTGGAGTGGAGTTGGGTGGGAGGGTTGGGCGGAAGACAGTCTTAAAGTGCTGCTGTACTGTACAGTACAGAACGTTCCTGAATGGGTCATTGCTAATGTAAAATGTGTACGTTTCTTATTTTTGCAGACACTACAGTCAGACATTTAAATGTTCAGGGTCTACAGAGTGTAGTGTCCAAGTTAAGATAATAAACAATATATTTATGTAATCAACTTTATTGAGATAACAAAATTGTATTGGAATGGGGCTGCAAGTTTGTTAAAACTTAGAGAAAAACAATTGAGTGAGCTCTACATGAATTATTAAGTAAAATCCACAAGCAAACAGAAAACAAGGTGAGCTTTGATATCGCGCCCCTCCGTGTTCCTCATAACCCTCTCTCCATCTTTCCATAAACCATCAGATTCCCTGCAAAACAATTCAGATTGGAGTCATTTTAAGAAAGGTCCACCTATCACAGTCTGTCAATAGAGTTGTGAGAGTGAGAGGGGCTGCCGATTCCGCAAGTGTTTTTCCCCCCATTCGGTATTAGCATTTTATTTTATTGATAGCCTCAGAGTTACTCAACATAGAAACATGCGAATCTCCAATTCTACAGGTTTATGTCGGAGGTTTCAATTATTAGTTGCTGCATTCACCTACAATTGACCCAGAATTTAAAGTGGGTTTATTTAAACAGCAGATTGTGTTTTTAGTTTTCTCAACACTTGAGCACCCGACACATTAGTGTCACGTGACAGATTTGAAGATTGATTATTGAATGTTTCTTGACAAAATGCACCTTGGGAGTCATAGTTAATATCTACCTTGAAGTTCATATGTACACACGCTCTTACCTTCCACTTTTTATCTAAAGAACCAGCTATTTTCTAACACAGATGGCAATTTTTGTACCGATAATTCAACAGGAATAGTTTCATGCTGATCCAAAACATAGAAATGTTGCAACTGTGAGTCCTTTAACATTGTCTTTGGGAAATATCTATGGGCCTTTACCAAGAAAAGAGTATACTGAAAAGACCAGGCCTGTCAATGCTGTGTGAAAATGATTTGTAGAGACGTACGTTCCATGGTACACCATAAGTGCTTATCGCTTATTACTCTCAGGACACTTTTCCCACAACGTGAAGGACATTGCTCCTCTGCAGTGCCCCCTATTGCAATAATGAGCCAGAGGATCATGGAGGTCCCCACCAGTTTGAACCTCTGGTCTGGTCCGTGCCTCCTGGACCAGAAGCAACGACTGGCCATGTAGGTGCAGAGGATATGGAGGTCCAAGAGGGGACAAAGCTAAACACACTTAAAACTAGTAACACCCAGGGTCCTATTTTAATTGTGCAAGTGCACAACCAGCGCACAGTTGTAGGTCTTGGGCACATACTGTAGGCCATGTGGGTGTCTTCCAGCACACCTGCTATTTTGGTTCATGTAAGTGAAGTGGGAAAAGTCCTGCACATAATAGTGTATAGTGTAATCCATCCATCCATCCATCTTCTTCCGCTTATCCGGGGTCGGGTCGCGGGGGCAACAGCTCCAGCAGGGGGCCCCAAACTTCCCTTTCCCGGGCCACATTAAGTGGATAACACAGATTCTCTGCAGTTTCAGATAGACTTCAATTTATAATAACCCTTTTGAGTATCTGTCATTGTAGAAAAATAAAAATCTCTCTTCATCTTCATCTTCATCTTCATCCGCTTATCCGGGGTTGGGTCGCGGGGGCAACAGCTCCAGCAGAGGACCCCAAACTTCCTTTTCCCGGGCCACATTGACCAACTCTGACTGGGGGTCCCCGAGGCGTTCCCAGGCCAGTGTGGAGATATAATCTCTCCACCTCGTCCTGGGTCTTCCCCGTGGTCTCCTTCCAGCTGGCTGTGCCTGGAACACCTCCCTAGGGAGGCGCCCAGGGGGCATCCTTACCAGATGCCCGAACCACCTCAACTGGCTCCTTTCTACGCAAAGGAGCAGCGGTTCTACTCCGAGCTTCTCTCGGATGACTGAACTCCTCACCCTATCTCTAAGGGAGAAGCCAGCCACCCTTCTGAGAAAACCCATTTCGGCCGCTTGTACCTGCGATCTCGTCCTTTCGGTCATGACCCAACCTTCATGACCATAGGTGAGAGTAGGAACGAAGATAGACCGGTAGATCGAGAGCTTTGCCTTCTGGCTCAGCTCTCTTTTCGTCACAACGGTGCGGTAAAGCGAGTGCAATACCGCGCCCGCTGCTCCGATTCTCCGGCCCATCTCCCGCTCCATTTTCCCCTCACTCGTGAACAAGACCCCGAGGTACTTGAACTCCTTCACTTGGGGTAAGGACTCATTCCCTACCCGGAGTAGACAATCCACCGGTTTCCTGCTGAGAACCATGGCCTCAGATTTTGAGGTGCTGATCCTCATTCCAACCGCTTCACACTCGGCTGCGAACCGATCCAGTGAGTGCTGAAGGTCACAGGCTGATGATGCCAAAAGGACCACATCGTCTGCAAAGAGCAGCGATGAGATCCCAAGCCCACCAAACTGCAACCACTCCTCCCCCCGACTACGCCTCGATATCCTGTCCATGAATACCACAAACAGGATTGGTGACAAAGCGCAGCCCTGGCGGAGGCCAACACCCACCGGGAACGAGTCCGACTTACCGCCGAGAACCCGGACACAACTCTTGCTTTGGGCGTACAGGGATTGGATGGCCCTCAAAAGCGTCCCCCTCACCCCATACTCCTGCAGCACCTCCCACATTATCTCCCGGGGGACCCAGTCATACGCCTTCTCCAGGTCCACAAAACACATGTAGACCGGATGGGCATACTCCCAGGCCCCCTCCAGGATCCTTGTGAGAGTGAAGAGCTGGTCCGTTGTTCCACGGCCAGAACGGAATCCGCATTGTTCCTCTTCAATCTGAGGTTCGACTATCGGCCGAACCCTCCTTTCCAGCACCTTGGAGTAGACTTTACCCGGGAGGCTGAGCAGTGTGATACCCCTGTAATTGGCACACACTCTCTGGTTCCCCTTTTTATACAGGGGAACCACCACCCCGGTCTGCCACTCCTTAGGCACTGTTCCCGACTTCCACGCAATGTTGAAGAGACGTGTCAGCCACGACAGCCCCTCCACACCCAAAGCCTTCAACATTTCTGGACGGCTCTCATCAATCCACGGGGCCTTGCCACTGTGGAGCTGTTTGACTACCTCAGTGACTTCCACCAGGGAAATTGGTGATGATCCCCCATCATCTTCCAGTCCTGCCTCTATCAAAGAGGGCGTATTAGTTGGATTGAGGAGTTCCTCAAAATGCTCCTTCCACCGCCCGAGTACCTCCTCAGTTGAGGTCAACAGTGTTCCATCCCTGCTGTAAACAGCTTGGATGGTTCCCCGCTTCCCCCTCCTGAGGTGCCGGACAGTACGCCAGAAGCACTTTGGTGCCGACCGAAAGTCCTTCTCCATGGCTTCTCCGAACTCCTCCCACACCCGCTGCTTTGCCTCTGTCACGGCCGAGGCCGCTGCCCTTCGGGCCTGTCGGTACCTTGCAACCGCCTCTGGAGTCCCCCGTGATAACATATCTCGGAAGGACTCCTTCTTCAGTCGGACGGCTTCCCTGACCACCGCGGTCCACCACGGTGTTCGAGGGTTACCGCCCCTTGAGGCACCTAAGACCTTGAGGCCGCAGGCTCCCGCCGCAGCTTCAGCAATGGAAGCTTTGAACATTGACCACTCAGGCTCAATGCCCCCAACCTCCACAGGGGTGCCAGAGAAACTCCGCCGGAGGTGTGATATGGGCCTCCTCCAGACGTTCCCAGTTAACCCGCACTACCCATTCGGGCTTACCAGGTCTGTCCAGACTCTTCCCCCACCCCCTGACCCAACTCACTACCAGATGGTGATCAGTTGACAGCTCCGCCCCTCTCTTTACCCGAGTGTCCAAGACATGCGGCCTCAGATCAGATGATACGATTACAAAATCGATCATCGATCTTCGGCCTAAGGTGCTCTGGTACCATGTACACTTATGAGCATCCTAATTTTCGAACATGGTGTTTGTTATGGACAGCCCATGTCTAGCACAGAAGTCCAATAACAAACAACCACTCGGGTTGAGATCAGGGATGCCGTTCCTCCCAATCACGCCTCTCCAGGTGTCTCCATCGCTGCCCACGTGCGTGTTGAAGTCTCCCAGTAGAACTATGGAGTCCCCTACTGGAGCCCCCAACAGGACTCCATTCAGGGTCTTCAAGAAGGCCGAATACTCTGAGCTGCTGTTCGGTGCATATGCACAGACAACAGTCAGATTTTTCCACCCCATAACCCGTAGGCGTAGGGAGGCGACCCTCTCGTCTACCGGGGTAAACTCCAACGTAACGGCACTCAGCCGGGAATTTGTGAGTATCCCCACACACGCCCGGCGCCTCACACCCTGAGCAACTCCAGAGAAGAATAAGGTCCAACCCCTATCCAGGAGTACTGTTCCAGAACCGAGACTGTGCGTAGAGGAGAGCCCAACCAGATCTAACTGGTAGCGCTCCGCCTCCCGCACAAGCTCCGGCTCTTTCCCCCACAGAGAGGTGACGTTCCACGTCCCCAGAGCCAGCCTTTGCCGCCCAGGTCTGGTCCGTCGAGGTCCCCGACCTTCACTGCCACCCGTCTGGCAATGTACCCGACCCCAACGGTTCTTCCTGCGGGTGGTAGGCCCACAGGATGGAGAGGGGGGGGGTGCCACGTTGCTTTTTCGGGCTATGCCCGGCCAGGCTCCGTGGCAAACCCGGCCACCAGGCGCTCGCTGACGGGCCCCCTTCTAGGCCTGGCTCCAGACGGGGGCCCCGGGCTTCCTCCGGGCAGGGTCACACCTCCTCATTTTTGTTCTTCCATTGAGGCTTTTATGAACCATTCTTTGTCTGGCCCCTCGCCTGAGACCAATTTGCCATGGGAGACCCTACCAGGAGCACTAGGCTCCCGACAACACAGCCCTCAGGTTCATAGGAGCACCCAAACCCCTCCACCACGGTAAGGCGATGGTTCTCGGAGGAGAAAATAAAAATCCATAATACAAATTGATTATACACATTAAAAATCATTGGGTTGGAAATGGACATTTCTGGTGGGTGGTTTCACACCTATGGATAATGGATAAAAGTAATACCATAACACAGACACTAGGTCAAAACACCCCATTGGTACTGGGTAAAGTTGACCCATTGTTATGTTTTACCCATGCTAGGTCAATTTTTAAACCCTGTAATTTTTAGTGTGTAAAAATTAACATTTTCAATGAATTTATTATTAACAATATGTTGTTAAAGGCAGAAGAAAAGTCCATAAACATAAACCTAGCATGGGTCTCTTTTTGTGATTAGTTGTTTCCTAGTGGTGGTGAAATGTCACATGTATAAGACCTCTTTTTTATGTACACATCTATTCTGCTACTGCTCTAACAGCTGGGTTACTGATGATCATGCTGATAAACCTGTGATGTGTGCAGGATGTTATTTTGCTCTTCAGAATGGCATCTTTGGGATCTGCTCTTTAGAAGCATAACAATGTACGCCTCTGTTAGTTTGCATCTACCAGTCTGCTGTATTTGATCATTGATTCTTTTAAAACTGACTGAATTCACAATATCTACATAACAATCATCACTCTATCCTTATCTCGTGCAACCTCAGGTTTTTTGGACCTTGTAACTGGAAATTAAGTGTGTTCCAGTCATTAGTGCATTAGGACTAATGGATATGGGTTAGATTATGTTTTCATTTCCTGGATCTCCGTCCCCAAAGAGAAATTCGAAAACAGCCACGCCTTGAAAAGTGGAAAGTGATGCTGGACTTTGAGAAAAAGCTTATCTGAAAATAACAATGGAAATGGAAATGTGCACAACATTTAATTGAAGAGAAATAGCCACAAACTGTGCCTTCTAAGACAATATATACAAAAACAACAGTGGTGGCCATAAACATAGAAACCTGAAGATATCTTTGATAGTTATGCACCAGTCCTTTGGATAAATATTTCTAAAGCAATGCAATATTGCTGCCCATCAATGCCATATACAAGAAAACTGAAACTTCAGTTATGACAATAACTTTGGTTCAGGAGATTCTTTGTCGGATTAAATATGAATATGCTTTAGATAGTCTCAAACCTTGCGCACAGTAGTTTTTGTAGGTTTAACATTTAGCAGCCTCCAGACAAGATACATTTAAAGTGCTAAACAGCTGTAGTAAAACATGGGGAGGAGGCGAAAGTACACATCTCTTCTTAACAAATAAAATTTTGTTGTGCATAATTCCCTGGTTAAAGGTAAATCTCTGGAATTGGAAGAGATCGGTGATGGCTTGCTTGTCAAATTTCACTCAACCAATGATCTGTGAGTATCAAAGACATCCAGAAGGGTTCGAAACACTTTTTGTTCAATGTGTAAGATATGCCATAGTTTAAACTTAAAACATTAAAACAATGAACTAACATTATGAACAGAGTGTGAAGAGGTAACAGTGTTGACGTCAAACACGTCTGTGATGCTAGCATGTTAACAGCTAGCTGCTCCGTCCAGGCTGTAATACCATTTGTTCCTCTAGAGGTGATAGTGAGTCACTGTAGCTCCAGTCTGCCTCAGTACAGAGGGAGAAGAAGGGAGATCAGAGTTTCAGCAGTTTGGTTGATTTTTGGTATTCTTGCCCTGCTGACAGACTGACTGACATTGCACAGGAGTCAATGCAATGAAACTGCAGCTAGGACTTAGCCTTTATATATTACATAGGTCATTTAGCAGATGCTCTTATCCAGAGTGACTTGCAGTGAACTTACTAGTCTGCTATTGAACTCATGACCTTCTGGTGTTCTATTTGAAAGCCTACTAGACCACTAGACTACCACCATATAGGGGGTTGCCTGCTTTACCAGGTGAGCTACCCGGGCAATTATCAGAATCTGTTTGAACTGAGTTTGAGGTAGTGAATTAGATCTATTAGGACTCCATTATACCAACCAGGCAACCCTAATAATAAGCTAAGAGCCACTAAAAGCTGCAGAGTGTTGTTGTTTGATGGGTTGAGCAGGATATGCAGTACTGAGAATCCTTTTCCATCACAGGGAGTCATTTCATTCAATGGCTCCATTTCACTCGTGGACACAACACGGGTGTTAGGATTAGATCACTAGTAAATCATGCTTCCTCTCTACAGGGTGGTGATTCCGATGAGGTGACTCTCAGTGCTTACATCACTGCTGCCTTCTTGGAGATGAATAGGTCATTATCAGTGAGTAGACCCTTTCCAGCACCATTCACCTATTGTGTTTTCACATCTGACTGAACGATATGAAGGACATTTCAGTAACCAACAAAATCTACTGTACACTTATGAAAGATGACATAATAATTTAAGTTTATGTGCATCTCTGTCAGTGTTTAATTATTTCAATATGGGACCTGATTTATTTTATCTACTCTCATTCTATTTCAATGATGCTAGTATTTGCAAATTATCACTCAACACAAAGTACAGCTGATGCTGATGGGGATTTCATTTGTTTTGTAGGTATTTGCTCATAAAATAAAGAATTGGACAAAATCATTTTGACCTGATGATGACACAAGATTAAAAGTCAGAGGATCATCAATGTTATCACGCTTCATCCTCTGGGGAACATGAATAGTTTACTACATTTCATGGTAATCTATCCAATAGGCATTTCATTCAAAACCATAAATGCCAACCTCCATGAAGCGCTAGAGGAAGAGTCTGAGGATCAGCAAAATCATTAGGGTTTATCCTCTGGGAACCATGAATGTGTGACATCATTTCATGTCAATCCATCATTGCTGATATATTTCAGTCTGGACCAAAGTGGTGGAACAACCGAGCGTTACCATCCATAGAGCCATGCTGCTTGAGTAAAAAAAAAAAGGCATTTGACGCTCATATACAAGATGTTTGCTAAATTTGTTGCGTAAAAATACATAGTCAGGATAATATGTTGGTTACTTTAGCTTACCTGCAGGAGATACCCATTGGTTTTCCCAAAATCGAGGCTGGACATGCAGCCAAAAGGCAGAACATACTACAACTGTGTAAGACACAGCGGTGGCTCTTCAGGCTCTGGCTCTCTACTCCACTCGACATTTGATGTGAAACAGAACAACAAATTGCTCTACCAGGAGAAGCTGCTGCAGGACGCAGCAGGAAAGTGCGGCCTGGAAGGGCTGCAATGCATGTCACTGTGGCTCTTCTGTGCACATATATTTACCACCTCTAAGGCTAGACTCAGGTCTTAAACCTTCACATTTTTATGGTAGTTCTGATAGGTACTGTACCTTTACTCCATGCTTTGAAATTAAACTGCCGGTATTCAACACAAACAGGAAACGTGGCTACCTGTGTGCAACCTGTAAATTAAATATTATATATTAGCATAAACCCCAAACAGATTACATGAGTAGCTTAGCACAGCCTGTGGGGAAATAAATCCTGATCCATTTTCCATTGAAATCTTCCTGCTGTACCTGTTGCCCAGGTTTGTCTTCACTATAACATCCCAACGCTTACTGATGTCACAACCTTCTGTGTCAAGGTCAAACCAGGGGTTTTGACCTGCTTGTTAATTAATGACAGGGACTTAAGGTGCAGGGAGAGTTTGGGTCTTTTCCTCGTATAGACGGTCACTCAGTGTTTCCCTGCCACTGCTGTGAACAGGAACTACTTTTTGTCCAGATTCCTTGATGACATCTTAATGTCACCACAATGTTTCTCTGTACCATAACTTCTGCCTGTAATGGCTGCATGTCAGGGCACTATCAGCATCACTTTAAACTTTGGTACAAGGATCCTCTTCAAGAGAGGACCTCAAGATCACATAATAAAGCAGGATACTGTGCTTTGTAGCGCAAACAAACCGAACCAAATGCACATTTTAACCTTGATGACATGCGCTACATGAGAGGTGTTTATGACCCGGCCTCAAGACTCCCCTTTTCCCAGCTCCCAAGAACCAACAACAAGGAATTTTCCACCTTTTTTAAGGTTTATTTACAACTTCTGACCTTCTGCGAGCCATACCCAGTCAACCTCCCACTACCCTTTTATGCATATTGTTCAAACAGTCAAAGTTCAGACTCTCTCACCACCTGAGTGTCGCAATTATGACTAAGATTACTACGGCCTGAGGTTCTCTCGTAGCATATAAACATTTCAAATGTCTTGTGTTTAATTATTACAGTAAAAGAAAGGGAGCACAAACGGGGCTTCTTTTAAAGTACAAAAAAAAAGCCAAAAACTAAACACATGGAGTAATGCCAGGATGCTGAAGAGGCACTCAGGTGTTTTCATTTCCCCACACAAGAGAAGAGAAAAAAAGGTGGCTCCCATACCTTTGTCATCATCTTTATACTGTACATGGTTTCAGTTTTGCTTCTACCGTAGTGAGGGCTGATTGCTGTTGTCACTGCCAATATTTCACTCCCATTTTATTTACTGTCCAGATGACGGATATAACCACAGTGACGGTTAAATCACCTCATTGCTATCCCATGCAGATCCACTGCATGCAACCTTTTTACTTGAAAAGCATGGAGAATTATTTAACGGAACATAAACACAAGAAGTGGTTGCATCAAATGCCTATATCTTATAAAGTCAAAAACAAATGGATTAGTTTTATTGTTGCTCCATTTTAAACAGCAACCACATTTCTTACTGTGTTGTGAGTCATGACCAGCATTTGACTTTATCAGTTCACAAATGTTTACTTACTGGAAAAATGGTCTACTTTGGCCTTAGTAAAGAGCTGTTTGCATGACAAACTCAAACATTTCAGGCTGGGTAAAGGGCAATGTTGCAGAACTCAACTTAATATAGCACTGATATGATAAGTTGATTTGTTGAAATAGTACCCCACATCCAAAATGCCTAAAATGTGCGTAATATCCTTACTTGAGATATAAAGTGCAACAGAATGAACAAATTGCCAATATAAAGAAATAGCTCTATAATACTTAGACCTATCTAAAGCTTATAATGTTCAGTTGTTGTACACACTGAATAATGCAATGGGTGTGCAAAATGTACAGTCCATTTTATAACTGACTTGAAATCATTTTGATTTTGTCAAATGTTTTACTTGGAATGACAAACATATTTATGTTTGAACACTATAATAAACATCATAAAGTCTATAAATGATTGACTTATGGAATATCTGGAAAACAAAAAGAGGGGTCGCATGATGAGTTTTTGTGATGAGTTTGTGTGTTTGTGTGTGAGTACGTATGTATGTCTGTGGGGGGGTGTGAGAAGTGGGGGTGGCTTTCTCTTTTCAGAGACTATTTAACAGATACTGACTCAGGATCATTACAGTGAATCATGGGTCGTCCTGCGATTTCGATGTGGACACAGACACTGTGTGTCTTCTTGAGCTGGATGTCTGTGGGTCAAGTAGCAGCAAGACCGTAAGTTTACCTGTATTTTGTGAATTGAACATGAGTATTGGGTAATGATTTTTGCTGCCTAATCCTCTGGGTTGGAGTGTTTATCCATGTCAGAGCCAGTTAGATATCTACTGTATGTGTGTATGTTTCTGTGGCTGCAGGCAGTACATGGTAGCCATTCCTGCAGTTCTTGAAGCTGGAGTCGAGAACAAATTTTGTGCGAGTCTCCTGCAGCCCAACGAGACTCTGGTGATGACTGTCACGCTGATGTCTAAAGAGATGAATAAAACCCTCTTCCAGCAGAAGTCCACTCAAGACTTTCATACCTGCACTCGATTCCAGGTCAGCTCTCTACATTCGATTCATTTGCTGATTTCCACAAAAAAAAAAATCAAAAAATGTGTTTATTAAAATGCAAAGACTTTTAAGTTGGAGAACTTTAATGGGACTTCATCACACACACGCATGCACACACACACACACATATGCACACACACGCACGCACACACACACACACACACAGATTTGAAACACAAAGCACACAATAAAAAAAAGGTGACAATGGTGTAAATCGCTAAATGCTTTTGTAATACAGAGTACATTTTTGATATTCACTTTTTTCAGAAAAGACCAAGTGAAAACAGATCAAGTTGAATATCTATTCATTATTTTCCCAGTAAGAGGTAAGGCTCTCTTGGTGTCTATATAATATGTTTCTGTCACAGGTTCCTTTGGTGAAGAATGAAGTGGTTCAGCATTTTCAGGTGGAGGTACGAGGCGAAACATTTTACTCGAAAGAAGTCAGAAAAGTCATGATCAAAGTCTATCAACCAGTGACATTCGTGCAAACAGATAAACCAATCTACCTTCCTGGACAAACAGGTAACACTGAGCTGATGATCTATGATGTTGTACACTATATGTTACCATATCGAGACGGGTTCCCCTTTACAAACAATTGCGTACAGCACCGGGTAGAAAATTAATTGGCATAATGTCAACATATCTTATATACAGACATTTCACGATTTGAAAATAAAGCACCTTGCTGGTAACCAGTAAAATTACTGTTTACAGTTAGATGTCATCTTTGCCTTTCTAAAACTTTTTTACTTAATGTCGATAAATATTTGTCTGCTCTGGCAGACTTACATTAGCATCAGGCAGGTAGTGAGAATGTAATTGCGTGTGCCCCAGTATGTTAACGTGCAGTACGGGTTCAAATCACAGAAGCCCAGAAACAACATGCGAGTCTGGAAAAGTGTTGTTAGCATATATGAAAAAAGTTGGCTAACATAAGCTTATATGGAAAAAAGTAACGATGGCTTATACGAATAACGTTTTGTTAGCATATATATGGAAAAAGATACTTTCGCATTTATATAAAAAAAACTATGTTAGCATGTATGAAAAAAAAGTAACATTAGAAAAAAGTTGTGTTGGCATATATAAAAATGTATGCGGTTTTCATGCTGCACCAGTTAAAAGCACACAAGTCCCAGCATTCTGGATATCATAGTACGATAACACATTTACAGAATTTATTAAAAAAAGAGTAACCGATTGGTAGATGCTAGTAGCTGAATATGCACGGTGAGCTAAAAAGGGAGGTTTCCTTCTTGGGATATAGGACATTTTCCCACTGATTGCCCACTGATTGCTTTTGCCATTTGTGCAGTTTTTATGGCAGATGACAGAGGGAATAATGGAAAATTCAATAGTAAAGTATCTATTATTCTAACTTGTAAATGTGATAATCATTTCTGAGCTGACACGCTGTCAGGATGTTTAACACTGCTGTAGAAGAGCTGCAAAAGCTTCATGTAATCTCTCACCATTTCTTCTCAGTGCATTTCCGAGTCGTCTCACTGGACACCAAGTTGAAACCTGCCATTCAGATGGTGAGTGTTTGAACTGTTGATCCTTTCTTAACATCTCATTTAATCACCACCTTATTAGTGATACTCTTTAAATAATGGTGCTGGCTTTAATGTGTGCCCCAGTGAACCAGAAGGTCAGCTCATGATGAAGCTCTGGGTCGATAGTACGACCACAGCTCCTTTAAGTGACGCTGCCTGTGCTGCGTTGAATGTCTTGCAACGTTTTTGCTGAACCAGTGATAAATCCATCACCCCCGAACACTGGTTTCTCATTTTGCAGCATTTTGTAGCACATAATCTCATTTGAATTGGAAATGACACTGGAACTGTGTATGTCTTTCCCAAAAACCATGACTCAGAATGACGTACTCCGATGACAAGCCTTTTTAAAGTTATTTTTAATGTTTTAATGCATGTCACACTTTACATATTTTTCAAGTCACGAATATAAGAGCTACAGTCTGAGTTGGAGTGACGTGCAGTTAATTACACTAAAGGGAACTCTTTTAGACACTGTATGATTAGACCAATACAAACCAGCTGATCCTCTGACAAATCTCTTTCTTTTTTGCAGTATAATATCATCGAAATTGAGGTAAGACTAAAATGTGTATATCCGCACTTCAACACACGTGTACTGGGGATATTAGACTGAAGGTTACATTTTTAAGTTTGATTCATATACGAATACCTTAAAGCAAGAATGGTCCAGTTTACTCATTTGTGTTGTTTTTTTTATAAATTCAGCTTGTGCCTTATAAACTATCTATGATGTCAACGTTTGAGTGTACAGCCAACGCTTTACGCAATGACTCTGACACCAAGTTGTGACAAATATGCGACACAATATTTTACACTGAACAACTTGAACAAGGCATTTATGAAAGATAAGTTTAAAGTGTAAGCGGAAAAAAAAACATACTTGACCTTGGAAACAAAAAACCTTGACTCAAAAATCATGTTTTACAGGCTGCATTTTCCCTTCTTATTTGTCCCTTAACCTCCTTATATCAAGTTCATGGAGTTTGACAAAAAAAAAGCTCCACTTTATCAGCATTTTCTGGATATTCTAACAGTTAGTTGATGGAGTTAAGAAGACTAGTTAATAAAAGCTAGGAAATTGACCTTAAATTAAGATTTATTTGTCAAACTACTGTCACTGAGATTTAAAAAGGATATGAGGCAAATATACTTATTTTTGTGGTCATTTCTGTTTGTATATCTGCGACGGACAGTATATGTCTGTAACTGGGCACTAACATTAGCCTGGATCAAGATCTGTTTGAGAGTAGTTTAAAATAATATGTTGTGAATGTGTATGCTTCAAGCATTCTTAAATAGACACATGTTTTGAGAGTCAACAATCTTTACACCATATGCACTTTATTTATTAGGCTGCTAACAACAACCGGATTGGACAGTGGCTGAATGAAACATCCAACTGTAGGATATTGGAGTTTTCTTATCCCTTGAACTCTGAGGCCCCTGAAGGAATCTACCAAATTACTGTGACCACTGAGTTTCGGAAAATACGTCACAGCTTCAAAGTGGAGAAATATGGTAAGTTGTTGTTTTTTTTGCCATCCATTTCAATCTTTAGTAATGATGCAAGCATGCTAATAATTGTATTTTGTCCCCAGTTTTGCCTAAATTTGTAGTACAAATACATGCATCGGAGGAAGTAAGTATTGATCAGGAAGAAATCAAAGCTGAAGTATGTGCAAGGTACGTAAAAGCTCTTTTGCTCATTACAGTCAAGTAAAATTAAAATAGGTCCACTTGGGCGAGGGAACAGCTCATTTCAGCAACACTGTTTTTTTCTATATCCATCTAATCAGGTATACATTCGGACAGCCTGTGCCAGGCAGTGTTAATGTGAAGATGTGCAGGACTCTTAATGACTACATCAGAAGAAGACCTGAACATCCAGAGGAAATCCCTGATATAGCTCCCCCATGCTACGAGGAGACAAAGCAGGTACAGTTGCTGTAGAAGAGTCTAATCTCTGCTGAAACATTATATACATAAACATGTATGTAAAGGCAGATATTACATATCCTCCTCCGACAGAATGTATGTGTACTGTATATATAACATACCATACACATTTAACACTACATTGGACCTGATATATTGTCATCTATCTTGTCAGCCTAGTGTACGAATGTACATTTCTGACCATTAAAATAGTAGTTTGATATAAAAAAAATGTACTCAAGCTTACAGGCTTTTTTGGGAGCTCTTAACTTTTCTAAGCACTTGTCTACCAATCATTGGTTTGTCCCCATTATTTGGCATATGGAGTTATTGCTTGTTTATCCCTGGTTTCGTCCACTTTTTGATTGTATACAGTGGCTGACGTTTGTGCCGAGGTCTCTCGCAGGAGCTTTGCCTTCCAAATCTAGAATGTTGAATCTGATTATTTTCCTTGGAACAAGCTACCAAATGACTGAGATCGTTTGAGTAAATCCACTTGACGTCTTTCTCGGTTAGGTCTTCTTAGCGCACCAACATTTTTCGGGGGGAATATCCAATGGTGTTGGCTGGCAACACTGAAAAGCATGCACTGTTAAACCATAGATCCAAGAATGTTGTTTTCGAGGCTTTATGCAGTGTGTGAGATGTAAATGCACATTATTCTGAGTTAGTTTGTGTGACTTTTATCAACCCAGTGCGTTCCATCACTGTGTTAGCATCACTTTATTGATTCACCCCAGCTCTTTTTTATTGTTATCCTCCTCCAAAGTAAGGTGAACAAAAATAGTTTTTTGAAAACATAGAGGGACATGCAGTTGTGCCCGCCTAAATAAGCTAAAAAGTAATCGCTAAAAAGAAATGAAATCCCAAGTGGTTGCTAAGATGTTTGTAGTTGATTGCTAGGGTGTTCAAGTTTGCTATGGCAATACTAAGTGCTTACTATGTGATTGATGTTGTGTTCCTGGACATGGAGTGTATTTTTCGCGTGCACATGTGACACAGGGAGAGAAGCATCTCCTTAACTGTAAATGGTAAATGGATTTATAATGGATTTATATAAAGTTATGTTCTAGTCTTAGCGACCACTCAAAGTGCTTTACAACACAAGCCAGCATTAACCCATTCACACCCACATGCATACCATCAGTATATACCATCGGTACGTATGTACTTAAATGAACATTATGATGTATATACTTGAATGCTTTTTCATAACTGTAGTGCTTGAAGTGAAAAAGCTGAACAAATGTAAGGCGTTTCAAAGTTGTGTGGACAGTTTACAGTTTGAAAGACATTTTAAAGTTAATGTATTAAGGAGTACGCAGGGTATGAAATGGAGGAAGTTTGAAATGTTCTTGACCTTTTCATTTTGTTTCATTGTATTTTATCTTATCCTGTTGTGCTTTCTAGACGGACAAGAAAGGCTGTGCCACTTTTATCTTCCCAATGTCAGTTTTCACAAAACTTTCGCAAAAGGTGCTCCGTGATATACTGGAAATCAGTGCCAATGTGGAAGAGGAGGGCACAGGCAAGTCTTATAATGTGTCATATTATATTTAGATTTTAAAAAGAGAGCCAGTATATCAAGAAAATGACGATGCCATGTATTGAAACAATATGGAATACTCATACTGTAGTTGTAACATGGAGGCTTCTTCTACAGGTATTTCACACCCACAAAACAAGAGAATAAGTATGTCATATGTTATCGGAAAGCTGTCCTTCTTTGACACACCCATGATTTATGACCAAGGATCAAATATGGAGGGAAAAGTAAGTGCATGTGGTCTTCATTTCTTCGGTGTGATCCTACACACAGTGCAACTAAATTGCACTGTGTGTACTGAAATACATTCTCAGTGATACAACTTTTTGTTTCCAACAGGTTAAAGCAGTTCATTACAATAATACACCCATTCCTAACATGCCGTTGTACCTGTTTGAGGGTGAAAGGTGGTCAGCACGTGGGTTACAGAATCTCACAACTAATAGCGATGGTGTTGCCAATTTCTCATTCAGCACAGCTAACCTTAAAGGGGACATCCACCTCTGGGTAAGTAAGAAGAACAGTTCAAAGTACAATCTGTAATCCCACATTTGTCAGTCACATCCTAACACTTTCATAAAGATGATAACGCAATCCAAAAGCTGGAAAACCTAAAATGGTTTCTCAAGATGCTAGAACTGACCGATGTGCCACCATCGTAGCAAGTGGCCACATTGGAAGTGCTTACTATGTCGATACCTTAACACTTGATTGGGCCTGTAAAAACTGAAGATTTGTTCTACCTCAACTATCATTTACAGTGTTTCTCTTTTCCTATCTAGTTAAGCGACACACCGACATTTGGCTACCCTCCTAATAGAAAGCCATACTTTGAGGCTGGAGATCACAGAGTGTCTGTGACCCAACTCTCTTCTCCCCATACTGAAGGAGTCAGCTTCCTGGAGGTGAAGAAGAAGGATGAACCACTTCCCTGTGACAAAGAAGAAGAAATCACCATCCAATACACTGTAGTCGGAGAGGCCCAGGGCACTGTAGATTTCATATATCTTGTGAGTAAAAATGTATTTTGAATTATATCTGAGTAAAGGCTTAAAGGAACATACTTATGCCATCAACTTACCTGGTGAGACTGGAGACACCACAGTATCACATATACAGTAGTATACAGTCCCCAACACCTGTAAATAGAGTTGTTGTTCAGATGAGTAAAATCAGCGGAGTTCCCCTTTTAATACATTTCATTACTGCAGGAATCAATAATGATATCATAGAGTATCTCATTATATACGCCGCTCTGGATTTTTTGACATATGATTGGTTGTTTTTTACAAACCCCTCCTCTTCCCCCTGCTTAAGCACATAATTGGTTTGCTAAAGCCAGAGTTTAAGAAAAGCCATTGTTACTTGTTTTATTACTCATTCTCCGTGTCATCTCTCAATTTGCTGAAATTCCCCAGGTCTTAGCCAGAGGAGCCATTGTCATGCAAGGAGTTAAACGGGTTGAAGTGCAAGATAAATTAGGTGAGCTAAGAATGACGTCTTAAAATCATCCATTAAATTGCATGGCCAAATAATTAAATTTTACTGATCTCAGGAGGCATGTAAGAGATGATTGTTGTTTCATAACCATTGGTTTGTGTTTCAGTGAATCAGGACAAGGTGACCTTTAAGCTGACAGTGTCTCCAGACATGGCACCAGACATCCAGGTTATAGTTTACGCCGTCCTCCCCAGTGAGGCTGTAATCGCCAACAACGCCCACTTCGCCATTGAGAAATGCTTCAGTCACAAGGTCAGTATGAGGAGATGACGTGACTGTTCTTGTCCGATGTAAGTGTAGAATCAAAGTGTATATTAGCTGTGTTACAAAACATCAATATGTAGCCCTTTATCGAAAAAATAAATGAATCCATTTAAAAAAATTATCCATTATTTATTTTATGCCAGTTGGTATCTTTGTAGGATATGTGTTTTGTAGAAATGATAAATATCACACTAGTTATCAATTGAACAATCTCAAAACCATCGGCTATCAGTCGGACGACGATGAGCCTCTCGGGGCAATGGGCGATATTTCTGGGGTTCCAGTGTAAATAACAACCAAAACCTTCTGCTCATTGCTGACAGTCGATTAGCAACTGGAGTTTGAGTTGGGAGACAACGTCTACTGTACGACTGGATTTTTTCTCAAGTAGCCAGTTTGACAGTTAATTTTTTGGCTAATAAAAAGCCAAAATTTACGTTCTGATATTATATTTGGGCCGGTTCGTTCCGCTTATTTTGCTCTCCATGTCAACTGTTTTCCTGCATGCTACCAAAGCCGCTCAAACATGATTGGTCAATACTACTCAGACTCAACGGAAACCAGATACCAAAATCTTGTCCCCTTGCCTACAGATCTGTTTACAAAGATTACCAAAAGAATTACCTTCACCTCATATCGCATTGGTAAGGCGGTGTAATCCATGTGAAGTCCTTGCTATACTTACTAACATGAGGTAATTCATGTTGTGGGTAAAGCATGTCCCTTGTCTCAGAGTTAAGTTCAGTCAGCCAACTCAAGAGGAATGGATAGTTATGTAAATTAGTTATGTAAATGTAATATAAGTGCAGCGTTGATCTTTGGCATCTAGCCTCTGACCTTGTCACTTCCCAAAAGGAAGCACCAACCTTAGCAGAGCAGGGAGTGGGGATTGACAATATCAACATAACCCCCAAAACCACATTATAGACGGAGCTTGATGCCAGGCTTTATGAGGAACTTATTAAGCATCGGCAGGACCAACTGCTAGGCCATGTCATTCCACTGTGAGGAAAATACTATCTAGCGATGTTGCTATGTGTGGGCCTGGCGTGAGGCTACGCACTCCATACCATCAATAAAGTAAAGGTAAACTACACATTTGTGTCAGGTTAAAAAGATCATAGGTTCTCATCTACCACTAATGTCCAGATGGTGAGATGTGACTTTTGTGTATGTGTCAGGTGTCGCTGGAGTTTTCTCCGTCCTCACCTACTCCAGGAGAGGCAGGCACCCTGCAGGTGCATGCCCAGCCAGACTCTCTGTGTGGTATCAGCATTGTTGACCAGAGCGTCCTCATCAAGGAGCCGGGGAAGACTCTGGATGCAGACAAGGTAACTGCTGGAATCAACCCCTAAATAGATGTGTACATCATTTACGCTATATCTGCATAATCTTTTGCACAATTTACTTCAGTCCCGCTGAGGTTACAGTTTTTACTCTGTTTCCTTGTGTCATGGTTAATCTTTCTTTCTTTTTTCCATCTCTATTCAATGGTCAATCTGTTCAATTCCGCTCAATGCTGGCTGACCCAGTTGCTAGCACGTTGTTTTGAAAGTGTTACGATCACATATGTGAGCTGTATACCTCTGTAAAAGTCTGCCTCATAGATAAAGGCACTGTTATGACGAATATTTACGTCCATGTTTCAAAATAAAAAGAGTAGGACTCTAATCCCAGTTCCCCAATGGTAAAACCGTCATTTGTCAGTTTATAGCTTTGAACCATACCTTTTTCTTTTCAGATATTTTACTTGTTGCCTGTCAAAAAAGCATCCTATGTTCCATATGAGGTTCAAGATCATCAAGAATGCCTCCCTGTGAGACCGAGAAGACAAAATCTTCCATACCCCGGTGGCAACTGGGAAATTGATGCTTATACAGTTTTCCAGGTACTTCCTGCACAAACAATAATATACAAGATAAAGCATTTACTAATATATTTTGTTGTTGCCCATTCAATCAACTTTTCATTGATGCCTGTATCTTTTATATATCCAGAATGTAGGTATGAAGGTGGCAACAAACTTGATTATCCAATTGCCTTTTTGCCTCCAGTACAAAAGCAGACAATATCACCGTGACTTTGGTAACTTATTTTCTTGCTCTATCAAGTGAAACATGCAGAATATTTTCCAGCTTTAAAACAGGTCACTGAGTCATTGCTTTTTTCAGCCTCTGATGGAAATTGTTCTGCTTTATATTCAGGTTATAAGTCTATTCCTATGCACACCATAAAGAACTCACAAGTAATGTTAGAGGTAGCGGAAGTTGGTGCAGCCAGTCCTCCGGATGATTCACCAATTGAGACGGTCCGCACTTTCTTCCCCGAGACCTGGCTATGGGACATAGTGGAAGTTGGGTAAGATTTTGCCACAAAGCGTTTTGATTGGTCTCGAATTGAGTGTTTTTTTGGGCCAAAAGAGCATGTGCATCAGAGTCCTTGCACACGTGAATATCATTAAAAAATGATTTACTGACACCGATCCTCTAGACTTGTATTTAACCTGATGGCTCAAAGAGTCATTTAAAGATGTTTATCAATAATTTTACAGACGTTCCCTTTATAATGATTGTGCATGGGGAATAGTGGGTTTTTTTTGGGCTAGTGTGCATCATGTTCATGGTTATGCTTCTTTATTTAGCCCTTTCATGCATGGTGTCCACTACAGTGAACAGATATCTGGACCAGTATAGTTTTAGTACCATGTCCCAAACAACAGCTGGTGGATCCCCACAGCATTGTCTACAGTTCCATCTGATTATTATCTTTGCATCTCTTTGTCGTTTGGAGATGTTGTATCATAAATCCAGAATGGCAGAGGGAAGTGGAGATGCACCAAGTAACTCAAGAATAACTGTTAAATCATTTTACTTTCAGAAAATAATCGTTTATTGTAAAAACAGTTCTGTGACTGAAAATACATTTGTCCACTCCAGTGGACGTTATTCACCAAAGGGTATAATGTCTCCGTCCACTGCAGTGGACACCACACATCAACGGTAGAAAAAGTGATTCCATGGAACTGAAAAAAACGTTTGAAAAAACATCCTTATTTAATATTCTTATGTGTATTCATACCATTTCCTCTTAGTAAATGATTTAAAAACGTGTTTTATGTTGAGTTTTTTTAATCACTTTTTATATCATTAATGCATGGTGTCCTCTGCAGTGGACAGATATGTAACTCCTTAAAAATAGCATATATTGAAATAAAAAATTATTGGCATGATTTTTTAAAAACATTAAAATAATAACTTTGTCTTTTAATAATTTATGCATGAAAGAGTCAGAATGTTGCCAGGATTTATTCAGCAACATGGAACCCTGTATTACTGCATTAGTTTCTGACTTTCTGAGATCACAAGCATATGAAACAATTGACACATTCTTTTTTGGTCACACTAACTCTAATGTGGTGTTGTGACTGCAATTACACCTACGCATCAATTAGCTACTCACCTTGTTGTTCTTTGACCAATCTAAGTCATATAAGTTTGTTTCTCAAGTTCACAGAATGTGTTGTGTGTATCTGCCGATCCAGAAACTCTGGATGGACGGATGTGTCCCTCAATGTACCAGATACTATCACCACCTGGGAGACAGAGGCTTTCTGTCTGTCCTATCAAGGTTTTGGCTTGGCTCCTCGTAAAAATATCACCGTCTTCCAGCCCTTCTTCCTCGAGCTCAGCCTGCCTTACTCGATCATCCGGGGGGAACACTTTGAACTCAAGGCAACCGTCTTCAACTACCTGACCAGCTGCATCATGGTAATGAATGTTCGCACATGACCTAAATACTAATGTCTGCATGCTCGTAATGCTAACATGCAGATGTTTAGCAGGTATACTGTTTACCATGTTCACCATCTCATTTTGTCGTGTTAGCATGCTAACATTTGCTAATTAGTACACATAGTACAGCTGAGACTGATGGGAATGTCATGATTTCTATATGTCATAGTATTGGGCTAATTGAATATTTGACCTGATGATGGTGCTTGATGAAAATTTAAGGGATCACCAAATTCATCCTGTGGTGTAAATGTACCAAATCTTATGGACATGCACCCAATATTTATATAGTTTATGGTTTTATGATACCTGTACTGTACCTGTATATGCAGACACCATCAACCTGTCAGTATGGGTTGATGTGGTGACGACGTATGCATCAGTTAAAACATAGCTATGCTGGTAATGCAGCTTTCCATTGATATGTATGACAACTAACTACAGGCACAGTCCCCTGGAGCAACTCAGGGTTAAGTGTCTTGCTCAGGGGCTCAATGGTGGCAGCCTGTTGTTGAACTCACAACTTTCTGGTTTTCTATTTGGTTTGCCAGTTTTAGAATATATGTTGTCTCTCTTGAACAGGTCTCGGTGACTCCCGAGCCCTCCTTGGATTACACCCTCACCCCCTTCTCATGTGACCAGTTCACAACCTGCTTGTGTGGAGGTGAGCGCAAGACCTTCAGCTGGACCATGGCCCCCTCAGCCTTAGGTGAGAGTCAAGCTTTTTATCCAAACTGGTGTGAAATGTTAAAGGCTGCCGAGGTGGAGGGAAAATGTTCATCTTTGTGAAATCAGGAAGATCCACCAAAAAAACAATTCTTCATCATGTTTTCTCACTGTGTTTGTTGATCTGTTTAGGCGTTGTGAACGTAACAGTGAGAGCTGAGGCTGTGCCTTCCAAAGCTTCATGTGACAATGAGATTGTGAGCGTGCCGCAAAGAGGTCGTATCGACGTGGTCACACGGACCCTCATAGTAAAGGTTAGTACGTTCAAACTAAATGACAAAGTAAAAGTTTAGAAACTCTGGAACTCAAAGGCTATATTTCCCCCTCAGGCTGAAGGAACTGAGGTATCCAAGACCTACAACTGGCTGCTCTGCCCGAAAGGTCAGTTTGTTTTGTTTGAGTCCAGTAGATTGCATGTGAACAATATAACAGAGACATTTACTACTTGCAGGAAGCACTTAGTTTCATTGTTATTATTGCAATTGTGCCAAGTTAAGCGCAGGTGGCATAGATTCATATAATGTCATCACTTAAATACATTTCATCAACCTCATGGAAGAACCCATCATTGTGTGGCATTGATTGATTGATTTTTATTTCCAGTCCGACCTGTTACATGATCCACCGTCTGTTAAATCTGAATGAGATCTTTGTTTTAGTTGTGAGTGTTTGTTCCCTGTCTGTACACAGGAGAGGCTTTGACAGAGCAAATAGATGTGCAACTCCCTGAGAATGTCATTGATGGATCTCCCCGGGCTTTGCTATCAGTCCTGGGTAATGAACTCACTTCTGTTGAGTGTTGCCTTACCCAAAGGGCATCAGTAATTAAAAAAATAAATAAAAGAACCGTCTGTGTCTGGAATGTCCTTTTGGAGATATCGTGTTTTGCTTTTTGTACCATTGTTGTCAAACCTTTTCAAATGTCTTTCACACGTTAAACTGAGATTTAAGGGAGAAAATCCCCCCCTGAATTTGAAAACAGATAGTTATTTCTGCGTGTTGTATCAGAGCTAAACAGAAAACCCAATCAGACTAAGTATACTGGAGAAAATTGTAATGCAAATTTGAAAATGTTTATGAAATATTACCAAATTACAATGAAAGCTAATTAAGTGAATTAAATAAAATCAAAGTACAAAAAGTGCATTTATGACATTTGATATAAAATTTGATTCTGGCGGGATAATAAAATGTTTTTTGGTGGTATAACAACATAGACATTGATTATCTGCTGTCTTTCAAGCCCATTTAGAAATAAAAAAATCCAACAGGTCATATTAGTTACATGTTAGTGAGTCAGTGTTTCTGTGCAGGTGACATTCTCGGCCGAGCCCTGAAGAACCTGGATGGGCTGCTGCGGATGCCGTATGGATGTGGTGAGCAGAACATGGCGCTCCTGGCCCCCAACATCTACATCCTCCATTACCTAGAGAACACACAGCAGCTGACCCCAGAGATCAGAGAGAAGGCTATCGACTTCCTGATCAGCGGTGAGTCCCCACTGACGTTACATCGTAGATCTCCGGGTGTCCAAAGGCGGCAAAAAGAAAAACCTTTGTCCTTCATTTCTGATTCTCCCGTGACGTCAGGAGAATGTCACCGGTAGTGCTGTGCAAGTTCACACTTCACGAGAGCAAGCTCAAAGTTCAATACACACCAATTCGAATGAATCTTAGTTCAGTTCACAGTGTCAAAAAATGAACGACTTCATGTTACTTTCTTTTAAACCGGTCGGATGCTATGGAGTTTAATTAGTCCTTCAGACTTGTTTTCCGCCTCCAGGTCCCGCACCACCAGGCCATAATACTTTTGAGCTCTTGAACTCCTGATCTCATCACTACGACCTTTTCCATTTTATACTTTATTGTTTTACATTCAATTTTTTTCATTTGCAATCACTGTCTACAACAAATGTATATTACTTTACTTTATATTTTATTTATGTTTATACTGTATGTAGCACTATATTTTAACTTGCACTATTATATGTCTTAAATTCTCATTTTACTTTTACTTGTGGGTTTCTCATTTATATACACACATTATATATATATATATATATATAGGACTACGTATGTAATGAGCATTGTTGAATGTACCTTGACAGAAACATCATAAACACATTTACTTGAGATCATGAAGTTATGAAAAATCCAGTCCAATCTGACAAGCATGTTTCTATGGTGATACAGGTTACCAGAGACAGCTGAACTACAAACATAACGACGGCCCTTACAGCACATTTGGAACAGGAGAGGGGAACACTTGGTGAGAACATTAATGATCAATCCTCCACAAAGAATTATTGTATGTACACTTTGTGCAACATTAGACATACATTTTATGCCTGTGAACACAAGCATGTTCAAGTATTTCTAATTACTGCATGAAAGAGCGTGTTATATCTTGTATACAGATTGAGTTCTTCCTCTTGTCTTAACTGGGTCACTAATGTCTTACTTTGTTTGATATCCACAGGCTGACTGCTTTTGTGCTGAGATCGTTTACCAAAGCACAGACTTTCGTCTTCATTGACCCGGCAAAGATCAAGGAGTCTATGAATTGGCTACAAAGCAAACAACGAAAAAATGGCTGTTTCGAACAGTCAGGAAAGCTCTTTCACAACAGAATGAAGGTAATTAAAGTCCCTCTGGAGTTCTTATGAAAATGACTGATGCTAACTGAAATTAAAGAAGGTTAGAAATGTCCATTTTCCCTGAATGACATCTTGCCGTAAATGGACCGTAGATAATAACAAATGCACATGTCAGGACTCATTCATGGTTCAGTAGTAGCTAATGCCAGCTTGGGATCATATTCACAAAATGACATGCAAGCTGCGATTTGCAACATGGGATAATTCCCTCTCACATTCATTTTAACAGGTCTTACTTATAAAAAAAAATCATCATTGTGATGTTTGCTTGATGCTTCCTCTCTACAGGGTGGTGTGTCCGATGAAGTGACTCTCAGCGCCTACATCACTGCTGCCTTCTTGGAGATGAATATGTCTGTAAATGTGAGTAGACCACATGAATCATATGAATTATTACCGAATGAACGCTTCCTACAGTCTTTGTCTGGGTGAGGCGTACTTTTCTCTGCCCAGTGGATGTGTGTAATGTGTTCGGATGCTCCTGGTGGCCCTGTGGTTGACACTGCACACTGGTTATGGGGCCGAACATTTTCCTCCCAAGAAACGTTGCCAGATTGTGCGGCTTTATGATGGACTATGTCTGTGAAAAATAGGCCTGGGTGGTTATGCTGCAAACGTTTTTCTTCTTTTTTTTTTCAATATTCATATTATTTTGTATGTATTATTTGAATCTGTTCTAGGATCCTCTGGTGAATAAGAGCCTGTCTTGCCTCAAAGAGTCAATCAATGACTTCAGTAACACGTACACTACAGCGCTGCTGTCGTACGTCTTCAGCCTGGCAGGACACATGGAGACCCGGGATCACCTTCTGAAGCACCTAGACACCGTTGCAATACAAGACGGTGAGTCATCCTCCCGAAAGGAAATCGCTGTGGCTTCACTACTGTGAATGTAGCTTACCTTGTCTCTGTTTGTCTGTTTGTGGATGGCTGGTTAGGAGGTTTCCTTCACTGGTCTCAGAAATCAACAGAAGCGTCCGTCTTTCTGTCTGTGGAGATCAGCTCCTATGTGCTGCTGGCCAAACTCAGTGCCTCTCCTAATACTGCAGACTTGGGATATGCCGCCCGCATCGTTAGATGGCTGACGAGCCAGCAGAACTATTATGGAGGCTTCTCCTCCACACAGGTACAGCCCAAACAGAGTAAAGCTGGACTTTGACTTGGACGTCCACTATTCTCCTCTGGGACAAATATGACGAACAAACTAAGTTGATTGAAATGTCTGTGGCTTGGCCGTGAACACTGAAGCTTAACCATTTCATCACTGTCTTGCGAAATCCATGCATCTCCAAATTACCGGCTCATTGTAAGCCAAATAAGTAAGAAAAATCAGTCCGACAGGAATACTAAATCCTCAAAACTCAAAATCATTTAATTCAGACGTACACAGTTTTCACAGGACAGCAACTTTAGCCGACACCACAACAGTTGAGTCTCAGGGATTTTACCACACCAAGGACAACAGCAGTGAATTGTAGCCCATCCACTACAGTCCACATGTACATACTGCCCTGTTTGACATTGTCATTTTTATCAATGGACTTCTGTATGAAAATGAACAATTACAGAGACCTGAAATTGATAAGTGAACTCCTAAATATGAAAATCTGCTGTATGTATAAACCAAAGTTAATACATTTACATCTGTACAAACGTAAGCACATACAGTATTTAGTATTTTGTTTCTGTGTGTCGTAGGACACGGTGGTGGCTCTTCAGGCTCTGGCTCTCTACTCCACTCTGGTGTTCAGTCCGAGGGGTTCAAGCTTAGTGACAGTCCAGTCTCCCAGCGGCCTGCTGACATTTGATGTGAACCAGAACAACAAACTGCTCTACCAGGAGAAGCTGCTGCAGGACGTGACAGGAAAGTACATCCTGGAAGTGAAGGGCACTGCATGTGCTGCAATTCAGGTCAGTGGTCGCTGCAGGTTTACCTGTTTCTCTTTGACATACATACACCACAACAAACACTGCTGATTTGATGACTGTAGGGCGGCAGGACCTCAGTCCGTGGGGACTTGGCTTGGGAACGGACCACGTACGGAGTACGTTACTTTGAGAGGTGCCAGTTTACCTCCTGGGCACTGTCGAGGTGCCCTTGAGCAAGGCACCGGACCCCCACACTGCTCCCCGGGCACTGTATACTAGGATGGGTTATATGCAGAGTCTACATTTCACCGTGTGCTGCGCTGTGTTCGTGTGTGTGCCCATGAAAAAAGAGGATTCCAAATCCTGCATTTTCATTATGTCCTAATGTTAGCAGCCCAGTAGTAATACAGAAATTGACGTTATTACCGCTATGCTTTGATTCTTGTTCCAAATAAAATGTGGAAAAAAAGATTTTGTTAAAAAGATTGGGAGATAAGGAAACAGGTATAAGCTATATTCATAAACATATTCATTTTGCATTTATTATTCCACTCAAGGAGGGCTAATCAGATCCCCTGGCTCAACATCTGCTTTACATTTGGAAAGAAGGAGAGTGAAGTTCATTGTCGCTGCGAGTCTGTGTAGAAAAGTCCTCTTATTTTATCTCCAATTGGCACTACTTCGCTTTTGAAGTACAACCGAGCACGCAAATATTTCACCAAACTCCTGAGCGAGTGCAGTGATTAGCTAGCCAGTTATTAATATTATTACCCGAATTTCCAAAAATTCTTAAAAGGAAATGTGAATTAATGTGCTAGCCTTGTGCAAATATTAGGAGTTGGTAGCATCAAGATAAACAGGCTTAGGGTTTAGTATTGCAAGATTACACTTTTCATATCGATTAGATAGATTAGATAAATATTGTTTCACATCCATTTATGTGCTATAGAATATGTGAAATTTAATCCTATACCTTGTATCTGAGTCTGGATTTAACAGGCGATGAAGACAATAGATTCAACGGTAACTCAATCAAGGTTTCATGCTTAAATGCAGCGACCTTAAACGAACATGTGAAAATGGAAACAAGGTTGTACTTCTCAAGGGTTAAATCCTGATACGTGACACATTTTGAGCAAAGGAAATCTTGAGATTCTTTTTCACTTTTCTTTTTGTAATGAATTTTATACTTTCTTTGTGTACCTCTTTCCCAGATTTCCCATCACTTTAACATTCCAACTCCCACTGATGTAACAACCCTCAGTGTCATGGTCAAACCAGAGGCCAACTGCACCAGCAATAAAATCACTCTGAAGATAAAGACCCTGTAAGTAATCAACAGACGGATCCATGTTACAGAAGAACACTGGCAAACATTATTCGATTTTTGTCAAACAGTCCTCTGCATCTACCAGCTTGAACTATGTAACTGCTGGTGGCCGGACATGGGTTGCATGGTTACAACTTGGTAGTTCAAACTCAGCACAAACCTGTTTTTGAAGGTAAATGAAGCCTTTCTGAAGCCCCAGATTAACATCACATTTGTATGGCACTTGCCTCACAGATACAGTGGAAAGGAGAACAGTACAAACATGGTGATACTGGATATTAAGATGCTCTCTGGATTCGCCCCACGCCCAGAGTCCTTGAAGATGGTGAGCTATTACAGTAACTTTTACCTTCAGTAGAAGTGGAAACGTTTTTTGAACCTTCTGGCTGATTATCGTCTCCTCACAGCTCGAAGGTGCCCTGCTGGTGGATCGTGTTGACCAAAAGGACGATCATGTTCTGGTGTACATACAGGAGGTGAGAGGGATTCACCGGGAAGAACAAGAGATGATGTTCTCGAGGACTCTTATTCACAATGTTGTCTCTTTTTCTTCCAACAGTTACCAAAGGACATAGCTATTAACTACAGCTTAGAGTTCATACAGGAGCTCCCAGTACAGAACCTGAAGCCAGCTGTGGTCAAGCTCTATGACTACTACGAGCCAAGTAAAACCTCAACAAACCTTTACAGAGACTGCACCACACACTGACACACTGTGCTCCGTAGTAGAGCTGTACAACACCCTGGACAGTTATCACATTAGTCATTTTTAGAAGTAAATGTGATGTTGACTGTTGAACACATGAAGCAAGGTCGACTAATTTTTTTAAAATCTCTCTCTCTCTCTCTCTCTGTCTCTCTCTCTCTCTCTGTCTTCTTCTTCTTCTTCTTCTTCTTCTTCTTCTTCTTCTTCTTCTTC